>VZSV01000029.1:2584519-2620082 GCA_013398735.1 Nothocercus julius | reverse complement strand
GGCACCTTCCTCCCGGCACCTTCCTCCGGGCACCCTCCTCCGGGCACCCTCCCCTCCGTGCACTCTCGTCCCCGCACACGCGCCTCTGTGCACCCTCGGCGCAGACACCCCTTTTCCCATGCACCTTCCTTTCCGTGCATCCGTTCCGCCCGGGCACTCACCTTCCCAACCCCGACACATCCTGCCCCTGCACCCTCAGCCCCGGCACTGTCCTGCATGTCACCCTGCTGCTGGGCATCCTCCTCCCCTGACACATCTCAGCCCATTCACCTCCTCCCTCCTCATCGCCCATCCCTACCGGCTGGCTTTGAAGCTGCTATTTTTGTTGCAAGGGAAACTGAGGCAGGGAGAGGCTGGCACCCCCCAGCACCCCCAGGCTCTCCCTTCCCTCCCGTCAGCCCTGCGGAGGGCAGCAGCCTGGCAGCTCACTCACCTCTTCCTGCAGAACGGACTGGCCGCCCAGCACGACCCCATCCTGTGTTGTGAGGTGCTCCGAGGACATACTCAGAGTGACAGCGGAGACAAGGAGGTGGGGATCACTGAGGCAAGTCTTTTGCCAATCGGAGCCGGGTTTTACTTTCCAGCTAAATCATTTGACCTGTCTCGGCTTGGCAAAGGACAAGTCACGACCATCACTTAACCATACGTCTTGTTCGCTCGCTCTACAATCTCTAGCTTTCCTCTGGTTGCTGTCTAGAAAAGAGAGAAATTTCAAAACACCTAATGCTTATTTTTAGAGCTCCAAATACTTTCAGGACTGCTGGTTAGCTGGGATTTGGGAGTTTAAATTTGCTTCAGAAAGGAATCCCAAAGCTGGAGAAACGCATAGCAATTGCCTGATGTACTCCACATACTTTGGAAAGCGCCTTCATGAGACACGTTTGTGGACTAAACAGCTATGTAAATAGATACACACTGAGCTTATGGCAAACTGTGAGTTACGGGTTGTTTGTGTTCCGGAAACAAAAAGGCCTTGGCCAAGTTGGGGGGCCTGTTGCACAGTCCACTCCACATGCCGGTAGTTAACCCCAGAAGCCTGAGAGCCACCAGAGAAGATGCCCAAAAAGAAAGAAAGAAAAAAAATAATGAAAGAAAAAGAGAGCGAGAGTTAGAGCAAGAAAGAAAGACTTTTTGAGGAATCAGACCTCCAAAGAGCAATATCCAGCCGACAGAGAACCACCACAGCATGCTGACACTGTTACAAAGACAACAGAGAGCTGTGTCTAACCTACACAAGGCAACTTGTCCCCAAATTAGTATTTTTCCTTGTCAGCCAGGAGAATTTAAAGCAGAAAACACTTGTTGAACAGGTTACAACCTGTGACTAGACAACCAATTCCAAAACCCCTGTTCCCCTTTAATCACCAGCTTTGGGACAGAGACCCTGTTTTGTTCTTGTCTTTTCTGTCCCATGTGCTGCAGATGAAGGCTAAGCAGACTTTTTATTTTATCTCTCTCACATTCCCTTTTTATTAAATCTTGGAAATATAAGTTTTGCTCCTAACCCATTTCAGCCCATTTGCACCAACATAAAAGGCCTTGCACAGCAGATCCTGTTGATCTAGGATGTCGATTGTAGCTATGTCTTAAAAAGAGACCAAGGTTTAACTCCTTATATGCCTGATAACTCCCATTCTTCTACCAAGAACAAACAGCTCCTCTGCTAGAAGATATCTCCATGCATTTGTGCGAGTTTCTATTAATCAAGACAAACAAGACTTTTTGTGTAATTAGGCAGTCGTGGTTTGGAGTATTAAATGCAGAACTTGCAGCAGGATTGCAAAACTGAGAGGAACGACAAAGACAGGGACCAAGACTGTCCTGTGTTCAAAGTAGTGGTGAGCCAGGTGGACATCATAGGTGCTTGTGTGACTTCCCTTCAGAAGAGCCACCCTCCGGACCCAGGAGGAAGCACTCCAGCTCTTGCCTTTGAAACAAATAAACCTTATGGGCTCTTTTTCTTCTAATAAACTCAAAAATGGAATGATTTGATTTCAACAAATGCACATGAAACTACTGCAGCTCTTTGAAATGAGCGTACAGGTTTCGCCAACCAAGGGAAGCAGGTGGTAAGACACCAGAAAAGTGGTGCAATTGTGAGATGCAGATGTACAAACACAAATATACATCACATGTGCCTGTCCAGAGGACTCCAAAAGATTGTGTTATAGCTAAGGAACATGGTTCACCCCCTAAAACTTTCAACCAGCTCTGTATATGGGGACCAAAGCTACAAATGTTTTCTTGTTTTGCAGATGCACCAACGACCTTCTATTCACCGCTGCTTGCTCAGCCTTTCAGCCCTTCTTGGCCGGGTTGCTGCCTCCGCAGCGCGCTGCTGCTCACACGGCAGGCTGGCTCTGCGAGGATGCAGGTATCGCTTTCACACCACGTGAGGAAGGGACACTGCAGCCCAGCTGTTACTCGTCAGAGGTGCTTTGCAGCCTTGTGTCCTTGCCCTGCCTCAGCTTAGCATTTCTGGAGTCCAGATGGTGGGAAGCAACCTGAAACTCCTCTCCTTCCCTTTTGTAAAAACTCCCAGCTCACCACAAGGTGCGGGATCCTCCTCTGGGAACACCACATTAAAATGCTAGCAGCACAGCTCGTGCTGCTGGACACAAGAAAGTGATGGGACTCCAGGAGCCACTAGTTTGTCTGCTCTTGGACTTACTTGTGGTTTTGTGCCTGAGTTGTAAGACTGCAAGAATTGGTAAATGTACCCATGCATGCTTTAAATGAAAATATAATTCTGCTGCTAACTTGTACAGGCAAAACCTTTCCATGCAAAGCAGACAGACGCTGATTGAGGATATGGAGTATGCCCTGTTCAAACAGATGAAGTTCCTCGATGCCAGGACACCAAAGTAATTCAAAGGAAAAAAAAGATGAAAGAAACAGGTTGTTGTGATGGAGAGTTAATACTGACACTAGCTCTGTTGAGGGACAGGTGTCTGAGAGACATTTCAACTACAAAGTCATTAGGAAAAAAATACAGGGTAATATATGATATTCTAATTGATTCATCTAATTATGAAGAGTAAACCACCATAAAAAAAAAGCTATCTATCTATCAGAAGATAAACACGTAGCTGACAATCAAGCTGAGAGCTGTCATCCATCTTCACAGGCTGTGGATATATATAAAAAGACACAACTTGTATTTATGAAACAGAAGAGTGCTTCTGGAATTACAGCTAATTTCTATCATTCTAAGTTTTTTTAAAAAAGAATTAATTAAAAATTAAATCATTAAAAAATAAATATTAAGATATACTTGATCCAAAATCAAAACTTTGTCAGATATATTTCCTCAAAATGAAGATCAGTAGGACTTTGCATTATCAAACTACATTTTGCTAGGGCAATTGCACAGATGCTTATAATAGCACTTTGTGAAAATAAACATCTGGTACTAGTCTAACTAAAGAATTTTTAATTATCTATTCTTACACAGCTTCCTCAATGACACAAAACCCCAGACCTCCTGCCATGACCATGGGCAGGTCTAACCAAACAAGGTCCCCAAGGAAATGGAATGAACTTTTAACCTTGCTGCTAACGTTGAAAATTTTCATCTTCTCATTCATGTCTCCCTATTCCAAACATGAGAAGTAAAACTGGGGCACGTGCTCCCCATTTTGACTAAGGGCACTCAGAATATGGCCCTTGTTTCTCTGCAGGATGTGCCTGCTCACTAGGGCACTGCTATGTCTCCAAAGGGGTGGACACTTTCAACCAGACCTGACCTGGCGACTTCCCCAAGAAGTGACCCTTGGGTCTCTACCCCTATGTGGCTGATGACACTTCTCTAATTAAATCACTCCCCAAAACATTTCCCTAAATTTTTGGAGAAAAGCTCACAGTGAAGCTTGGACCAGGCTCAAGCGGCCAGTGTGGGTTTCCTGGACCAATCCCACTGGAGCCCACGAGCCCTGCGTTCGCTGAGCCCTTCTCCCCATCTCTGCTCCTTACCGAAATGGTTGTGTTGGCAGCCTGGTGGCGGCGGCTTTTAGAGCAGACCATAACCAAACAGGCTCCTCTACAGGCTCTGCTGCTTGGAGAGTGAATTAAACAGCCCTTCTAGCCCATGATGGTTGCTCTAATGAGTGAGGCAGTTTTTGGCTCCACTCCTTTAGCAGGGAGCTCTGTAGAGGTGCTACACAACCTGCAAGCTGATCCGCAACATAAAAATGCTATTACACTTCTCTGTGTTACTGAGGCAGCGAGTGCCAGTTTTATTACACAGACCTCCTACCTCCCCAGACTGTTATTGGTCCTTTCCATGTATCTATCTGTTTTATTTTTAAGAAGGAAAGGGGTGACAGAGTTCAGATTTCCACTTAGGGTTTTTACGGCACTCTGTCTTGGAGGTAATTTGTGAATTTATTGGATTCCGGTGCTTAGGTGGTACAAATGTTTTATTTTTAAATTAAATGAGGTTATGCAATACTCCTCTGTGAGCACTTTAGTCATTGTTAAAAGCACTGATTGACTAAGAGGCAGAACGGACGGTATTTTGTTGCAGCCAGTCATTAAGCTGATACTATTTTGGAACACACGGATTTCCCCATGTCTGAGGAGTTTTAATCACTCACTAGTGATTAGTAAGGACACGTGATTCAACACTAATAATCTCCTTGGTCCCTGAAGTGAGTGCTGAGGTCTAGTGGCTCCGGCTGCCTGAGTAACCTGCAGGGTCTTTGGAACCTGCACCAGGTGCCTGGCACAGGTCACCTTTACGTCCTTCCTGGTAGGGCTGTCACCATGCAGCTGGCGAGAGAAGTAAAAATGCAGAAATTCTGCTGCCTTCCCCAAAGATCAGGCTGTAGCTCTAATTCCAATCTATATTGGATTGGATTTTTTGTTGTTTTGTTAACTGTAGGCAAATACTTTGCTCTCTGCTGTTACTTAAACCTATGTGCAAAACTGTTTACAGGATAGTCAGCTAGGTCCCTCTGATCCACCTAAATGGGATAGTGTACAGGAAAGGAGCTGTATGGCTGCCAAGGTAGAAGCACAGTCATCACAACACTAAGAGCTATTGCCTTGTATAGAAACTCAGGATTTCTCCACATAGAATATTTGTATATATGCATATAGGTACAGAGCATGGTGCTTCTGCATAAACATGATGATTAGTTAAAGCTCACAAACTGTCCATCATAAATATCTTTGACCAGCTTACTCATCTTTGAATATTTTGTAAATGATAAAACGGTTTTGGCCCTTCATACCAAGCTGTACAAGCAATGTCCCTCCAGGGTAGAAACCATCCCATTCCACCTCCAGAGAAGATTTTACAAAAGAGCTGGCAGGGCATTCAGGCAAATGTCCATGATTTTTTTGCAGATAATGTTGCTTACAAAGAGCTATTCCTAGTAACATGAGTGACCTTCATAGGCAGTGAAAGGCACAGTCTATCCTCTGAACTTACAAAATCATACAACTCATCTAATCAAACATTTCAGTTTTAAAAAGGGAAAAACATTTCTATTAGAAAACTGTCAAGAGACAACACACTGGTGGGTGCAAGAGATCTTAGAATCAACTCCTAGTTTGCCTGTCATCTTCCAGAGACATCTGAAGGATGAAGTGGCAACTTGCCTCTGTGTGCTTGCTCTGCATTATTAGTCTCCAAATAGCTGATTAACAAATAAACCTAAAATATAGCAGTTATTAGATATAGTAAAAATGGTTTTGAATGAATCAGTGTGCATTGAAGAGTCAGGAATTCATGAGATCCCATCTTGCTGTACCAGCATGCCATGGGAAAACACTTAGTATCTCTGCCTGTTTCACCTTGCCCTGTTTAAATATAATATTTTCTAATATCCAGGCACATTAGCAACTCAGGTTTTGGGCAGTGTTTAAATATCATTCTTCACATACTCTCTTTCAGTGCAAAACTCTTCAGTTAGAACACTAACATCTTTTTAATACACTGATCATTGAGGTCAGGAGGTGGTAACTGCACATATACAAAACCTGCACATGCCAATTTAGCAGGGACACATCAAAGTGTCCTGTGAAACATTTCATTTCCATTCCAACAACGTGTAAGAACAAAGTCTTGAAGAAATCTGACAGATGAGAGGACCTTCACCACAAAGCCAAGAGAAAAGACATTATATCACACTCAAACCGTTTCGCTGCAAAGTCCAGTGTCTCAGCTAAGGGAACGTTTGTAGTGAAATGCCAGGCTTTGCCCTGAAGTGGCTGACATACACAGGGGAATATGCTGCTTTTTGCAGTTTCTGCTGCAGTGACGCTCGTTTTGGCAGGGATGCAGAGCAGACAGTCTTGCATGGTATTGCCTTAAATCACTGCAGCTAGATTTACCAGGGCTTCTGAGCGAGGCACTTGGTAACCCAGGGCAGCCCCTGGCCAGCGCCCGAAACGTTAACCTGACTGCACTGGACAAAGCCCAGGGACCCTGGACTGGCAGCAGAGAGAGACGGCAGATTGGCTTCCGTCCTCAAGATTCTCATCTTCCTTCGTCACCTCTAGTTGCCCCAGTTTCCCTCCCAGTGGAAGAGGACTGCAAGGGTGTTGTGAGACCTAGCTTAAAGCTTGCAAAGTGTGTTAACATCACTGGCTAGGGAGCTGCTCTGAATATTTAATATTTATTTATCATAACCTACATAGAAAATCAGTCTGCAGTATACAAATTAAAATTGAACCATGAGGGAAGCCTGCAAGAGAAGCAACGTTTAGTTTTTTTTATTAAATCACAGTGACAGATACAGATTGGGACCATGTTCCATAGCATGAACATGAAGCCCAGCTGCAGCCTGAGGCGGTGGCAAGGCCTGGAAGAAGCAGGGTTGTTTGTGTGCAAACGACAGAGCTGCCCGCAGAAACATGAATCAATGACACCACAAGTGTGCAGAGATTTGGAAGCCCATTGCTCAATTTCGGAAAAGGAGACAGGGAATACTTTCTCTGCTGTACACCTAGTTTGTTCCCACTGAATAAAGCGGCACATGCTACAAATTGCTCTCATCAATAATCAAGCTGGGAGAGGCAAAATAAAGTGACAGGGTGTTTGGACCCAGGGCTCAAGTGGCAAAATAGCCCGAGGATACTGTGCTCAAAGAACCTGATCTCAGAACCACTCACTTGAAAGATGGGCTTGAATGATCATTTTGTGTTAGTCAGGGAAGAAGATGGAGGCTCAAGCGGTGGACCTGGCCCTTCATGGTGTTTTAGATATGAGTCCCATCATCTCCCAGGCAGGTGAGTAGGCAGGGAATGGGGTGGGGAGAGGAGAAACCGGAGGTTTCTTCCACACAGTCACTCACTATCAGAGCGGGAGGCTCAGGGAGAGCGAGGCAGAGGGAATGGGCACAAGAGCAGGCAGGCCGGCGGGCCATTACAGCATGTCGTCAGGAGATGGATATTTAGACTCCTGTGCAAAAGAGGACACAGTCAGGAATCTGTGAGTAACTAGAAATAGCATGAAAGGGTCTTGGAGCCAGGACACGGGTGGTCACGAGGAGCACGGGTCAGCCAGGCGCGCTGTGCTCTCCCAGGCAAACGCTGCCGTGTTCTGCAGTGATAGGGAGCTGAAAGGAGCCTCATCGTTCAGTCGAATGAAAAATGAGCCAGTGGATCCATTCACAGGACAAGAGAGCACAGAGGCAACTGGGAGGAAACTATCTCCTCCCTCACCAGGATTAATGACTCGGAGACCTGTCCAAACAGCTGTGGCTGATACCGAGGATATCTGCAAGCAGCAAAGGGCTCCATAGCAGATGCAAACACTATCTCCACCTCACAGACCACCACTGACAGCCAGAAGAAGAGGAGTTCCCCAAGAGATGCTGCTATTTTGAGTCTGAAGGATGTGACCCAGTGGGCACAGATGGGGTAGAAAGGCCTTGGTGAGCAGAGAGACATGAGGCGCCCATCCCTGCTTTGCCAGTCCCCTCTACTGTGCATCACCGCACGCTATCACAGCCAAGTCTAAGTCTTGCACACCAGCTAAGGCTTTTTTTTTTCTTCTTCTTTTTTTGGGGGCTCTCAGGGATGTTTGGTGGTCTCTGTACAGTTGCCTTCCACACAGCTGCCCTCAACTCAAATCTCTACCACTTGAGCAAATGGAGTGAAGCTTTGGGTGGGAGTAGAAGGGAACAGTAACCCTCAGCAGGACTTGCTCCCTCGTCACATTTTGTATGTGCTAAAAAGGCCACACGAAACTGAACACTCAGATCTAGGGAGCCACCTACCCACTTAACTCCAGCTGTTATCACCCCTGTGGCCCCCAAAGTGGCCAGCACAGTGACATTTTAGTCAGGTCTGCCACAGGAAATTTTAAAGGCATATTGGCAGCTGCCAGGAAAAATCTGTTCATACCAGTCATCTCAACAGAGATTTATAGTCCGTACTAAGTGATAAACCATTATCTTATAACAGCATCAAGCTTTTTATAAGGAAAGGTCTACAAACATAAGCAGTGGTGGGTTAAAAAGGATCATTTGTGAAGGAATAGAGTCCATGAATGACAACCTGGAGATTATTTCAACTAAAAATAGGGATCTAGGGATCTACAAATGCAATAGTAGTAAATATAACGGACAACACAGAACTGATCACTAAAAAAATGCGGACTTGAAGGCATGACATAGAGACATGCCTAAGTGCCTCTTTTATGTCCCTTTACAGAGAGACATAAAAGGCATAAACAGAGTAGATCCCTTGTGATCCCTCCCCACCTCTGCTGCTGCGTGGAAGCTGCTGTCCCAGTGCTCAATACCCCCACTCGGCAGGCAGGTAACTTTGCAAAGACCAGCTGGGGGTCTCTAAGCAAGTCAGCTGCAGTGAAGGCATTGCCAGCTACCACCTGACTTCTCCAGCCTCCAGACCATTTCTTTTTAGGGAGCAAACAGAGAGTAGAAAGAAATAGCACTGATTTCAATTGTGCCCATGAAGCAGATAAGTGCTCTGAGGTTAGAAAAGCAGAGATGCAATATAATCATCAGGGTCAAAAGACATTTTCCTAAGAGCTTGTTCCTAGTATTTTGGATTGCAGTAACAGCAGGTTGAAAGCTAAGTTCTCTTCCAATATGCACTAGATCAGATTCATAAGAACAGAGAAAATCATCATAAATAGGCTCAGAAGAAAATTCTGAAACAGAACTGCCTGAGTGAGAAGATATTTGAGGCCTCCCAAGGTTCTTTGTAAAGTCTCATCCCCTCTCAACATAACACAACTGTTTCGCCAGAGCAGGGATGCGCCAACTCATAATGCAACATACTAGTGAAATGAATCTGAAAAAAAAAACATTTCCAATTTTGTTCTCACTTTTTGTGAATTCTCATCTCGCTGGGCCTCTGTTTCCCCATCTGCAAACAGCACTAATCATATTTATTTTGTGCACAGTATGGTATGAGAGTTCACTAATTACCTGCCAGTACAAGGCTCCGAAATCTTCATGTGATGAGTTTTTTTCAGTACGTCAGTCACATCTTTTACCTTGCTATCTCCCAGGTACATTTTGTACCTGCTTATCTTACATATCAGTCTGTTTTGCCTCACTGTGTCAAATGTCTTACAGATATCCGTGTCCACTGCTTCCTGTGCCTGTGTCTGCTCACTGCATCACCTTACAAAAAGCAGGGGGTGAAAAGCCCTATTACATTTGTCTGATAAGGTTTAGCTATGCTGGCTGATTTTTATCAGCTCTTATTCCTTCTATCATTTTGTGATTTCATCTCTTATTACCATCACTAGACTCTTACCTAGTCTCACTGCAGCCAAGCTCACTGGCCTATGATTTCCTGAATATAGCTACCGATGGAGCCACTCAGCATCTCTGAAAATGGGATATAGGTGGATTTGAAGGATAACATTGTGTGAAAAACAACGCTAGGTGATGACATTCATTTAAGACAGATCTATGCTACAAGCTGCACATGCTGTTACCCAACTACCTACCATCTGTACACTAAAATTTTAGCTTTATGTTAAACAGACATTAGTCTTATGCTTGTATACTTAGAGGCATGAGATAACACATATGTGGCACTTGAGATGTGCTCCTCCCTCCCCACTTAGCGCTTGTGACTGTAATTAAAATATATATTACAATATATGCTTCTGCTCTTGTATCTGGCTCTTCAACGCCACCCACAATTCCCGGTGCCTGCAAGTCCTGGCTTCTCACATCCCACTTGTCCGCCGTGCTTTGGATGCTGCCTGCTTGTTTCAGGTTCTGCTGGTCAGAGTTTAACTCTTAATTTCCAAGTCCCTCTCCCAGATTCTTTCTAAACCAGCCCAGTCCTGCTCTACAGCCCTAGACAGAGTAGGGCCAGGTGTGCACAGGATGGAGGGTGTTGTCCCCTCCGGAGGGAGTCTGATGTGGTGCTGCCAGGAGAAAACAGGCAGCACCTCTCCCTCCCTACCTTCCCCGGTCACAACGCTCCAGCTCAGCCCTTGCCATAGGTTTCTCAGCAAACCTCAGTGGTGAGACTGAAGCAGAGGAGAGCAGGGCACCCAGCTGTGGAGGCGCAGGCAGCAGGTCCCGGAGCAGCCTCTGGTGCTGCGAGTCAACGGTTAGTACAGGCCTTGGGCTATTGCCTTAGGGTCAGCAACAGCCTGGAAAGTAAAGGGCAAAAAACCCCAGTGTGACTAGTAGTACTCCAACCTGCTAGGAACCATCAGCACGGACTGTAACTGTGCAGGTCACGGTGGGAGACACACAGGGGTCTCTAATGTTACTGCTGAGAAAACTCTTCCACCTCATGGCTACTTCACAGCAATGATAAGGGCTGAGCAGAGCAGACGGTGTCCAGGGTCTGCGTGTTTCATGCAGTCATCTAAAAGGGAACAGACCTGCTGGAATCAAACAGCTTTTACTAGTTCAGTGACTCCTTATGTCCTTTGACTGTGGCATCTCTTTTATGTCCCATACTTGCCTGCTTTTCCCAATTGAACTGTGAAGAGATTGTCCCACTTTTAGCCTCCTATGATTTATTGAAGGCATTAGGCCTACAAGACTCATTTTCTGCAAACTCTCTGCAAATGAGCAGACACCTGCATCAACACTCACCATGCCTCATATTCGCACTGCAAAGGGGAATTGGAGCACCCAACTTTGGTATATCAGTTCATGCCTTATGGCCTTCAACACGCACACGCAGGAGCAGATCCTACTGGTGCACTGGTGCACAGAGTTTTCTTTTTGGTCCAGGAAAGGAAAAAATTAATATCTTAAAATGCTCTGTCACTTTACTAAGCAATTCAGCAAGGCTCCCTGCTTTTTTAACAACTCTAGTTAGTTTTCCTGCTCAGATTTGATTTTCTTAGCACTTTCAGCTCTTCCAGAGGTCACCTGGTGCGTATGATTCTCAGTCATACCAGTACACCGTATAGTTTATACTTCAGTCTGTAAAGACCATACAACAAATCATGCATATACCCTATATATCCCAAAAGGAAGTGCATGGAGGTGAGTGTGCTCTGACATTGTAGAAGTAGTTGTTGTGGACTAGATTCTCAACTGGTGCAAATCAAAACCAGCTCCAGGTGACCTCAACAGAGCAACACACAGCGGCTGACAAAGCACTGGAACATGAAATCAAAACAAGAGGCAAAAAATGTAACCAGAAAAAAAAAGAAAAAAAAAAAAGTTATTGTCTAATCTCCCTGTTTCCCAACCACAGACCACACACAGGTGCCCCAAATGTCATCCCCCTCTTCTTTGAAAGCGACTTTCCCGTGTTCTTCCCCGCAGCCTTGTCTGCACATGTCGCAAGGACTGAAAGCAGCTCCCAGCTCTGCAAAAACAACACAAGGCCCGACTCTCCTTGGTGTACACCTTGTGACAGCTCCTATCTTAACAAGCCATAAAAGAATCAGTATCTTATTGCTGAAAATATCCTGGAAAGACAAGACAATTCGCATCAACGTCTCCTAGCAAACGCTCAGTGTTTTGTAGCCCATGACAGCAGCACTAACCAACCAGCTCCACAGCAGCTTGCAGAGCAGACTGGCCATTTCACACCCTAGACTGAAGGTCTTTGACTTCTTTTTTTCTTTTTTTTTCCTTTCTTTCTTTCTTTTTTCTTTTATATGTTCAAAGTCTACTTTGAACACAGATTTACTATCTTACCAAGTTCCAAGTTGTTTCAAGAAAACACGACTGATTGCCATTAGAAATACATCACTTTAAATAAATCTTTGCACTTTCAAATTGTTTCTAATTAATATTCCCTTTGAAATCTATAAATTCCTTTTGTTATTACCTTACTTCTCTGAGTTAGAATATAAAACTATAATATTTCAAGGAAGACTCAGTTTTGCTTGTAGAGTCATTAGATACCGCCTTGTTATCTAGCTCAGTTTTTAAACCAATTTTTCCTCTTCCTCTTTGAAGGACTGTCAGGTCAATAACTTTCTCCTCTTATCTTCCTATTCGTGCTGCTGTTTGGCATAGGTATTATTTCTCTCCCTTGTTTCTTTTACTCTGAGGCATGATAGTTTTTAATGACCATTTCACACTTAGAGTTTTATCTAGGATTAATTCTGTATCCTCAGTTCCTACTCTTGTTGTGTGAATCGGGCTTAACTCAATCAGTGGTGCTCCACTTGCAGGAAGCCAGGACAGATATTACTGTGCTAGGCCTTTTTTTCCAATGTAAGATCAAGTCATGATCAGAAGACGGCAGCCTGGGGACCAGTGAATAACAAGTTTGGTATCTCAGCCAGGTTCCTAGCAGACAATTTTCCCTAATCACAAAACCACTTAAAAATATGCTTTTTTTTTTTTTTTTTTCCTTGACTGAGTGATGGGAAAACCTGTAGGCAGAACAGAGTTGAATAGAACAGAGTTTGCTTCAGGGAGCATCCCTCTCTCCAGTTGCTTCTGGGGCAGAGCTGCCAGATTTCATGACATTAGTGCGTCTGGTAAAACATTTCAGCTACAGCGCACTGGGAAGGGGGATCAAGTCTGGACATGAAGCCTGGACATGCCCAGCAGCTCAGCCGGTGCTTTGGGGAAGCACCACATTTCACAGTGCATAAGAGGAAGAACTGGGACATGACTTCCAGTTTGACAGGGAAGGTGGCTGCTGACAATGAAGGAACCTTCCTTTGGCTTTAAGCTCTGCTGGAGAAAAAAAAAAAAAAAAAGAATTTTAAGTTCTGTGGGTTCTGTGGAAATAAAAATACCCCGTCACTTCACTTCACCCTGTCACTCTGAACAAATATGGTACTTGTTCTGTAAGACTACTTTGCAGATGGACATATGATTTGTGAACAAAAAACCCACAGTGCCAAGCACTGACAGAAAAATCACTGCCTCTAGCTATTATCTAGTCAAATCGAAATGATTTGACTGAGGAAATAAAGTTATTCATTGGAGAGCTTGAGTGATAAGCTGCAGGCAGAAAAACAGAATCAAATCAGCGTCAAACCAACATTCACTCCCAAGACAAGTGAGCAGCCTTGTCCTACTTGAGCCCAGTAAAAGTCATTTTGCCAAGATGCTTTGGGCCCCCTGAAAAGGATTAAGAAGTACAAGAAGAAAGCAAAAAGAAGAATTATAAATCAAGCACTGAAAGGCACCAAAAGATACCTACACCTTCTCTGAGACTACAAACTCGGGAATAGAGAAGCAAAACACAGTAATTATATCCTCTGCTCAGACTGAAATGAGGAATATTTAGCTTGGGTTATTCCTAACAGTTAGATTTGCTAGTGGCAGAGTCCTATACATGGTGCATTTCTGCAGGTACACATGTCCTAGGATCTCTCTTTTTTTTTTTCCTAGGGAGTAGAAATTCATACCCTTGATGCCTTTACTCAGAGTTTTCAGATGATTTAAGTGATTCTAAGGCCAGCTATAAGATAAATAAAATCCATCTCCCTTAGCACAAGGTCACCATGGGGACAGGACTTGGTCAAGGCAGTTGTTGTAAAGCAGCCGCAAACTCAGAAGGGAAAAAAACACCAACCACTTCCAAAACAGACTACTTCACTTGTAGGGACACGGGATGAAAAAGGAGCCTCTGAGAAACTTTTGGGAAATGTTTTCTTACTCAGCCCTTCCCCAGGACTGCAAAGCAGCTCTACCCGAGTAGATCGATGGCTGCAAGGGCAGCCAGATGCTGGGTGTTGAAGGTAGCTGGACCGCTGCAACATTTAACAGTATTTTAAGCTGTGGGCACTGGACACAGCTTAAAGAGAGAATTTAATTCCAGTTGCAGGCAGTGGAATTAGGTGTAACCTACTAGTACCCACATACTGCATTTTCCCTCTTTCATTCTGAAACGAGATTCTTGGACAGGAGTGTCATCTTATTAAGCAGCACATAATGCTCACTCTGGTACATATGGCAGTGTGCTTGTCATGCTCTATTTCACAGTATTAAAATTAACTCATCTCTGAACAGGAGAAAACTTCATATCAAAGAATAAAACACTGCAGGCTCCAGTGCTGCCAGAAGAGTTTTTTTTTTTTTTTTGACATTTCTCTAAATAGTGCAAGATTTTATGAGCAGCAATGGAAAGCAATGGACTTCTACGTGCTTCAGAAATCAAAGTCTAAGGGTCCAAGCGAAAAACAATTTTAACAACACAGACACAGGAGGACCTGTATTTTTGCAGGACCTGGCAGCAGTCTCTGTGGAGTGGACAGTAGATTTCAACTGAATCAGGGTTTCTCCACATGCATGTTGAAATGTGGGTGTAAGGAACAGGAGAAAGAAAAGGATCCCTGAGACCAACCGTGCATGGAAAGCACATTTCAAGTACAAACTCCGTAAGGGAGATGTGAACAGTTTCCTTAAAAAGCAGCACCCAAAATGCCAGCTCTTCTAAAGTGAAGCATTGCCCCTGAGATCCCTTAAACAGAACACGGCATTCCTGCAGCCCGGAGCTTACGCTCCTCTGCCATGAAGTTTTATCTTGTTCTTTCCATTGCATTTCTGCAATGGAAAGAAGCTGGACACGAACGCCCGTGCAGCAGCCGCCCAGGCTGATGCGGCTCCCTCAGGCCAGGCTCTCACAGTGCTCCGGGCCCTCGGCACCAGCAGCGCTGGGCACAAGCGGTACCTGATCCCAGAGTGCCACCTATAGCCGCTTCCCACGGCAATGCAGCGAAGCGCAGGAGAAAATGCCGCCACCGCTCCCTTTTCCCCTCCCGCCATTAGGAATGTTTCCTGCAGAAACTTCCAGCATGAAGGCCTGGAGAATAAGTATATTGAATCTTGAAGGATGCAACATTAGCTGCCCAAAGAGGCCGTTTCTCATCCCAGAGCGAGACACAGCGTGAGGGTTCAAGCCCCTTCCCTGCTCCCCCCGAGGCAGACATACGCACGTGGCCCACTGGTTTCTGCTGCGGTGGCCCAAAGCCAGCTTATTAAGGAGGCTTCGTGAAACTATGGGAATACATCTTCGCATCTAGTACTGTGTGGAAAAGATGCTGGAGCAGCGCTGCCTTTTTAGGTGCAGGAATGAAGCAGAAAGGGAGCTGGGAACGGCCTCCTGACCTCAGCGCATCTCCCCGGGCGGACAGAGGTGCCGCTTCCCGGCGGCGGCTTCTGGGGGGGGCAGGCGCTCGGAGTGGGGTCGAAGCGACGCTTTGGGACAGAAGGGGTTACGGCTTCCTCCAGGGATGCAGCCGGAGGAAACGGGTCTGGAACAGGTGACATGGCAGATGGCAGCCTCTTCTTCCGCTCGTCACTGAGTCAACACGTGCTGGCTGCCGCCGCTAGAGCCCCCTCGGGCAGCCCAAGCGCTGCGCTGCCGGGCTCAGCGGCTCTCGGCAGGTTCCCCCCTTCCCATGAGCAATAACTGCAGCCTGTGGCTGGATGTGAGCGGGAGCACCCCCAAAAACCCCAGCCCGAAACCCCGGCCTTGAGAGCGGCCAGCTCGGCCGGCGCGGGCAAAGCCCCGCAGGCGCCTGCCGGCTGCCAGCGCCGCGCGCTGCCCGGGAAGAGCCGGCCGACCCCCGCGCCGCCTTCTGCTTTCCCACCCAGCCCTGCTCCACCTCGGGAAGAGAGGGAATCCCCACGCAGGACTCAGCCCGACGCCGACACGTCCCGCTGCCCTCCAGGGATCCAGGCAGGTTTACAGCCCCCGACCCCGCGCTAATGGGGGTATCTAGCAGATTTCTTCTGCAGCCCTCAAGACACCACACAGGTTCTTATTTCCAGACAGCAGCCTGTGCAAAATATCAATGCGAGGTGGAAGGCAACCAGCAAAGCTGATTCACACGCATGGTGTGAGTGAAAAACCCACACTGCTGGTGCTTTGGCAACGTGCTGCTGGTTGTGGAAATTTCAGGTAAGGCAGCTAATGATACACAGGCAGCACGGTTACCCATCTTTCTTGTTCCAGGAAAGCCACATTTTTCTTTCACTAAGGACTTGCTGAGGAGTTGCAGGTTGTTTTTTCTTTTTTTAAAGCAGGTTGAGGATGAAAAAAAAAAAAATCTCAGAACAGCATGACTATCATGAGAGTGATTTCTAAAGCAGGAAGCATGACAGCCCCACACCCACAGGAGCAGGAGCAGCTGCCACGCTCGAGCTGTCAGCCGCGCGCTGCAGGTCTCATCCTGCACCGCTCAAGCTAACGGGAGCTTCGGCACCGTCTTCCATGAGCGAGTACGGAATTCAAAATAGGCCAGAACGAGGGAGGACAAACAACCAGAGAGCATCACCCAGGGTGGAAAGTACTTCACACCCTCACCTCGGAGCAGGAATTGCAGCGGTAGAGCCTTACCTGAACAACAGTGTCACGGCCACCACCGCCTCCCAGTGTTTGGGAGCTGGAGCACCAAGAAAGGAATACTAGTGATTAAAACAACCTCTGACCTCACCTGAAGTTACCTACAACATGACTTCAGTGCATCCCTGACTTTGAAAGCTGGAAGAGAAATTTCTGCTTGATGATGTTAAAAGGAGGAAGAAGAAGGAAAAAAAAAAAAAAAAAAAAAAAAAAAAAAAAAAAAAAAAAAAAAAAAAGAGAAATCAGAGCAGGTTGTTTCAATTTTAACTGGAACATTTCCACCTGCCCACCTCTTTTCTGCTCAAAGCTTTTCCAGATTCAGTGGCAGTCTGTGCCTGGCTTCAGGCACAGGCAACACAGGGAGCTGCTTGGTGCAGCAAGAAGGTCGTAGCCCCTTCGCCACCGCAGCGGGAGGCCCAGGGTGGGGTGGGTGGCTGCAGTGTCAGAGCAGCAGCAGCCGCGGCCTCCAGCGCTGCTGCTCCTCGGGGTCAGCACCCAGCTCTTCGGGCAGCTCCCTGCGGCAGCGTGGCCGGCACCAGCGCCGGGGGAAGCCCTTGTGCTGCGTTTGAGAAAGCTTGGAGCAAGCCGGTCTCACCGAGGCGCGGAAAGCCACCGGCAGCACCCCGAGCGGGGCAGCCTCCACCCTGCTTGCAAGGCCTGCCCAGGAGCCACACGCCGGGCAGGGAAGCAGCTATTGCCGACAGCAGCCGCGTGCTGGGCAGGGAAGCAGCTATTGCCGACAGCAGGGCAGGGCAGGGGGGCAGATCCCGATAAAGCAACAACTCAGCAAGGCCAGAGTTGCCATGGCCCATCTCACACTGCAACAGCAGCAACAAGGTAGTCTTAGAGGTGAGAAAGAATGAAAATGTATGTGTGTATACATGCATTATATACATATATATATATATATATATAGCAATTTCTCCACTTCAAGCATTGCTGCGTGCCCTGAATTCTTTTGTCACCAGCCAGTGGCTCCTATGACTCAAGCGGACAGCCAGGGACTACAGCGCCCGAGCGTAGGGCCTCGCGCCGCTGGGTCGCCCCGCATCCCGTCTGGATCAAGGGCCCGTTCCACAGTACTAAATGTGCCCAGGCATTTTTGGCACTGAGAGCTTTCGGTGCTGCGAGGAGCAGCCTTGCTTGCCACACGTGAGCGTGCTGAAATCTGTGCAGCAAGTCTGTCAAACAAAGCAGCTGCTCCCTGCTCTCCTACACTCCTCCTCAGATGGAGGAACTCGAGCTATGCTGCAAGCCCACAGGATCTTGGAGTCGAAAGAGCTGCTGCTGTATCATTCTTTTTCAACCTTTTGCCTTCCTCCAGGCGCTACAGATTTGATGCACTAGTTTGTTCATTTTCACATCGTGGCTCGATGCAAAAGGTCACCCTCAGAGCTGGTTATTCACAGCCAGGATGTAGGAGTGCAAAACCAGAAATCTGCTATAATTACTGTTTCCCTACCCCTATATTTTCAGGTTGGCAAGATAAATTGTAGAAAATATTTTCTAGCAGGATGCAATCAGCCATAGAAAAAAAAAAAAAAGAAGTTCGATTTTATTTAATTTCATGCAAGAGCTCCAAGGCACAACCACATCCCATCGTTTCTAGAAGGGAGTATGCAAAGTCCTTCACAAATAAGAGCCGAGAACATTTGTAGCCCAACTCACTTGCAGCTTAGATATGACAGCAGTGGCCATACTAAAAGGCCTAATTAACTCCCACTGGCTTCAGAAAAGTTCCCAAATTAGAGACAAAATAGGTGCATCACTGTGTTACTTTAATTTGTTGTCACCTCCCGCCTTCCCATCTCAATCACTCTGGCAACATTACAATCATCAGAGCACTCACAGCAGCTCCTCTGTCTAAACAAACACTGGAAAGGTAAATCTCTTCCCCTAAAAAAAGATACTGCAGCATAATTAGCAACATGTACTAAATGTTTGTAATCCAGAGTCATCCGCCACAAAAAAATAAGCTTAAGGAGCATCAGGTCTAAACGACTTGATGCCGTACAGCTTTCAGACTTCTGCTCAGAGCAAAGACAAGACAGACACGCAAATAGGCTGCAATCAGAAATGTCAGACAGTAAGTCAGCATCATCATGTTTTATATGCACCAGAAATACATTAGCACAAGAAGCACAGAGTGTAAGATAAGATTCCCTGCAAGAATATTTTACAGCTTATTTCTTGTACCTGATCTTTACACCACAGACATGCCCAGTACTTTCAGTAGCCTCAGACTGGTAGATTAGAGGACTTGTGGGAAGGGATCAAAGGGGCCTAAGCACTCACCTGAGGTGCTCTAAAACAACACACACGCACACAGAGCACACACCTCTAGCTTGGAGCCTGACAAATTATCCTGCTCCAAAGCTAGTAGGATGAAAAAAGAAGCCAAAAGGCTTAACTCAAAGTGCCAAAAGAAAAACCCATCAGGGACATTATACAACTTCTGCAAGATACAGCTTACATCCGGAAGCTGGTTAGAAAAGCTGCTTACGACATGAAGACTCAAGACTGGAGATGAATTTAGGTTTTAGCTCCACACCACACATGAAACCTGCCTCTGTAGGCTGCTCACACGTTGGCTTACATGCTCTCATGGAACAGAGTCATGCTGCTGAGACCTGGGGAGGAGGAGGAGGAAAAAGAAAGAGAAGGAAGGGAAGGACGGGAAGGAAAAACATTTTTTTTTCTTTTTTTTAAAACAGCTCTGCATTCTCCAGGCAGCACAGCCAGCTTCAGAAAGTGGAGGCTCATGATACAAACGCAGTTGCCCATTTCCCCCTCATCCCCTCCGCATACCGATTCATTTCCACATGCAAAACACAGCTGGGAAACAGACAGCTACATGCACTCAGCTTTAAGAAAAGAGTTAAGCCTTTTCTTAAAGGCCTTTTTATTTTTGAATTCCTTCAAAACATAAGTTAATTTTAACAAATCAGATGCAAAACACCTGCATTTTAAATTAGCATATATTTTACTGTATCAATCACAGCAACCTCATACAGTAAGATACACAAAAATAGAGCATGGTATCACTTAAATTCAACACAGTTTTGTACTACAGTATTCCAAGACATATATACACAGGACTTTTCTTTTTCAAAGCAAGTAGAGTCCCTGCTATGTTCACTGTATAAATTACGTGGCATCACAGTTTTAGTTATTTACTGTAGTGTGAATAGCCATATGGAAACTGAACTAGTGAACTAGAAGATACATCCTATAGCAGCCAAACAGGCATGATACCTCAGAGGATGAACAGAAACAGAATAACCACCAAAATGAAAACCACCCTTAGACTGTATTTTAAAACTTCTCAAATTCATTATATACATAAGGTATCTACATTTGTGATATATTTATATATATATTTATATATTTATAAAAACATACAAGATTTTGAAAACCTTAAAATCATTCACCTAAACAATATTTACCCCAACCTTCAGGGTCAGCAAGATAATACTTGCCTGGAACATTATGTTCAGTTGCAGTCACTTGATTCAGAGTTGTCCCTGATTGCTAAACATGTGTCGTCGCTCACTGTGTTTCTTAGTGCAAACTGTACATTAACGTATTGTTCTCAGCCCTCTGTAAGACTCAGGTTTCACCTATTTCCATACTGATTCTGACACCCAATTATGGCTATTTTTTTTTTTAAGCTATTTTACAACATTAGCCTATATAGTTTTTCCCCTCTACCTACCAGTATCCCCCACCCCCAAACCCCAACACCCAAAAAACAAACAAACAAACAAACAAAAAAAATCATTCATGCATGTTTCTGTCACACAGGATCAATGGACTTTTAAGTTTAGAAGCCTAGACTCTAACAGTGATTAAAAGAAAAAAAAAAAAAAAAGTGATTCATTTTAGTGCAAAGTAGACTACATAGTTTACACTTCAGCTAGATTTCTTTACACACATTTTAAAACACATTTAGTTCTGCACATCCAATTAGGTTGCCTGATATTTTGTTCTAACTAGCTAGTCTGAATAGAGAAGCTGGAAGGATTAAGGATTCTTGGGATTTTCCTTGTAATAGGAAGCAGAAAATAGTAAGGTGTCTCGGAGTGGGATGGGGTCGTACTGTACAAGATCAGCACAGCAGAGTCCTGGCTCCAGCTGGGCTTCCTCTGTGCTAGAGCAATACAGGGAAATATTACCTAATCCACATCTGAAACTGATGGATCTACTTTAATAAGAGTCACAAATGAGCCCTGATTTTTAACCAGGCTGGTGCTTTACTTGGACTACACTACAGTGTTCGCAATGAAGTTAGAAGCAAGCGTAACATTTATACTTGCAAGTCCCGTAACCATAAAGAAAAGTGTGCACTGAGAACCAAAATCCTAAGGGTCTTGGACAAGACTCCAGCTGGTTTAGGGGGAGCCTTATCAGTGGTGGTGGGGAAGAACTGGATAAAAAAAAATAATAATCTGAGCCAATAATATCAGTGTGCCACAGTGACTATAATAAGCTATGAAATACAGTACACAGAAAAACAAAAAGTCACCTGAACAAATAACCCAGAGAGACTTCATAGTTATGATTTTTACCACTTTTAAGAACTCAACATATTAAATATTTATTAAAAATAAAGTGTTTCCAAATTACCTATTTACAGTACAAAGAGCAGTATTCAATACTTGTGCAACAGAAAGTAAATAAAATCAGTACTCATCTAGAAAGACAACACTCCAGGCATAATTTAAGTGACATGAAAACAGGTTCACCCTTTTAAAATACCATACAGTAAAAACCAGTAGGATGATATTGGCAACACTAGAAAATAAAGCACATACTGTTCAGATTCAGATTATATAAGCTTGAGATAAACAACTGGGTGATAATGGGAGAAGGAAGAAACAAGGATGAAAAGAAGAGATGCCGTGGTGTTTGCATTTTGGAGATCAAGAAATGCAGACACACTGCAAAAATGAGTCCTTGTTGGCAAAACAAGCCATTCATGTATTTCTTGCACATTTTAAAAGTCATACTCTATCAAAAACTGGCAGTAGTTTCATAATCAATAGAAAATGACATTTCTTTTTAGTCTATGTTTTAAAGACTTGCATGGTTTTATTTGGGCAAGGAGATGACCAGAATGTAATAGAAAGGTGTAATGTCACTTTTCTAAAATGCAAGAGCTGCCAAGTTTTAAAGAAAAATCTGCTCTTCTCCCCGATTTAAATCAAAAAGTAACTATCGGCCAGAAGGTACCTAAATTATAGCAGCATGAACTCTAATGCATCTGCAAAGCCACAAAAGACAAGAACTGGCACCTGGTCACTGAATCATGGTTCCAAATATCTGGGCATGTCATTTGCCTATGAGGTCAGTGTATTTTCTTATCAGTGGAGTCAGAACACAAGTTGTGGTAGCCCTTTCCCTTCCCCTTTGCCTTCCCCTCCAGAATAGACTACTCAGGTCTATCTATAAACTACATGGGACAGCTGGGCCGATTTATAGTTTAGCTGGTTGTTAGGCATGAACCTGTGAAGCTCACTTTTTCTACAGCAGGGATCATAATAGTAAGCATTGAGGCAAGTGTCACATGAGACTTTTGAACAGAATGTGCAAGTGTTTGCAGCTCCAGATCGGTTACAAAAGCCACAGCGTGAGGTGCCCGAAGGTTTCGATTTGGAACTGAATTGAGAAGCTCTCTCTTGACTCTGAGTCTGTGATGTGTACTGAGATTTCTCTCTTAAAGCAGATGCAGGAGACAAGCCATCACTTGGAAGGGGTTTGATTGAATAGGTGCTCTGTTTCACTGCTGGGTATTCCTGCCTGCAGTTAAAGAGATTGTCACACTTTTGGCAAACAGAAGTGCCACAAGGTACGCCACAGTTCTGGCACTTGAGGGAGGCTGTCTCTTTGGCTAGATGCGTGCGCTTGTGGTAAACAGGGTTGGCATCACTTTTTAATACCCATACATCAGGCTTAATAGCTTCTTGTCTTTTAAAATTTAGCATACTTCTAGAATCGGGATCAGTATATAAATCTAAGTCTTCTTGAGCAGAAAAATAGGAGCTATACGGGACATTTGTTCTTAACATGCCATTGTGATGAGATGAAGTTGGCAAGAACTCATCTGAACACCCATGTGGGGAGCTTGACATTGTCAGAAGTGAGGGTGAAGGACGGATAATTTCATCTTTAATGTCATCTTCTGCATCAACTAGAATTGGTTCTTTCCTGAGACTCAGTGAGCTCATCAAAGGAGGTTTCTTACTTTCCCAGTAATTATCGTATGTGTCCACTGATTTAGAAGGCTTGCTCACTTTGGGCTTGAAATAATCTTTAGAAGCCCTTTCGCTTGCTGATTTCTGAAGTACCATGCGTGCCATGGAAGTATTTAAATTTTCTTTACACTCTGCACGTCGTTTCATGGCTTCTGAGCAACCTCGAACATCTTCACTGCTATTTTTTCGTTCATTTATGACATCAATCTCTGAATAACCTTTATCCTTCACTTGCAAGTGAATTTCAAGAAGCTGCTCACACTCCACTTTGGCCAAAAAGAGTTCAAACGAAATCATTTTCACTTGAATGGCATCAACCTGCTCTTTGAGCTTATACATTGTTCCCAGTTCTTGTACATAACCCATGTAGTTCAGAATCTGCCTTACATCATCTTCAGTTAGAGTAGATTTTACATAATAAACAAAGGATCCTGTATAGGTCTGAGGAGGGGGGAAAAAAAAATAGAGGAAAACTAGGTTACCAATTCAGTGGTAAACAGATGTTCATATAATTCAGCGATGGATACCATATAATCAAACAGAAATAATAACCATAGTGAACACATGCAACTTCAGCGGCAAGATGAATTCCATTTCTGCATCCCTCCTGTTCAACAGATGGAAATTCTGCATGAAGCAAATTCAAAGTAGGAGAGTTTTCAGTCAAACTGAAATCCTGATTAGCATAATGGCCTCCCTGTTGATTTAAATCAGTAAGCTATACACTGGCATTTACAGGCAATTCTAGGGAATTCTGCAACCTTCGCATAATTTGTTGACTAAATCTAGAGCGTCGACAAGATTTACTTAGCTCATATGTACTGCAGGTAATATTGCAGGCAAGCATCTGATAAGAACTGCTGTGAATACTAAATTATGAAAGACAGAAGTTGTCTAAGAATAGAAATAATTCTCTGGAACACATTAGCCACGCATATTATAATGCACTTATAGAAACATTCTGGGTCGATTTTAACTGGAGCTACTAAGTTATATATCCATTTATCCCAATAAACTGAATTTCCCAATCTGGGGAATTCAACATCAGCAAACACGCTGATCACTCCTTTGAAATATCAGCACTGTCTGACTACAGATCAGTCCTTGAAACATTCTATTTTCAGTTTTGGGCCCTCTCAGAATTTCCTCTCAAGTGCTTTGCATAAGCAAGTATCTAGTCTGGAATAATTCAGAGGAGATTGTAAAACAGTAACTCAAGCAACTAAGACTAGTTTCAAGTTCAGATGTACATGCCAAACCATAACCCAAGCTTAAGTCCCTTACTTGAAATAGCAAAATGCCAATTTCACTGCAAAATTGGGGTAATATTTCAGAATATCTAGGTAGACTTAGCTACCTTCAACATTATCTACAACAACAACTTTTACCACTTTAGTATATACACAGTTTTGAACAATAGTTTTCTTTAATTTTAACTAGGTCAAGAATTTACAGAGACAGAAAAAAAAAAAAAAGGACACAGATGCACCAATTTGTATGATTTGGTTCCCTTAGCACCTGGCATAGCTGAGCTATGTTCTCACCACTGCTCAAATTGTTTTTGATTACAAGCAGGAATAGTTTGGCTATCACATCCTTGGGTGGAACAAACATTAGATCCACAGTGCACAAAGTCAACATCAGCAGCACATCAAGAGATCTTCCAAACAGACCACCCAGCATTTCAAAAGCCTGAACTTAAGCAACTTAAGCATAACGATGAAGCAAATATATGCAGAGATCTTAAGAAATAGAAGTTTCCCCTTAAGAGAAACTGAGAACTCTCAGATATTCCTTTCACATTCAAATGAACGGCTAAACTGTAAACTGCATCTTTTCAGAAAGAAAAAAAACGTGTTTTAGACATCTCTGCCAGAAACGTTTTTAATCCAGCACAGGTTTCAAAATATTTCTTTCAAGTCACCTGTAGCATTTACTATTAAAATGCTGCAGCAGCTTTAAACAAGCACATGAGGACCAACAAAAGATAAAATAGAAAATTGACAGCAGGTCACTAGCTGCTCTCCAGCATCCGAACCAAGCAATAAAGAGATTCTTACATTTTCATTTGAGATACTGGCATGGGTAAATAACCTAAAAGTACGTTAAAGCTTCATGAGTTGAGAACTCACAAGTGAGAGAGATTCCTCAAGCTTTTATTTCAAAGATATTTGCTCATTGTCATTATATAACTTGTGGGAACCTCAGCAATGCATCTAATTAAAAGCAAGGATTGATTGTTAGTGCTTGTTAATATAAATTAATAGCAGATAGAGTATAAGGAACAAACGTAAGAGTGAGCTTACAGGCCACGTGATCACTCTCCCTCTGAAAAGCATCTCCAAGCAGAAAATAAGGCACAGTAGGAAGACAGTCTGAACAAAACCATTAAGAAAGCTCTTCCCCTGTTTCGCAGTTAATCTACAAATGCAGACAGGACTTCGACTTCTAGTATCTGGCTATTCTCACCAATATAAAATCCACCTCACCTTTTGAGCCAATCTAACCTTTCCTGTATCCTGGTCTTACAACTGTATACAGTTGACAAATGTAAATATATATATATATATATATATATACACACACACATTACACTGTCTTAAGAGATGGAAAGAAAATTTTGAAAGCAAATGCATGCAACATGCTTTTAAAAAAATCATATTCTTGCTATTCCACATATGAAATTTCTTACCTTAATATTTTTGAACTCCTTTTTCCAGGGGTAAAGGAAGAGATTAATTCCAACTGTCTCAAGCATGCTGAATGCATTATGAAGAGAATGTAAACTTGAGGATTTCAGAGATCTCAGGGAGTTTTCAGCCATCTCATAGAATTTTATCAACCGGAATCTATAAAAGGGATCAATTTTGGGAAGGCAAAGTAAGGCCGCCGCTGCCACTCGCAAATATTCATCATTAATAGGACGCTGCTTGCTGTCAGGGGCATTCAGTTTGCACTCATGGAACTGTACATACTTCCTAAATAAATCGTCTTTATATTTTGTATCCATTGAAATCAGATTTTGTCTCACACTTCGGCAGCTACCTCGTCGCTTTCATGGTTATTCCACAGTAGGTTGATTATCTGGCATTAAGAATCTTCAGCAATGGCAACTCTGCTGGAAGAAAAATTGAAAAAAAAAAAAAAAAAAAAAAAAAAAAGTCAGCACAGCTGCAAAAATCCCAGGTGTTGATAGCACCTATTTGCCTCACAGGACTCTATAAAATGGTTCACACTGCAGCAGCTCCCAGTACAGATTCTTCAGGGTTCTGAGAAAGCACAAACTTGCTCTACAGAAACTTGGTGTCCCCCTTTCCCTGCCACTCTCTACTCTTGTCCTTGGGTACTTGTCACAGGAAAGCTAAATCAGGCACGGCACTGAGAGCCTGGTACTAGAGAACTGGTGGAGACTCAACTCCAGATCGAGGATCACTTGGCCAAGAGAACGAAAGCGAAGGTATCTCACAGCATAAGGCTGAAAGAAAGAGCAGGGACTTTTAGGATGTATGTTTGTTTGCAAAACTGGTATCTTTTACATCGTACTGACTGCATTTTCATCTCAGTGAATTTTTGTCTCCTACGCAGTAAAGAGCTGGTAAGAAAACAAGGTTCCTAATGCCACCAAAGTCAAGGCAACCAGCAGGTTAGCAGACTCCGTATAGATTGCTTGAGAAATTGTGATCAGAAAGCAGATCACGGTCCTTTTTTCTTTTTAAATCAGTAGTATTTTTATTTAAATGAGGGAGCAATCCTAGTTTTGAGTCTTCCCAGCTCCAAACCAAAACAGAGAAAAAAAAAAAAAAAAAAAAAAAAAAAAAAAAAAAGGCTACAGTTAGTCTGAAACAGCCTTTTAGAAAGACTTCCCACCCAATATGCATTTCAACAGCTATAATATTATTATTTTAACAGGAGTCTATAAGGACGTTGAAAATCACTCCTAAGCGCAAGATGAAAGGAGCCATAGCACACAAGCATGGCAAGGGGGAAAAGGGCAGAAACCATAACATGAACAGCCAGCAACTAACATTGCTTGCTGAAGGTATGTGCTCCGTGACAGCACTGTGCAGGGCAGCTAAACAGCAGCCCAAATCCTGCCTTGGGTCCCTCCACAGCCAGGACCACGCCAGTGTCACGGCAGGAGCTGCAAATTCCAGGAAACTTGGAGCTCAAAATTGCTATTTTAACACAAGGGGCAAAAGCAAGCTTGCAATTCGGCCCTCTCCGCAGGGAGATCACTTCTCTTCCTCACAGATTTCCCTCCCCTGATTTGTTTACGGCGAGGCCCGCGGACAGCAGTTTCTGTTAGGCAGCAAGAAGAGCGCCGAGGCGCTGAGGCCATTCCCCACGCGCGAGATAGGGAACGATGAATGACGCGGCGCCGAGGAGCCGCGGGATTAAGCGGCGCTTCTCCCGCCCCTAACGGCGACGGCTGCTCAGCAGCAGCGCGGCCAGGCGCACGGGAGGGCGGCCGGGAAGCTCCCGGCGGGCAGGGAGGCCCCTCACGGAGGCCGGAGGAACCGCCACGTTCCGAGACGCCGCCGGGCGCAACAGGGAAAACGGGAGTCGAATCCGGCGGCCCCGGGGCAACCCGCTCCCAGCCGAGTCCCCACCCCCCGCAGGAGAGATGACAGAAACACCCAACGTTCCCCACGCCGAGCCCGGGGCTGCGCGCGCGGCCGGAGCGGAGCCGAGAGGGCCCGGGACGGAGCCGCCGCCCCCCGCACTCACCGCACCCCAGCCCGCCGCGCCGCCGGCAGGAAGCGCCCGCTGACCCGGATGCGAACTGTGACCCCCACCTCCGTCACACGCAGCCCGCGCCGGAAGCGAGGCCGCCCCCGCCGGGCCCCGCCCCCTCCGCCCCTCACCGCCTCCTTGCGGCGCCGCGGCAGCACCCCGGAAGCGGAAGGAGAGGAACGAGGCGGGTCGGAAGCGGCACCTCCTCCTGTGGCGGGGGGGGCGGTGCCTCTAGGACATGACGTCAGCGGGGGAGGGGCCAGGCTGAGGGACCCCTCTGGTAGAGGAGGCTGCGGCCGCGGGAGGGTCTCCAGGCCACGCCCCCTCCGTACCAAGCCACGCCCCTCTGCTCCAGACCCCGCCCCACTACCACAGGCCACACTCTCTCCGCGGTAGACTCCGCCCCTGTTCGCTAGGTCACGCCCTCTGCGTGTCAGACCCCGCCCCCTCCCCTGTAGACCGAACCCTCTGCGCAGGAGGGGCGTGTCCCGCTCTCCCCCGCCGCGGGGACGGTTTTGCGGCTGCGCGCGCGCCGCCTCGCGGTTGGCTGTTGGGCGTGGGCGGGACCGGCGGCGCGGGCGCCCCNCGCTCCCCGGAGCGGGCGGCGGCAGCGGCGCGGCGGCCCGACCCGCTCTCGCGCTTCACCTGCCCCGTGTGCCTCGAGGTGTACGAGAGCCCGGTGCGCGTGCCCTGCGGACATGTGTGAGCGGCCGGCGGCGGTGCGGGGGCCTTGGCGGCGACTCCGGGCCGTGGGCTCCTTCCTCAGGCACAGGGGTGGGGGTGGCCCCAGGAGGAGCCAGGGGAGGCGGCCTTGTCTGGGGGGGCCGCCGGCAGCTCGGCGCTTGGGGCCGGGCCTGGCCCAGAGCAGCAGGTTTTCCCCCAAAACCTGCTGGTTCTGCCTGTTACGGGCCCCGGGTGCCGGCAGGACGCGGTGGGGCCGGGCTCACGGCGCTCTGCCCCGCCAGGTTCTGCACGCCGTGCCTCCAGGAGTGCCTCAAGCCCAAGAAGCCGCTCTGCGGCGTCTGCCGCAGCAGCCTGGGCCCCGGCAGCAGGGCCCTGGACCTCGAGAAGCAGATCGAAATGACGGAGACCACGTGCAATGGCTGCAATAAAAAGGTAGGGCAGCCCTCGAGGCCCTCGTGCAGCCCGGAGGGGAGAGAGGTGCTTCCCCTTCTGGGGCAACAGACCAAGCGCTTGTCTTGGTAACTGTTACAGGCTCATTTTTGTAGATAGTACCCCAGTGTTGATGTTCTTTCCACAGTTTTTATTGTTAACTCCCTAGGAAGTGAGTTCTGAGTGCCGGATGCTGTGTTGGTTTAAAAACAAGTATTGCTATGGGCGTGTTGCCATAGGTGTAATGCTATAAGGAAGTGGCAAATGCAATTTAAAATGCTGGCAGGCTAGGCTTTGAACAGAAGGACTTTGCTTCATCAGAAACAGATGTGAGACAGAGCTGTCCTATGTGGCCAGTGTATTCCATGCATTTTACTATTATGCAAAGTCCTGCATGTTAAATGCGTACAGGACACCTTCCTACCATTGCGCTTACTCCTCATAAATTTAGATTTCTTAGCATTATTTGAATGTGTGGGAAAATATCTTGACAGATGGAAAAAACGGTAACAGAAGGTTAATTAGATGCATATTACAACAGAACTGCAGCTTCATAGTTCGTATGTGCCTCTATCTAATCCTCAGATTAATTGGTTCACTGTGAAGCTGAAATTTTTAATTAAAAACTTATTAAAGAGCATCATTATATTAATGAAAAGCTTTTACAGCTGTCTCTTGACGAAAGCAAAGTGCTTCATCTCCTGCACTGCTGTTTTTATGTATTTCTCATAACCAGGGTAGGGTATCTGTTCAGTTGGTTTCACTTTGGGCTTCTGAGTAGTATCACTTTCTGAATCCAAATGATAAGAAATTGCAGTGCCTTGAAATGGAGATCTCCTTACTAAGAAATGGAGGTTTTGGTGGTGGATAATGTTTGAAACAGCATTGTCAGACTTACAGGTGGTTTCTGATGGAGGCTGATTCATTATTTGTGTTTTTAGCTCATGTATACTGCTGATTGGTGTCTAAACCATCTGGGTTATTACCTGCTTTTGTACCCCTTACTCCTCTTACACCAACATTCCTCCTGGCTTGTATAGGGTTATTAAGATTCAGAACTAATTTAAAGCATGCTTTGAAATTGATCATTAGCCTGACTTCAAGCATAGAAAGGAATTTTTTTTCCTGGGGAAGGGAAAAAAAAAAAAAAAAAGACATTCAAGCTTTTGGAAATAGTTTCTCAACTTCCTCAAACTGTGGAAATAAATTCATTTCAGTTCCTTTGATGTACATTCTGTGTATCTGACAATATCCTTCAGCACAGATCTTGGTATCAATGGTTATTGCCATTGGTTAATGCCAGGTTATTATCCATATTGACTCTTCAGCAACCTGATAAACTGGCTTTATATGAAACTTCTATATTACAGCTTACAGAAAGTGGGCTGTCCTGAACAGCTTGTTACTTGTAACTTATTACAGGCAGCGAAGTTGCAGGTTAATTAATCCCTAGTTTGCAGCTTTCTGCTTCATCAGCCCAAGTGTTTTTCTCTGTTCAGTGTTTTCTCTGTAGAAAGCCTATTTCTTTTAAGTATTATTTACTTCTGTGTTAAAAAGCTTGAAAGTGATTCCAAATAGTTTAAATAAACTTTGCTGTTTAATTGTTACCTGCCCAGATGTATCTCTCAAAGATGCGGAGCCATGCAGCTTCTTGTTCAAAGTACCAGAATTATATAATGGAGGGTGTGAAAGCTGTAACTAAAGAACCGCTTCACAACACCAGGTAACTAGTGATTCTCTTGACATGCTCCTTTTTTTGAGCTGGCCATAAATGTTTAATCCTTATGAAACCTCAAAATTGATTCTTGTTTTGAGAACAGTCCTTTTATCTTGTTTCAAAAAGTTAATGATGTTACAAAGCATTGTGCAAAGTGTCAGATATTGGAATACAAACAGACTCTACCTCTTCACTCAATTTGGATGTTAATTCATTTAATCCCCTCGTACTGTTAAACTAAACCCTAATCCCACACCAGAATGTGCACAGACAAGCCATTCTACTCTCCACTGTTGATCATGCAAGTTTTAGTTCAAGATCAGGGTGCTTAGTAAAAGGTGTATGTGTGGAAGGGGAATATTAAATGATAGTTTTATCTTTGTGTCTTGACCCTAGTAACTTAAAATGAAGGGAAGTTAGAAATGATTGCAGTGATCTGTATTGTAGCGTCTTGGGTGTTTAATTGTCCCTTGTTTAAAAAAAAATAAACAAATAGAAAAGGTGGATGTAAAGATGGATTTTGTAATGTTTGTAAGAGAACTACTTTTGTATCAATATGGATGATATTAAGAGTTCTGTGATATATTAATAGGAATTAAATCTTAGCTGAATCTTAGAATTAGCTTGCCTTAACTACGTAGAATGAGATTGTTTTGAATAATCTGTATAACAGGAAAGATAAGTAGCTGTTCTCAATGTTTATAGAATGATAAATGGTCTCTCTCTCTTCCCCCTCCACCCCAACCAGGAATTTTCCAAATCGTTTTACCTTTCCTTGTCCGTACTGCAGTGAGAAAAACTTTGATCAAGAAGGACTAGTAGAACACTGCAAAACACTGCACAGCATGGATGCAAAACAAGTGGTAATGAGTCCTTATTCAAGAATTGCAATTAGGTCTAGTCTTAAATCCCTTTGAGATGGTTAATTAGAGAATCGCTGCTTGAAATTCAGTACGTAGTTGTAATTGCTTCCTTTAAAGTCAAGGGTGGGTATGCTATTCACATGTTTAAGTTTTACTTAACTTTGGTTTTAGAAACATTCTCTAGGGGTAACCAGTCTCCAGTCCTGTTGCATATAGTTCATATCCTTCTTTTAGACTTAAAAAATGACAGGCATTTGAAGTAAATTATGCACAGTAATAAACATAACACCATTAATTTCAAAAAAAAGAAAAATCATAAATGTTAAAGATTTGTCTATGCTCTTCTCAGCAAGAAGATACCACTATAAATGCATGTGAAAAATACTTGGAAAAAAATTGCATCTCCTCTAGTAATCTTTATCTGCACTGTTCTCTCACATACAAGACAAAATGCAAAACTTAGAACTAACTTTGAATCTTTCATTTGTCTTGAAAGTATTCTTTGGAATTCAAACTTATTGGAGGAAAAAAATCTTTCACTCTGAGAGAAATCATCTTTGCAAAAGAGTACAAGGAAACTTTTCTGTTATTGAGAAATGAGAGGTGAAATCTTCCAAAGCAAACAGCTGTACTTGATAATTCTAATTTTCAGTATGTAAGGAGAAGACTAAACCATTCCAGCTCAGAGGACTAAAAATCAAATATCAAAAATAAAAATTAAGGCTTATCTGATTTTTTGTTATTAGAAGCCCTAGTAAAATATTCTAAAATCTTTTTGCATATAGAGTAGCAATTGTCAAAAGTCTCAGATCTTCTATATTGTCACTGTCCTTTTTCTTCCTTGTAGGTCTGCCCAATTTGTGCCTCAATGCCATGGGGAGACCCAAACTACAGGAGTGCTAACTTCATGGAGCACCTTCAAAGGCGACATCGCTTTTCGTATGATACTTTTGTGGTATGTGTTTCCTTGCCTTTGGAATACAGGGTGATGATTCTTAAATTTCAGCATTTTTACATAGCTGCTACTGTGAAGTCTGATCCATGCAGATAATATCTCGATAGTCAGTTTATTCATTATTTTAGAGAAAATGGATAATTAGTAAATGAAAGGATGAGGTGGCTGTTCTCTGAATTTACTTGATGCTGTATTAGCTAATATGGCTGCTGCAGTAAGAGTTCCTGTATCATTTGTTTGTAGGATTATGATGCTGATGAAGATGATATGATGGCACAGGTTTTGATCCGTTCTTTGCGTGATAAATGAACCAAGTAGAAGATTAACTGTAAAACCAAGCTCCCGTGAGGGGGGGAAGTGCCCAACTTCCTTGCATTTCTTCCTTTACATCCCAAGATGAACTCAGGCATCCAGAAATATGGAAGACTCTTTAATATCTATCTCTTGGTTTCAAATCCTGATTTGGTCTTTCTGTATCATTTGGTCTCTTGTTAGCATGTTATATGCTGGTTAACCATGTCAGCCTAATTTTCTAATAGCTTCACATAAAGATTAACAATAGCTCCTTTTTCTGCAGTTTTTGTTCATTTGACTTTTAAAGGCAAAAACATTCCAGAAGGAATGCCCTGAGCTAGTAGGTAAATAAGTCTCCCCAGTCTCTGGTTTACATTTCTTAAATGATACTATCAGAGGTGTATTCACAGCTCTGTTTTGTTCAGCAAGAGCTTTAGGTGTCAGCTGTAATTGTCAAATCAGTTCCCGCTTCAGGTGACCAATAATAACTATGACTCCATAATATTTGCCAGTGTTTGAATTCTCATAGTCAGCCTCTCAACTATATAAATCTTCAGACTTCCCAAGCAAATCTGTGTAACTAGGTAAGAAACTAGTTCAAAATACATAAATTTCATGCCTACTGTTTTCTTCCATACTGTGACAAAAATAGCTTCTAACCTTGAAATCAAAATGTCTTACTGTGTTTTTTTCTACAGATGAAATTTAAGTAATATAGCAAATAATATTCATATCTGCTAGCTTTGATTCATGATTTTGGCATTAGTTTTCTCTCAATTTGATTTTAAGCCTTATGTTAACAGAGGAATTCAGAAGTTTTTTGAAATGATGCTGCTTCTTATTTAAACTAAAGTTGTCATTTATGTACTTAGTTTTTACATCCCTCAGGGCAAGTTGGTTTAAAAATTATATATATATATACACACACACACACACAATCCATAGGGCTCACATGGTACTACTTTTCTGCCTTTCAATTTTAGCAAATATTTTGATTTCCTGAACTTCATCTGAATGTCACTAAAGTAGCTGAACCTGTACATAGATTGTTTTCCATATAATGTATGTATGATATAGTTCAAAGGAAAAAAAATAGAAACCAGAAGGTAGAATGACTTTTCCAATACATGGTAAATGGATTTATTCCATTATTTAACATTGCTCTGTTAATTACAGAGCTCCCTTTTCTTAGTTCAGCACTTTGTTAATTAAACAATCAAGATACTGCAATCCAGCCAGCTGTAGCACCTAATGAGAACGTGTAAATCAGCATAGGACTGAGATCTGAGTACAGAGTGACTTGGCATTGGGATGCTTAGCGTGGTGAACCTGCACAACCACAGAACTCACTACTAATCAATTTGGCCAACAGATTTCACTTTGCACTCTGCAGATGGCAGCACAGCCTTGTCCTAAACCAGGAGGTAATGTGATATAATCCAACTCAGAATGCTTTATTGAACTTTGGGTCCAGATGGACCTCTCATGTATTTAATTTGAATTTGGTTTTGTACATTTTCACAAACTTTGTACGGACTAGTATAGATTCATGCTTGGTGACAGGGCATTTAGTCCCAGAAAACAAAAAATCTCATGGTACTCTGGAGAACATTCTGTATTTTGAGTTTTTAATGCTTAATCTGCAAAGAGATTATGATTCATTAGTGGCTGGGTGGGGACTTCTAGGTTCTGTGAAGAACCAAGTTTTGTGATACTGATTGACCCGAAACTAGATTTCTGCTATTATTCTAAGTGCACTTCCATGAAATTCTGATAAAATATTTCAGGAGCAGTTAGACGCTTCCGAGCAATTACTTTGTCGTGTTTTTGACTTTTGAAGACAAATTATAAATAAAGTTCATATAATTTATAAAATGCTATCTTCATGTGAACTTTTGTCATTTCCTCCTTGTGGTCCATACGCTTCATTACAGCATCACCATAAAAACAGTTCTTGCTGGCTGTGTAATGGTGTAACGTACTCATTAGAAATTGAGTAATGCAGATGCTACAACTCTGTGTTTTGACCTCATTTATTATGTGCAATGTCAGTCTTTCAAACAATGGACTAGACAGGTTATGAAAAACAGTTTGGATAGCATAACTAGACAGGTTATGAAAAACAGTTTGGATAGCATAACTCTAACCAAACTAATATGAGCCAGAACAACAAACTCACAGGTTTTCTTGGGTAAATTAAGAAGGTTTTATTGTCCTGTAGTTTTTTAATCAACTTCTATAACCCTCAGCTTTAACTCTTCTAGACATAGATTTTGTTGTAGAGTGATATCTGTGTTATCCTCAGTTTGAGTAGCTGCAAATGAGGGTGTGAAAATTAAAGTGGCTCATAGTGGCTGTTGGTCAGAAGTCCAGTTGTTCCTGCTAAATGATCATACCTGACTGTTGGTCCAGATGCATTTGACTGTGGAAGACAAATCTCAGTTGCAAAAACTTATTTTCTGGGCATTATTCCCTATTTTGTACACACCTAAATACTGGGAGCAAGCAATAAGTTGTCTGGAAAATGCACACAATATATTTTTAATTTTGATTAAATTTGTGTGTGAATAAGAGGCAATGTCTTGGCACCTGCTAGTCTGATAGCAGTGGAATTTACGATGTGGATGTGATAAGCATCCCTGCAACCATTCAGAGATAAACTGAGCAGTAGATTCCTATTTATTATTCCAGCTACCGAAGAGCTTTGTGTCTCTGTGCTGACCTCATCAAATTAACAAATATAAACATGTTTACACAGCTTGTCGGATGTCTTGCTGATACCTGCTGGTTGGTTTAAAAAAGATGGAGGGGCATATTTATTGTTCTGTGTATAATCTTGGTTCATGAAGTTTGTGTGCAGGAAGTCTGGATTTAAAAAAAAAAAAAAAAAAAAAACTTACTA
>VZSV01000029.1:2568823-2580123 GCA_013398735.1 Nothocercus julius | reverse complement strand
GGAAGGTGGAGGCGCCGGGCTGCAAGATGCCGCGCTCCTTCCTGGTGAAGAAGCACTTCTCGGCCAGCAAGAAGCCCAACTACAGCGAGCTCGAGAGCCAGAGCGGTGCGTGGCGCGCCCGGGGCTGGGCGGGCGCGCGGGATCTTTATAAACTTCTTTTTTTCCCACCCCGTTTTATGCATGTGCCGCGCGGGGGTGAGGGGTGCAGAGAGCGGGGGGATGTTTACTTCTGTTTCTGCTTTTTATAAAAGCACAGCCTTTACACGGGTGCGGCGGGGGAAGCTTTTCTTTTTATCATCTGCACGGGGCAAGCAAGAGCCCCTTAGGGGGAGGACATGGGGTGCGCCCCCCACGCTGTCCCCTACTGTCCCGGGTGCTCTGGGCCCCTTTATTCGCGGGGGGGGAGGGCTGGAGCCCCCCGCCGTGGGGAGGGCCGGGTTCCCCCTCCCTTCGTCCCGACATGTCGCGGGTCCCGCCGTCGCTGAGCGCCGCGTCCTGCCGCCCGCAGTGCTGGTGTCGCCGCTGCTCTACGAGCCGTGCCCGCTGTCCGTGATGCCGCCGGGCGAGGTGCTGGCTGGAGCTGCCTACTACCCGCCGCTCGTGTGGGACGCGGGGCTGCTCTCGAGCCTCTTCCCGGCGGGCGCCGAGGTGGCGGGCGGCCCCGCGCCCGGCCTCGACCTCGCCGCGCTCTCCAGCGAGGAGGACGAGGGCAAGAGCTCGGGGCCGCCCAGCCCGGCCTCGGCGCCCGCAGCCGCCGAGCGCTTCCGCTGCGCCCAGTGCGCCAAGGCCTACTCCACGTTCGCCGGGCTCTCCAAGCACAAGCAACTGCACTGCGACGCCCAGGCCAGGAAGTGCTTCAGCTGCAAGTACTGCGAGAAGGAGTACGTGAGCCTGGGGGCTCTCAAGATGCACATCCGGAGCCACACGCTGCCCTGCGTCTGCAAGATGTGCGGCAAGGCCTTCTCCCGGCCCTGGCTGCTGCAGGGCCACATCCGCACGCACACGGGTAAAGCTGCCCCTCGCCCCTGCTCCCTCCTGCCCTTATCGCCACCCGCTTCCCAGCTCGGCCGCCTGAAGCGAATCAGCGCTTTGGGCCTTATCAGGGGAGATAAGGGCTTCCCAAACCCCCTTGGCACATCCTTCTGTGGCCACAGCCTTTAAATATCCTCCTGGCTGCAATCGAGCAGGGGGTCAAGGCTCTGCTCGTAACTGCCGCGTGCAGTGATGAGGACACGGTGCTGGCCCAGCACCTTGGCCTGCTCGGATGGCCCCGAAGCAGCAGCCGGCCCCACTCAGGGCCACTTTCCCGCTGTGACCGTGGGGGCCGGGCACCCGTGGGCTGCGTGCGGGGCAGGTGCTGGAGCGGTGCCCCGGCCCTGTGCACCTGTTGGAGTGCGGGCCGGGCGCAGCTGCCGCCGCGTGGCCTCCCGCTCCCCGAGTGCCCGCGACAAAGCGGCCCGAGCCGCCTTTGTGCCTGCCGGGCCCGTGTCATTGTTACTTGGCACCGATTTCACACCCTCTTAGGAGACCAAAGCCGAGGTCTGGAGGAAGCTGGAAGGACTTAATTGTGCTTTCCAAATTGAGCATACGCATTTGTTTCCTCCCAAAGAGCCTTTCTGACAGGAATTCACCCTGCCCGGGCTTTTCAATGCCAGCCAGGAGGGAGGGAGAAGGGGGAGGAAATAGCTCCACTGGTCCCATGGCGCCCGGGCCCTGCCCGCTATGATCTGATGAGCGCAGCGTGCGCTGACCGCTTTGCGTGCAGCTCCCCTAGCCCAGGAGCTCCGGGTTGTCCCCATCTATATCAGCAACTGATCCTGTGGCTGCCTCTAGCAGTGCCAGGAGGAAACTCCCAAGGGAGGCTTTTCCTGAGGGAATGGCCATGTACCTCCCCTCACTTCCCTGCCTCCTCCCCGAATAGTAAGAATAATAACCCCAGCCCTGCTTTTCACAGCGCTGCTCACCAACTTTGGCTAATGAATGGCCCCTTCTTTGATATTCTCGCCATGTTGATGCACTGCTTAATTGGGCCCTTTGGCTTTGTCTCGCAGGTGAAAAGCCCTTTTCCTGCACACACTGCAACCGGGCCTTCGCCGACCGCTCTAATCTCCGCGCCCACCTGCAGACCCATTCAGATGTAAAGAAGTATCAGTGCAAAACCTGCTCCCGGACTTTCTCCCGTATGTCCCTGCTTCACAAACACGAGGAAACGGGGTGCTCTGGAACGCGCTAAGGACTTGGACCCGCTGCCTCCCTACGTGCCCATATGTATGTTGTAACTAGTTTCTGTAGGAGTTAGTTTCCGTGGTGTTGCCATTGCCGTGTGTGTCTGACCTGCAGACACAGCTACTTGGGGCCTTAAGAGACTCCTACACACTCCTCGTTTGGTGCCTCCTGTGCAATTTAAGGCCTGATCCTTCCGCCAGCGGAGGCGGTAGCACCGGCCCCTGTGGGTGCGGGACTGGATGTTCCCACTGAGCTCGGGCATGAGCCGAATCCCGCGGGTGCTGCCGCAAGGGGTTTGCTGGAGAACTGCGCCAGGTGCCTGCTGGTTGCTGAAGGCGCTCGGCACCTTGCAGGGTGGGACCTGCACCCTGCCCACACTGCTGGTATGAAACATTGCAATTGTGTAGCTTTGGGGTTTGCTTTTGTTTTTTGTTTTTGTTTGTTTTTGTTTTACCATAACCACTTGGTAACTCTTTAAGAACTGTTTTTTTTTTTTTTATGAAGGACAAAGTGTTAAGCCAAACCCCATCCCCCCGCCCTGACTGTACATACGCCGCCTGTAGAAGGTGTAACTATGCAATAATACAGTGTCACATTAGTTGTGAAGCAGCTGCTTCTCCCCAGCACAATGACAATTTGCAATGCCTCCCAGATTAACAGTGTCCATGAAAGGCATGGGTAGCCATTTCAAACAAGAATCCTGTTTACAGAGCAGCTATGCACTCAAGCACCTGTTAATATGACTCTTAACAACTGCTTTTCAAGAGAACTGTGACTAATAGCGGGCACTTGTCAGCTGATACAATGGTGGCCTGTGCGGCTGCTGACAGGTGTGTGCCCGGTGCTATTTATGGGTGTTGACAGGTGCCTCCTCAATGCATCTTTCTTTGGACATTGTTTTTGCAGCATCATAGCAAAGAGGATGTTTACATTTCAAAGGTACACTGGTATTTATATATATATTTTTGTGCCACAATTTTGTACTGATGAAACTTTTTATATAATTATATACAGTTTATTGATATTCAATAAAGTGGTTAATTTATAATAGGGTCTTGGGGGTGCTGGAGCCATGCGGCTCCCTTGTGCGTGGGATGGGAGCAGGGAGGCAGCTGTGCGTGGGGCTGCAGGTGAGCTGCGTGTGCTGCTTCTCTGCTGCTACGTGCCCCGTGATGCCTCTTGCGGGAGCAAAGCTGGGCTGACTCAGTTCCTGCCTGTGCTGCAGGCGGCATCGCGCCAGCGGAAAAGGGGAACTGGGCCATGGGCTCCTGGTTTTTGCTCACTTCCCTGTCCAGTCGCTCCAGGTCCCAACCTGGGTGGCTGCGGGGAGCCCAAGGCTTGGCCGGGTCCTGGGGCTGCGACCGGGTACAGGTTGGTGCTGGGACCACTTAGCCTTGGCTGGGGTCTCTTGGGTGGGATGTGTCCCCTGCGCTGAGCCTGGGGGCGGGTAAGCGGTGCTGGCTGCCTGTCCTGCTGTGGCAGCGGTGACGTGTCACCCTGTCTCTGCTCAGCCCTGTGGCCCCCGTGCAGGGGGGGCTGCTGCAGGGCTGTCCCAGCGCTGACACCAGCCAGGAGGCACCAAGCACTAGTAGAGGGGAGCTGGGCAAAACCCGCAGCAGCCTTGACGGCCCCGTGCACCCCAAGCCCTTCAGCAGGGAGTGGAGCAGAGTGCCTGGATGCTCCTGGGCTGCCTTCCCATCTCCCTGGTGTCCCAGATCCCTGCCAGGTGCCAGCACCACCAGGGCTACCTCGGGCTGCTCCAGCTGCCCGCTGGACTCCCCAGCACTGGGGTCTCATCCTTGTCCCGTGTCTCCCCTCGCCCTGTGTTTCCGCAGGGCCATCCCGGGCACAAAAGTGGGCGGCCGGCCCGCAGCCCCGCTGCCGCCGCGGCGCAGCAGGAAGGCGCGTGGCCATAAAACGGAGCAGGCCTGCTGCCCGGCCCCTCTTTAATTAAGCTCCAGCCCCATGTAAGGCAACTTTCCCAGCGAGCTGGACTCATTACTTTGTCATTAGGCGGCAGGAAGGTTTGGGGCTTGCTCTGCTGTGTGCTGGGCTCTTCCTTTTCCCAGCAGGAAGTGGGGGAGGGAAGCAGCCGCTAATTGCTTGCAGCTTTCCAGCCATAAACCCCAGGATTTGCAGGGGTAATGAAATAGTTAAAACAAAAACGCCTGGTTTGGAGGAAGGACCACCTGCAGGAGCTGGAGAGGAAGGTCGAGGAGCTGATAAAAGGAACCAGCGGCTGCCCACATTGGGTGCTTTGAGACCTCGAGTAAGCGCCCTTACTTGCAGGGCACGGAGTTTGCCCGTTTTCCAGGCTTTTGAGGCCCAGACCGTTCTGTTGTGGCGCGCGGGTGTTGGGGGCTGCAGCCTGTGTCTGTGCAGGCTGCCCCTCGCTCCCGTCCCGGCGCGGCGCCGCTGCTGCCGGCGCCAAGGCAGCCGAGGGTTTTCTGCACCCCGGTGCTGGTGAAGAGCAGGATGGATGGGATGGAGCCATCCCAGCGAGTCTGGGCTCCCGGGAACTCCTTCCCCCCTTGCTTGGGCTGCTGTCTTTTCCCCATGCAGGCACCTGCTAGGGAGAAATCGGCCCAGCACCATTTCCCTGGGCTCAGCTGCTTCATATTGGTAGGACAGGCAATGAGAGTGGTGAAAACTCTTCTTTTTAGCAACCTTTGCTGGACTCGCCGGCTTTGGCGAGCAGGTCTGACATGAGTGGGGGACCTGCTGGGACAAATCTGCCCACATTCAAACACAAATACAGCCTTAAGAGCGCGGGCAAAAGAAATGTGGCCTGCTCTGAATCACAAAGGAGCGGCCCACGGGCAGTGGTGCTGCTTTTGCTCCCTGCGCAGCCCGTGTCCCTCTGCCCGTCCACCCTGCCGTCCCTCGACTTGCGCGCCGAAAGCGCCGGGGCCGCACGTGCTGCTCGTGGGCGCATCCTGACCCGGCTGGCTGCAGGAGCCCTGCACAGCAGAACCAGAGGGCTCGTGGAGAGACCTCGGTGTCTTTGCCATTCCTGCTCCTTTTTTTCCTTTTGTCGCTACAGGAAATAAACACGCGGCAATGCGGCTCCGCGGAGCCCGGCTCGTTCGTCCAGGTAGGGCAGGCTGCAGCGGCGGCGGGGGGAGCCGCTGGTGGCCACCTCGGGTGACATCTGCAACCCATTACCCGCGGCGCTGGTAAGCGCGGGAGCGAGCGCCGCAGGCGGGGCGGGAGCCGGGCGCAGGGCGCTCCGCGCCGCCCGCCGCGAGGTGCTGACAAAGCCAAGTGTTTGAACTCCCCGTTTCAATTTCCACGGCCCCGATGGGACCTTGGGGCGAGCACGTCCGTCCCCCCGGCTCCTGGAGCCCGTTCAAAGGACGGGGGGAAGCACAAAGTGCAGCTCTCCCTGCTTGGCGGGATGGGGATGGAGGGAGATTCCCGCACGAGTCCCCGCTCCCGCAGCCCCGATGCCGCCGGCTCCCTGCAGGCTTTTCCCTGCAGCACGTGCCGCATGCGTGGGATGCGCAGGGCCAGGACACGTGTGCGGATGACGCAGCCCTGGGACAGAACCACCAGGGATGCGGTGCCCCGTGTCCTCTAGGGGCTCCGGGTTGTTGCTGCTGGCTGTGATCCCAAATTAATCTTTAACGGCTGTAATCCCAAATTAATCTTTAATCGGGTGATAAAGCAGTGAGAGGCGGCCAGGGAGGTGCAGACGGCTACGCAAATGGAGCCTCGCCGAGCCCGCCTTGCCTCCGCGCGCCCCCGTCCCACGCGCACGGGAGCAGCGAGACGCGGCCGCCGGAGAAGCCCCGTGCGGGTCCCCAGCGCCTCGCGGCAGGGCAGAAGGGAAAGATGAAAACCGTTAAGCGGTTATATTTAATTTCTCCATCTGAGGATTAATAGCTTGGCACAAGGGGATGGGGAGGGGAAGAAAAAGCACACGTACAACCAAAATCCTTATCCTCCCTATAGAAATCAGCACAAGTTTCACCAGGCCGGCTTTACAATAGCAATGCTGTGCTGTAACGTATTGGAGAGCTGCCTAGAAAATCATCAGAAAGTATTTTAAATCCAGCATAACATGCATATTTATGGATCACCTTCTGTTTTACTGGGCTCCCTGAAAGCAAAGCAAGGCCTGTTTGACTTCTCCCCATAAAACGGCTCGCGTTTCACAGGCAGAGAGTGGCGTCTCCCGGGCTAATTAGCGCGGGTCCCCCTCCACCTCCGCATTTTCCACGCGGGGTTACGCTGGCGACGCGCTGTCTGTCGAGGCCGCGGCGCGGAGCCGGGGCCCGCGCGGCTCCACCAGGTACCAGCGCGGAGCCGCACGCGGGCCTTGCAGCGACGCCTGCTTTTCTTTTTTTTTTTCTTTTTTTTTTTTTTTTTTTGTTCTTTTCCTCCCCTTTTTTGGCCCTGCGAAGCAAATCGCGGCGGCGGTGGGAAGCGGCCCGACCGCTGCCGCAGGAAGCCGATGTGTGTCAAGGGGGCCGGCGGCCGCGCCACGAGGCGCAGGAAGGCGCCCGGCCTCCCCGCTCGCTCCGCGGCACGTGCGCTGCGTCGGGACGGGCGGCCGGGACCCCTCGCGGGGCTCCTCCCTCGCTGGAGGCTGCCCGACAAGCGGCACGGCCGCGTGCAGCGGGCAGGGCGAGCAGCGCCGGGGCTTTTGTCGGCCCCTTAAAAAAATAACCATCGCTCGATGCTTCAGAAAGAGGCCCCCTGAGCCCGCCGTGGTTTAGGTCAGAAGAAGTAGCGGTGTAGGAAAGTTTGCTGCCCTGGTTTAAGGCCACTGCTGCAACGTCATCCGAATCTGCAAAAAAACTCCTTGCTTGCAGCAATCGCCTCCGGTGTCCCCGAGCTGGAGGCAGCGGCGTGGGGCCTTCGCCTGTTGGATTAACAGTCATTAATGCTCCTTCCCCAGCATGGGAGCCATGGGCTGCTTCCTACCCCGCTTTCTGCCCCAGGCACCTGTGAACATCCCCGGAGCGACTGGTCCTGCATCCTGCTGGATGCAGCTCCTGCACCGGGGCATGGAGATGGCCCGACGGGTTGCCGACATCCCGGCCCGGGCTCGCACACGCGCAGGGTTGCCGACATCCCGGCGGGACCACGTGCCGCGCGGAAGGCGCGACGCCGGCAGCTGCGCTTGGGCAGCTCCCTCGGGAGCCGCAGCCGGCGCAGGGCAGTGCGGGTGGCAGCCGCAGCGATGCCGTGGCCGGGTGGCCGGAGCCGCACGGCAGCCGAGCGGGTGGGAACAGAGCGGCAAATTACAGCCCACGCCGGGAGAACCCCCTCGGCTCCTCGTGCTTCCCTCTGCAAGGTGCCGGCCGTGGCCGCACTCCCAGCCCTGCGCCAGGGCCGAGGCAGTTGTGTCTGGGATGATGATTCACCCTCTTACCGATAACCCACGCGGGAGCATCGATTTGCTCCGGTGGAGGAAAACACCTGGGATTCACTCAACTCTTTTAGCCACTTCGCAGTCCTGCTGTTTCCCTGAAAAAGTCTGGCATGGCCTGTGGATAGGGGCACTGGCCCGTGTCCTTGTGGGTGCCACAAGACAGGCCAGGAGCCGGTGGCCCCGCGTGTCTGCGGGGTCGGCTCTGCTGGGTCCGGTTTCTCACCGAGCCGCCAGCCACAGTGCAGAGCCATTAATAATGAGCTCCAGTTGTGTCCATCCAGCCACTATTTTCTCTTAAAACTGTGCCGGGATGGAAATGAATTATCTCTCTTCATTTTCCTTCTCCCCCTGTCTGTGCTGCTGGCAAATTAACAGCTCCCCTCCATGCCAAGTGGTCTGCAGTTCATCTCCCGGAGCCCAGGCTTCACTCCCAATCTGCGCCGAGGAAACTTCAAGTAATTGCAGAAAACTATTCTGAAAGGGATCCAGCAGCGAAGAAGGCAGATAAATGGGACCATATGCCCCGCGAGCGGCGGGCCCGCCACGCAGCGATGCTCCCGTCGGGGTGGCGCCGAGGGACCCCGCGCGAGCCGGGGCCCTGCTGCGGGGGCACTTTCTGACAGGAGAACGCCCTCCTTCACCGATGTCTCGGATGGCCACCGTTTTCACCCGCTTTGTTTCGTGTGCACATTTTTGCTGAAGGCTTTGGGTGGGAGAGAGAAAGCAGAGCTCACGTTTACCCCTGGGGCTTCCCGCAGCTCAAAGCCCAGGGTCCAGTTTGTCCCCAAGGGCTCTTCCAAAGGTTCCTCTTCACTGTTATGTTGTGCAGGGTTTTGCCAAATCTGCTCGTTGACGCGCCGGCAGCCGCTCGGCCATCCTCAGCTGCCCCTGGTTTGCTGAGAGCACCTTGCAGCCACCTTGATTAGTTTTCTCCGTGGTGAGAGGGGGCAAGCGCCCTGCATCCCTCTGCCCATGGCTCGCACCTGCCACGCCGCGTGCGGATAACACTGCCGGCAGGGAACGGGCTCTGGCTCCGCTCCTGAGCGAGCGCTGCACTCCACGACCGGCATCGACGGCCTTGGAGAGGTGGCAGTGAGGGATGCAAAGGAAAAAATCCCCGAAGTAAACACCCCGGGGCTTTTGCAGCCCAGACGAGCCCCACGGGCTGTGCTGGGAAGGGTATTCCAAGCCCCAGCTCCGTCCCCGCTGGCAAGCGGCGCTGCTGGGAGTGGAGAGGCCCGTTTTCCCTGCGGGGGTGGCAGGACCCAGCCTGCGGCTCTGGTGCCGCTACCTGCTGGGCAGCCCGGCGCCACCGCACGGATCAAAGCGCCCGGAGGTTTCCCCCGCGCAGCCCGAGCCCCAGCTCCTCCCGGAGCCCCGGCGTTCTCCTTGCAGGCTCTGAAACCCGTGGAAAGGCTGGGGCAGCTCCTCGTGGTGCTGCACCCAGAGCCCCCCATCACTGCCCTCCTGGGCACCAGCTCCACAAAAACAAGCACGGGAGAGTCCGCCCAGCACCAGCATCACTACTTAGAGCCACCTACGAGCTCCAGCGTTTGCAAAACTGGGGAAGAGGGTGGATCCGGTCATGCTGTCAGGAAAGCACCCAGCTGCAGAGACCTTTCCCAGGCAGAACTGCTCCTCTGGCCCAAAGGACGCGGGTATTCCCGGCCCCCTGCTTCCTGGCAACCAGCTTGCACGGAGCTCTGCCAGCTGGAGCACTGATCCGACCTGCTCCCGCCTGCCTTGATAAGGGGCTCCCGGTCCCCCTTAGCTCCGTGTGCCCCGCGCGGGTCTGCACCGATGCAGCAGGTTGCACAGTAGCCCTTCGGCGTTTGGGCCACAGGGCTTGTTGACCTGTCATCTGGTGGCTCTGTGCAAGATATGTGTCCTGGCAAGGAAAGCTGCTCCAAAACAGCCCCCAGCAGAGACCCTGCCCTTTCACAAGGGTTTAATCAGAGGACTGACAGGGGACCATGCTGGACCCCGAGCACTCATTGCACAGGCATCAGGAGTGGCCGCGGGGAAGTTCCCCGTGGCCGCGGCACCGCTGACCACAAGGACTTCCTCCCAGCGCCACATCAAGCAGCACCTTGGCGGCAGCGCCCTCGCAGCCTCTCCCTCTGCCCGGGCCTCGTCGCTGGCCACAGGCGGCCCCTGCAACGCGCCGGGCAGGGGGCTGTGGGCAGTGGCCTCCTGGGGGGCCCTGCCCTGCAGCAGGGTGGTGGGAAGAGACCTTGAGTCACTGGACTTCGGGTTCAGACTGGCCCTCAGGGCTCACGGTGGGCATTGAGGCCATCCTGTGCCCCCTGTGTCCTCCTGGCAGCGCTGAGGAGCATCTCAGTGCAGTGTGACAAGGGTCCCCGTGTTGCTCACGCCGCCGCTGCCACCACCTCCTCCCCCTCTGCAGAGCAGCATGTCCCTCACCCCAGCTCGATGCCTTCTCCTGGCAGCGGTGCAGGCGCCAAACACCTTCCCTTGACCTTTCTGTACGTGAACGTTATCCCTCAGTGGGGAAAAACTGCTGTGCAAGGGAAGATCTTCCTCCCGTCTTGGCAGAAACCAGAAGCTTCCTGCAGGAGAACCGTGAGAAGATCTTCACGTCCAGCCTGGGAAGCCCGCGGCTGCCAGAGAGCTCTTCGGATGTCCCCGTGGGGATGCGGCCCCTCCTGGAGGAGCTGCCAGGCTCCCGCGGTTCCTCAATGACACAAAATATCATCACTGAGCGCCAGGGAAAAGGGAACGATGATTAGAAAGAGAGAAAATAATAATGGCTAGTGCTTCCAAGAGTAACCGGGGGAGCCTCAATTTGGAAAGCCAAAATTGCGATCCCTTGAAGAGGCCTGTTTTCCAGTGGTTTTGCAGAAAAGCCCACCTCACTTTTCTCCCTTCCAACCCCATCCCGAGGAGTTATCTGCAGTCTGACATCGGGATTTTTTGCCTTTTCTGCAAACTGCGGGTGGCAACTACTACTTAAGAGGCTTGTCTGGCCGGCACGGGGCCATGGAGCGAGTGGCGACGGCGGCGTGGCAAGGAGCCGGTCACCAAACCCGGCTCCCTGCGCTTGCCTGCTTGTGTCATCAATAACCGGGTGGCTGGGGACGTTACCACGAGCGAGACTGCTGAAAATACTCCCTGGCCCCCTTCCACGCTGCCTGGCCTGGCCAAAAGGCTTCCAGACTCGCTTGCAGCTTCTCGCAAAACCCCCCGTGGCCAGAGGAGCTTCGCTCCCTCCTTGTCCCCTCCTTTGCCTTCCTCGGCCTCGCGGCTCTCCCTACGCAGCCGCCTGGCTCCCCGGCGGCCACGGCCCGGCGCTGCCGCGGGAGGCAGCCCCCGTATGTAAAATTAGTGCCCTAGCAGGAGGCTGTGGGAGGAAACCTGCTCGGAGCGCCGCAATGCAAAGCAGATGCTCTCTGATCGAGCCCACGTGCAAAGGGCAGAGGGGCCCAGGGCACCCGGCCTTGGCACAGAAGGGTCCGTTGTCACTCCCGTCCTGCCCCGGGAGCACCGGAGCACGCGGGAGCTGGGACCGCTCCAGCTGGGACGAGGCGGAGCTGCAGGTGCCGGTGCAGAGCCACCGTTGGGCTCCCGAGGAGGAACGCGCAGCGGGCGCGGGAGGCTGGAGCGGCAGGGCGAGGGGCTCCCGGTGCCACTCACATGGCCGGCACGCGCAGCCTTGCGGCGCGCTCGGAGCAGC
>VZSV01000029.1:2556280-2567072 GCA_013398735.1 Nothocercus julius | reverse complement strand
GCGCGCCGACAGGCTGCCGGCAGCAGTTGAAAGGGGCGGCATTAAAGAGAAAGAACTCAAACAACCCCAAAGTGAAGGGCCTGTAATTTATTTACTCCCCCCCAATGAATGCGGGTTGCAAATCACTCTGTATAAAAATAACTCCTTTCTCCAACTTTTGATCTCTGATATTCCTGTGCTTCCCTGGGGAAAATGTAAATCTATGAACTTATTACTAATGTTTCCTGTCCCTGACAGTGGAGCCAGTTGATATTTTACTTGAGAAGCCAGAGAGAGAAGAAAAAAAAAAAAACCACGCAGCATAAACTTAATGACTGCAGACTGTTTCCAATCTTAGTTTCACTTTTCAGATGGAGAGTTTCCATCTTACAACAGGGAGAGGGAGATTTTTAAATAAAACATGATTTAACTTTAGCCAAACTTCCTCCTAGTGTTTATGCTTTTGGCTTGGGGCTTGATCCATTTAGAGCTGGTTGCTTTTGAAGCAGCCCCGGCCCGTCGGTGTGCGCCCGCACGCTGCCTCGTAAACCCTCTCCGACGCCTTCAAGCCGTAATTCCCTTGGCCTCCGTCCGCTCCGCTCCTCCCCTGGCTCCGCACGCCCTTTTCCAAAGCTGGAGAGGGGCTCTGGGCATGGCACTTGCTGGCACTGGAGGGGGACGATGGCAAAGCCCATGGATAAGTGCCGGGAGCCCAAAGGCCGAGCCGGAGCCGTGGCCGCCTGGGGCACCTGCACCTGCCTGGGGTGTGCGAGGCACAGCCTTGTTTCAAAGAAAAAAACACTTTGGAAAGCTCCAAATTGTCTCACTGTGGCGTGTCCCTCCCCAGACGAAGCAGCTGGTGCTCAGGAGGGCTCCCCCATTCCCAGGAGGGCCCCGGCGTCCAGCCCCGCACTCTGCGGTGCTGCAGAGGTGCCGCCGCTCAGGGCGCGGGATGCAGCTCGGGGCCGCCCGTGGCTGCGCAGCCCTTCGCCTGCAGCCCAACAGGAAAGACTCCCCAGGCAAATCTCGGCAGGAGGAAGGGCATTTCCTGCCCTGCGGCTCAACCCGGCCCCTCGCGCCCGTTTCCTCTGCTCCAGCTCCGGCTCCCTGTGCCGCAAGGGCTCCCGGTGGCAGCAGCTCTTCTTGACGCACTTCTGCTTCTCCTTCCCCTCCTTCCACATGCGCCCGGGATGCCCCTGCCACCTCCTCCTCGGCACATCCTGGCCGGCTCCGGGAACAGGTCCCTGTGCCCACAGCGATGCTCCCTGCAGCGGGGAAGCCCATCCGAGCTCGGCTCCCTCCCTGCGAGCGGGACGTTCCCGCGCTGCCCCCGGCCGCGCTCAGGGACGAGAGGGGCTCCCCGCACGGGCTGCGGCTCCCAACTTCCCACCAGCTTCAGCTGTGCTGGAAATCCCATGCTTTTATTTTCATTTCCCTTCTCTATAGATGCAAAAGGGCCCAACCTGCTCCAGGGTGCTGGTGCCAGCCCACAGGACAGGGACCCGGTGCCGCTGCTGCTTCCCCAGTTCGAGAGGCTGAAGGTGCCCTGTGGCTCTGGAGGCTGCTCTGAGCACAGCTATTCACTGCGGAGCCAAAGCCAAGATCCTGAGTGAGCAGCTGGGCCGCGGAGCAAAGGCTGCAGGGCGGGGGGCCGTGGTGCCCATGGCCGCTGCATCCAGCCCTGCTTGCCAGGTTGTCTGGGCCTTCGGTCTCATCTTCCTCCTCCTCCTCCTGCCGAGCGCAGGCCGAGTGTTTCCACTAGGGAAGTCTACCTGCCAAGACAGGGCAGAGGAAGAGAAGGGAAAGCCCCGGGGAGGAAGCGGCCGGCCACCAGCAGCCTCAGCAAACGCTTCCTCTGCCGAGAAGCCGCGGAGAGTCCGGGCTGGGAGCGGGAGCTGCTCCCCAGGACCGGCTCAGCGCAGGGAGCTGCCCCCATGCACCTGGGGAAGCTGCTGGCAGCCGCCCCAGGCACCGCTGCCTCTTCCCGACGGATCCACAGTGGGAATAACTGCCAGCCCCCTCCGTCAAGGACCCAGCGCCGTGACGCAACCCCGTGCAAGCTTATTCCCTGGCTCTCTGTAGTCTGAAGTCTCCTTTAAAGCCCTAAAGTAAGCTAGCAGCGGGGTTGCATCAGTCTGGGGTTGTGTTGCTGTTGCTGGCAATCTTCTCCCCGCCAGCACCCGCCCCATGTGCTTTGTGGCCTGAAGCTGCTGAATACTCAAAAGTTGTTCTTGTACAGGTGTAAAAACTTTTTTTTTTTTTTTTTTTCTGCACCGAGGGTGATTTCTGCCTTCTGTATCAATCCACCTCATCCCTCATCCCGGGCTGCTGAGCCCCGCAGCGCTGGGCAAAGCGCCGGGCGCGGGAGCCCGGGGCCGTCCGACGCCGTCCCTGAGCGCGGAGCAGGAGGACGAGAGGGCCCGCGGCTCATGCCCGTCGCATCCCGCCCGCCCCGCGGGCGAAGCGGCGGCCGCTCGCGGCGGCCCCGGCGGTGCGGCCGTGACTCGGCTGTTAGTCAGCAAGCTGGAAAGTTTTCGACATACCAGCCCGAGCAGGAATGTTATTTACTGAGCATGGGAGAGGCTTGTGCGAGGAGAAAGCCTCCGGCCTGGCTCTTCCCCATGTATGGATGTGAAGCCGGTGTTACTCAGCAGGATACGGCCGAGACGGGATCCGGCGGGGTCGATTCACGCCGGCACCGCGCTCCGCAGAGGAAACGGCCCCCGAGGCGCCGGGCCGCGGCCAGGCGCTTGCTCGGAAACCCGGGGAAAGAGGGATGCGGGTGGAGGGAATGCACCCGTGCGCACCCTCAGCCAGCAAGCGAGAAAAAAAAACAGGACCAAAAAGCATGAAATGAAGAGGCGTTTTCTGCTGGTGGCTCAGCCCAGCACGGGGGCCGCTGCTCGCTGGCTTTGCCGGCCCCCGCCCGGGGTTCGCCTCGTCCCGTGCCGTGCGCGTTCCCGGCGGGAGCAGCGAGCCGGCGCACAAGGAGCCCGGCTTTGGCGGCGCGCGGCGCGCAGGGACAGGAAGTCCCCGTGCAGACAGCGAGTCTGCAGCACCGGCGCCGCCGCGGCCGGCGGGGCAGGACGCAGGCACGGCCAGGGGACGAGGCCGGCGAGGTGCAACCCGACACGGAGTCGCTGGGTGCTGCAAACCAGGGCAAAAACCCCTAGGGGAAGCGTCTCCGTGACATTTCCAGCCTCCGCTGGGGCTGCTCCCCTGCAGCCGGGCGGCTGCGCTTGCAGCAGTGCCAAGGGGGCATCGGGGGCACGAGGCCCCTGCCATCCCGCACCGTGGGGCTGCAGCCCCGATGGGAGCGGGGTTTTCCCCATATCACATGGACGCTTTGCAGCCACCGCATCTTTTCTGTCTATGCTTCCTGCTGGGAGCAGATCCGTGCGGGGCCATGCGCTCCCACTGGGAGCGGGCAGGGAAGCGGCGTGGGGAGCCGGCCGGGCCGCCCCTCGCCCGGCACCTGCCGCATAAAGGCTGGATTGAGGCTCGCGCGCCGGCGGCGGGCGCAACCTGTCAAGGTTTGCAGGCAGCTGAAGGGCCATCTGTGAAATCCATTGGCAGCTTTTCTGGGAGGTTTAACCCCTTCGTGTCCTGCACTGCCTGGTCTTTCCCATGGCTCCAGCCTGACTCCCAGCACGTGCTGGCTCCCTGTGAGCATCCTCAAGCAGAGACGTTCTCCCAAGGTGTGTGCTTGGCATCCAGCAACTCCGTTGCCCGCAGGGAGACCCTGGAAGAAGCGGTCCCGGCGGATTCTCACCGTGGCTCCTGAGCCCCTGCGAGTGCCTCTCCGCGGAGGCTGCTCTGGGGCTACGTTTTCAGTTGTGCCCGGGGCTGGTCTCTGCCTCCAGGGCAGTCCAAGCTGAGGTGCGAAGGTACCTGTTGAAAGCCTCTCGCAGCAGGGGACGGGTCGGGGTTTGCGGCAGCTCTGCCCCCACGGAAAGCGTGGCCCTGCCTTGGCTCCTCTCTGCCGAGCGGCTGCATGGAGTGGGAGGGAAGCGCGTGACGGCGCCTTGCCACGAACTGTGGAAAATCTTGCACAGAGCCGATGGCTTCTCCTCTCTGCACTCCGTGTGCACGGGCGGGTCCGGCGCTCGCCTCCCGCGGGAGCCCGGCCCGTTGCTGTGCCCCGGACCCCGACACCGGAGCGCAGCTGGAGTGAGCGCGGCGGGAGGCCGCTCAGCCCTTTGCACAAGAGCAGCTGGCAGCGAGGCAGCTCCTAGCTTTCCGCAGAAACAGGTCTTTTCCTCCACACATTCCTGTCAGAGGCAGCCGGCTGCCGCACAGGGGAGCTTTGCAGGGCCCCGCGGCGCCCGGCGGGAGAGGCAGCGCGGGGCCGGAGCCCTGGGCACGAGCTCCCGTGTGCTGCAAGCCCGGCCCGCAGGGACACCCGGGACAGCCGGGAGGTGCCGATAGCCGGGGCTGCTCCTGCTCCGCCAGCCCCGGCGCGGGCCGAGAGCGCAGCCACGGTGCCCCGTCCCGCGCGATGCCGAGGAAGGGCAGACGTCCGCGCGCGGGCCGGGCGAGGAGCAGGACTCGCCGCGGGATTATGCACCAACCGCAACGGAGGGCGGCAATTTGCCCTGAGGCCGCGAATGGCACAGGGAGGCAAAGCGCCTCCAGCAGTGCCCCCGCGGCCAGCGCTCCGGAGCCGCGAGCGCCTACGAGCTCAACGCACCCGCAGCCGCCCTGGGGCTGCCGTGAGTCCAGGGTATGCGGAAAGCGGCCGCTCGTGCAAGACGCTGCCGCGGGGCCCAAGCCACAGTGCCCGCCGCCAGCCCCGTCCTCGAGCGCAGCCTGGCCATGGCTGGGCACCCGCTGGGCTGGCCGGAAGAAATACTCTAAACTGGCACCTATCGATGAGCTGAAAACAGCCTTTCGTGGGGAATCCTGCAGGCAGGGCTGGGTGGGAGACGGTGGCGAGCGCAGCGCAGGCTTGACGCTGTTCGCAGCTCATTTCATTGCAACGTGTCTATGATGCTGACACGTTGGCGTCTGCTCCTGCATGGCCCCTTCTTGTCCCCTTCCAGCGCAAGGAGGAGCGTAGCACCCTCAGCCCCTGGCAGTGCAGCCCCGGCAGGACCATCCCCAGGGCCACCCGTGTCCGCACGAACATCCCAACGGAGGGGCCCGGGGTGCGGAGCCAGGGGGGCAGTTGCCTGGCCCCCCGCGGAGCCGCCGGTGGCCCCGGCCGGCCCTGCCGCGCAATATCCAAAGTGGCTGTGAGAAGAAGCAGTCGCTGGGGCCGCAGGTGGGAAGGTGTCAAGTCGTACGCGCGGGGCTATAAACAGTGCGTGCCCATAAAGGAGATCAAAGGCGCCCGGGTTTATTTTCAGAGGGGCTGTTTCCTCCGCGGGGACAAAGAGCCGGGGGAAGGGGGGAGCGGCGGGGCGAGAGCAGAGCCAGGAGCCGCCTCTCCCGAGCGTCTCATCCGCAGGTTGCAAACTGCCCCCACCCCGGCTGCTGCGGCACCGCAGCCCACCTGCACAGCGGGAGAGCTTCCACCGCTGCCACCCCCGTCGGCTGGGACATGGGATGAGCTGTTGTGGTCCTGGTGGCCCCACCTGCCCCGCGAGCAGGATCGCTGCTTCCCAGCGCGGGAGGAAATCCAGGGGGAGGCGAGCGGGGCCGGTTTGCCAGCAGCGGAGCGCCGGGGTCAGGGAGCAGATGTCCCCGCTGTAATGAGGCCGTGTGGGCTCCACGCCGCCGGTATCCTGTGCGGCCAGGGCTCTGCGCCCGGCCGCGGGCACAGAAACGTCCCCTTGCTTTCCCACCGCTCCGCATTGAGCCTCATGGAGCTGTGTGAGGTCTTGAGTTAGGGAGTTTGCACATACCCATGCAGCAGCAGAAACCGGGGTCCTGGCCAGGGGCTCCTAAGCCACCCCTTCTCTAGTCTCCTTTCATTTCTCCACCAGGAGAAAGCGGCAGTAACTCTGCAATGCGTTTCCCCCAGTGCATTTCACCACCATGAATATGCCCCCATGCATTTCCCTAATGCATTTTCCAGCATTGCTTCCCCCAGTGCTTTTCCCTCAATGCTTTTTCCCCAATGCATATCCCCTATACATCCCCCCAACACATTCTCCACCAATTTTCCGAGTGTTTGCACTGATGGGCTCCTTGGCCCAGCCCGGACACCCGTTCTCCAGACAAGCACCCCCGGGCAGGAGCTCCCGGCTCTGCACGGATCCTGCCGAGGGCTTCGCTGCCGAAGGCGCCGGGGCTGCAGGAGCCTCGTGATCTCAGTCGCTTTCCTCGCACTGCACGGGCAGGCGCCCGGCCCGCCAGCTGCCTCCTCCCGGCCCTGCGCGCGCAAGTGTCAGCGCTAACGTTCACATGGAAATGTCCCGCGGCAGGAAATCGGGAACATCTGTCCCGGAATTGGCAGCACCTGCTTCCTTGGCCGGAGCATGCGGCAGCGCCGGTGCCAGCGCGCCGTGGAGCCCGCACTGCTGCCGCCGCGGGGACGGCCCGAGCACCGTGCCCATGGTGGCATGGAAACTGTCCCGTGACCTTTGGCCTTATGAAAACTGGGAAGTGGGGGCTCCTTTCTCCAGAAATGGTGCAGAAGGAGCTTTGCACCGGCCCTGCTGTGCACCCCACGCTTGATGCATCAGCCCTCCCTGCCGCACAGGGCTGGACCCGAAACCGCCCGTCTCCAGCGCTCCCCAGGGCCTCGCTGCTGATTCCTCACTTTTCCAGGCTTTTCCAGGCTGCTTTATGAGCCAAGGAAGAGCACAGCACTCACTTTCCCTTGGAAAGGGGACGCCCGGCTCCCACGCCACCTCTGCAGCACCTGCCGCCGCTCGGGCCGTTACCTTCCCATGCACAGGCACCGCGAGGGAAACACATTGCACATTCTTCAAGGGAAATTTCACTCTGTTTTGAACAAATATTTATCCCACCTGTTTCCTGCCTGGGACGGCTGGGAGCCCGAGAGGAGGCCGGCGGGTCAGCGGGCAGGGGAAGCGCGGGGGAACCCGCCGCTCCTCGCGCACAGACCTGGCTCCTCGCTGCGCCGCGCGCGGGGGCCCTTTTCCTGCTGACGGTTTTTGGCCAGCAAGCGGCTGAGGGTGCAGTAGCTGGTGCAGAGCCCCCATGTTTTTACGGGAAAGGAAAGGAGAGGGTTGGGGTGCTGGATTTGGTGTCTCTCTGGTGAGCACCTGGACCACTGCCTTGTCCTGCTTTCCTGCACCAGCCCCATCCTGCAGCCCAATGTGCCGAAGGCCCCATGGAGCCGCGGCTTGTGTTGGCAGGGAGAGTTTGGCACATGCTGGAGTGGGAACAAAATGGGAACAAAACTCTGCAAATAAACAGCATTTGCATCATTTCCACACTGAAATGTTCCCACTTCCTCCTTGGGTATCTGGCAGTGCAAAGGCTTCGATCCCGCTCAGGGCGTTGCGCTGGCAGGGCCTAGTCCCGAGGCGCTCCCCTCCCTCCGCGGATCCGGGCCGTGCGGCAAGACCGGGCCGGGTTCACGCTCAGCCGCAGCCCCACGCGGGCGGCCGGCAGCTCCCGCGAGCATCCCCAGACCTGGGAGCCTGCGGGTTTCCTTACAAACCTGAACCACACAATGCACTGAACTTCTGGCAACCTCTAGCCAAGCTGAGCGGAAACCTGGATCCCATTACGGACTCACCTGGGCTGAGTTTCCAGCGAGCACGTGCTGTTTCTGGAGCAAATGTGTCTTGCTTTGCACTTGGTGGGGGACTTGGAATTTTTTATAGCTCGATTTCCAAGCTCATCCCAAGCTTTGGGATGAGGGGAATGTTGTGTTTTATTCACTGCCATGACTTTCCTTGCAGTCACGCACATCACAAGCGCACGGATACTCAGATCTGTCCCCCAGAGTCAAGCAGCGTTTTGGGGCAGTTACAGCAGTTTATGGCACAGAGGCCACTACACCATGCCCAAAGCAAACGCGCTGCAGCCAGCGGCGCCGGGGCGGGTTAGTCCCTCCCCTCCCTAGCGCCTCGTGTCCCCAGCGGCTGCCGGGCTCGCTCGGGTCCCCGCCATGCCGCGGGCTCGCGCAGCGCGCAGCTGCTCGCGGGAGCGTCGGCTCCTTCAAGCACGGCGCTTCCTGCTGAGGCAGCACATTCCCGGCAGCAGGGGAAGGTCGCATCCGAGGGGCTGGGGCTGCCTCCTGCTTCCTCTCCCCGCTCCTGCGGACGGCTTTATCAGCGGCCACGGCTTCCTTCGGTTCCTGCCCCGCGCTTGCAAGGTGCAGCCCCAAACCTGGCGTCAGCGCCCGGCCCCGCTCACCTGCTCCCCTCGTGCCAGAGCTTCCTTCCTCCTTGCTGCACAGCAGCCCCGCTGGAGGTGCCCGAGTCCCATCAACAGGAGCGACGTGCTGGGTGGGACACGTCCCTTGTCTGTGTCCCCCTGTCCTGCCTGGCATGAGGAGCAGCAGGACACGGATCGTCACCCCACAGGACAGACTCCTGGGTGAGCGCGTGCGCTCCCGGCTCTGCACCTGCCCTGGGCTGGCAGGAGCCACCCGAAAATCCCAGGACCGGGTGGGAAGAGTCGCTGGTGCCCGGGGAGCTCCCCAACAGCTGCTCGCCCTCCGTCGCTCCCGCATCCCACATGTGGCTGCCCCTCCGCTTGCCCGGCTGGAAACGGGCGCAGCGCTCCCAGACCGCGGAAGCCTGGGGTTGTTGTGGGGACCAAAGCGGGGCAGCACCAACAGCTCTGCTCCCTCTTGCCCGCGGATGGGTTTCCTGGCCGCTAACACCGTGCTGGGCACCGCCAGGCAAAGGGAGCCCGCGCGGTGCCGGCGCCGTCCCCCGCGAGCGCACGCTGCCCGCACACCCGTGGCATCACGCGGATGACTTTTCCTGTTTATATCCTGCCTTGAGGCTTCGTCCCAGTTGGAATTCAATTCCTGGCAACAGGAGAGCAGAGATAATTCCTGCAGGAAGCGGGAACTGCAGGCTGGTGCTAGCGGGACAGTGCCGGCCGCTTGCTGGGCCCGGACGTGAATGACTTCCCTCCTTCCTTTGCAAAATAAAGTGCAGTGTTGATATAAATGGAGTCACTTTCCTTCTCCTCCCCCTCTGCCGCTGTCATTAATGAATCACCAGGGCCACCACCTTCTTTCTTTGCAGCTATTTGCTCTGCCGGGGGAAGCGCTGGGAGAGCGGTGAGCGCTGCAGGATGGTGAGCAATGGTCACTCACCAAGAACAAGGTGGACGGTGACCGAGCGGGGCCGTCCTCCCTCCCTCCCAGCTCCACAGCCTCTTTTGCTGGAAATGACAGCATTGCTTGCAGGAAGAGGATGCAGGTTTGGGCAGGCTTGGGCCATTGCATGTTGTGCTGTCACGAGAGGAACCCCTCTGATTGGGCTGTGCCATTTAGGTTTGTGTCCCTCACTCCTTCACAACCCTGCACTATATAAAATTAAAGCTCGTTCCAGCGGCAAAAATGTATTTCTGCACCAGTCCTACCTGCTCTACGCATTCAGCACACTGCTTGGTGCAGAAACTGAAGCAAAATTCGCCAAGTCAACCATAAGGAAATGAAACTTTCACGCTTATTAAAAAATGAAATGCGGGCATCATCATAACAAAAACAACAAAAAACCCGCCAGCATGAGTCACGGAGACGTCGTCCCATGGAAAACCCACCGCGACGCTGCGTCTCCGAGGGGCGTTTCGCTCCTGCGGCGCTGGGCTCTGCTGCGGCGGGGCAGCCTCCGCTGCCGTCCCGGGAGCAGAGCACGGCCCAAACCCGCCGAGAAACCCCCCAGCAGGGTTTGCTTAGTACCAAGTGATAACGAAGAGAAAAAAAATCAGTTCAAGTCACTCGCTGTGACCGAGGGCCTGATGCCTGTTGCCTGTGGCTTAACCAGGCACGGATCCTCCAAGGACTCCATGTCCCTTGAGTGCAGTTTAATCTCCTAAATCCATTTTCACAGTAGGTTTTAATACTAACTGCAGAATAGTTTATAATCTCCTAATTTTGGAATAGTTTATAATCTCCTAAAGGCGTGTATAGCCTCTGGTGGCTATTTATGCTCTGCTGGTGTTTTCAGCCTGCTGCGGAAGGGTCTGGGGGAGCTCTGGCCCCCAGGACATGGGCACACGGTCCTCGTGCCTTGCTGTGGCTTCCCCTTTGTGGATTTGTTGGCACTGCCAGCATAAGGTGAAGCGTGGCGGGGAACCAAAAACACCCTGCAGAAAACAGAAGAAAATAAATGTAGTTTTGGGGGGGTTCTCCAGGCTGGGCCGCTTCCCTGCACTGGGTCCCAGCAGGAGCCAGGCTCGCGGTGCTGAGGATGCAAAAGCAGAAGGACAACTCATCAGGAAGCAGGGAAAGGGGAAGCGGGCGCCACGCGCCGTGGGTCCCCTCTGCGAGCGCCCTGCCCTGGGGGAATGCCGCGGGGCCACCTTGCTCCGAGCCCCGGGGCCGGCGGCGCGCGGTGGTGCCGTGATCTGCTAGGAAACCCCTGTGGGCCGAGCACCAAGGTGCCTCCACACAGGCTGCCCTTGAAAGGGCCAGACCCCCCTTCTCGGACCCCATTACAGCCCAAAAGAAAACTGCAAGAAAGCTGCCTGCATCCGCCTTGGAGCAGCCGCACGCCTGGCCTTGGTACGCGGTGCCCACCGGCTGGAGCACCGCGTGGCTGCAAGGTGAGCGGCCCGGGGGGGTTCCAAGCACGGGGGTGATGCGGAGGGCGGGTGAAGCCGCGCGGTGCCCAGGGCAGTGCTGATCACCACCCCGCGCCTGGAGCACCGCGCGGGCCTTGCGACGCACCTCTCTGAGCGTGCACGGGCTGCAGCGCGCAGGCGGCTCCGC
>VZSV01000029.1:2530391-2543839 GCA_013398735.1 Nothocercus julius | reverse complement strand
AACCCCGGGCACCAGCCCAGCGCGGCCTCATCGCCGGCCGGGGCCGCCGGACGGCACCGGCGCCGCGGCCCGAGCAGCGCCCTGAGCGGCCCGCCAGGGAGCTGCCCTCTACCGCAGTGCGGAGCAGGGCAGGGGTTTGCATCCCATCCGGAGCGGGAATGCGGCTAAGGAGCCCTCGGAACAAGCGGCAGCTTCCGCCTCCCTCTGCACGGGAGGTTTCCCTCCTTCCGGCAGTATCCGGGGGCAGGGGATGGAGGCGCCGCTCGGTGCCGCGGGATGCGCTCCCAGCACGGGGCCTTGGGGCTCCACCGTCACGAGCAGGGACCCTGGGGGGCTCTATCCCTGCGCAGCCCTTTCCTTCCTCCTCTGGCGAGCGCAGGAAGCCGGGGCAGGGAAGGCGGGTGGCAGTGGCTGGGAAGGAGCCTTTCCAGGCAGGAACAGGATCTGCCCAGCGCTCGGGGCTGTGCCCATGGTGGGACAAGCCCCACGGTGCCGCTTTGCCACCCGTCCCAGCTCCATCCCGGCCTCCGGCAGAGCCCCTAGGGCACCGCGTCCGCCTCCCGCCCCAGGCTGGCGCGGAGGCGCCGGCGTCGCGGCGCTGCCGGGCAGTGCCGTGTTCCTCGCAGACGGCCTCGGCGCGGCCTTTCTGCAGCCGTCAGCCCTGGGTCTGGGCCTCGAACCACAGCCGCGCGCCTGCTCGGGACGCCGGCAGAGCCACGCGGTTATTTTTCTTGGCCAGCAGCGGCTCCCCCAGCGTCGTTCCACCCCTGAAAAGAGCTAATAACACTTTACCTAATTAAGCGGCGCAAGGCCCAGCAACGAGGACCGTCACGTTTCCCCCCCGCGTTAAGAGGCTGCCGTGACAGAGATGGGAACGGTGCATCCTCCGGGCAGGAGCGGCGAACTGGTGGCACGAACGTCCTCTGCTTTCCTGGGCCCTCGAGGGGCCCCCAGCAGCCTCAGGGAGCAGATGGGAAACCCACGAGCCAGGAGAGCCGCGGGGCCGCCCTTCGTCCGGAGGGGCTGCCAGGAGCATCCTGCTCCGGGGCTGCACGGAGCACCTTTCCCACGGGATACGGCTGCAGAGCCCCAACCTCAAGTTTCAAACCTACCTTTGCCTCCCGGACGTCTCCACGTCCCCTTGTTCCTTGCTGTCTCCAGCTCTGTAGGCTCTTCTCCAAACCTACTATATTAATAAAATATCTTTACCTAACACCTTGTCTTTGCTGAAACGCCCGAAAGACAAAAACAGTGCTTGGAAACCAGGGGTCAGAGTGATACAAAGGGGAGTCTTGTCTAAAAACATTGGCCGGGAGTCAAAGTGGGGAAGCGATAGCCATCGCGGGCTGTTTACACAGCGGCAGAGCCGAAATCGCGGTTCCCTGCAGCAGGAGGGTCTTCAGCGTGTTCCTCTGGCATCAGGAGGAGTGGGTCTATTTTTTGCTGTGAGGTTATTAAAAACACTTGAACCTGAAACAGTCTCATTGTGTCTACACGTTCACCATTTGTTATTATAAACAAGGGTGTCAGGGCCATTAAAAATAAATTGAAATGGGTTAAAAAATGAACGAGAAGCACAAGGAAAGTGAATGATTGAAAACACCCATCTCGGCATCCAGTGCAGAAAATTCCTTCTTGGAAAAATGCCTTTCTGTGGTAGGCAGAGAAAAAAAACACTTCTCATTTTTCTTTTCAATCAAACGGCATCCTTTTCCCACCCAGGGATGCAGAGTTCCCGAGAATGGAAAGAGAAATGAATCCAAATCCCAGCCCCAGCTCGGACCACTCCTGAACATCAGGACAGTTTGGAACCAGCCCAGAATTATTTATTGCACACATTTGCTCCAACCAGAGGAATGTGAATACAGAATTTTTCACACGCAGATCACCGGTTACAAATTGGCCAGACCAACACGGGCCAAAAGCCCTTGCATTTGTGACAGCCTGGTGGCTTGCATGAGAAGAGCTTGAGAAGTCTCAGAGCGCTGTAAAAATAACCTCCTCCGCGGCCCCTTTTGCTGGCAACCCCGGAACAGCTCTGGCACCGCGGCAGCTCTGCCTCTCCGCCAGCCGAGCCCGGAGCTGCTCCGCCAAGGAACACGGCCCTCGGGTCTCCAACGTTGCCTCCATCACCGGCATTTGCCTTTGCTTCTTCCCCTCCCACTCAGAAACCCCAAACCAGACCCCGGAGCCTGCTGAGTGATTTCTGCATCAAAGCGCTGCGGGAGGAATTTGGCTGAGCAACACGTGACGTGTGAAAACGCCACTGTGAAAAACGCAGTGGCATTGCTCAAAGGGTTATTGACACTGCATCTCCGCGGCTCTTCAATAATCAAGGGGATTAGGAGGAACCCCCAGGAGCACGTTCCCAGACACCGGTTCTGCTTTTCCTCTCGGCAGGAGGCAGATCCACGATGCGCCGAGGGACTCGGCCTGCGGGGCACAGGGTTACAGACAACGTGCAGGGAATGATTTTAGAGAAGCGAGGTCCAAAAATTCATGGTTATGACTGAACGTGGAGAGAACGTAGTCCCAGGAGCTGCGGAAACAACCCGCGGACCAGAGCAGCCAGCAGCACCCACGTCGCGGAGTTAACGCTGGGAAGGAGCCACTGCTTTATTAGCACAGAGTGAGCTAATATCCTAGTTATTTGACATGCTTAAAAACATTTCAAAAAGAGAAACAAAAGAAGACAGAGAGAAGCTCCCCTGCAGTCCCATTCACACCAGGATGCACTGAGGACATCGGTGTCTGCACAAGCACCAACAGCAGCACATAGGCTGCTTGTGCAATTAAGAGCTCCTCCCAAAAACAGGATTATTTGACCACTGCATGAAGATACATTAAAATGTCAGTTGCAAAAAAGCAAAACCTCTTCGCCTGCCTATGTGGGAAAACACATTGGTACGGAATGTTTAAAACATAGTAAGATTTTTAAAGCAAGATAACTAACTAACTTCTGTAACTCAGGCGCTGAGCTACACCCACCCCGAGGCTCCAGGGTGGCGGAGGGTGAACAGTCATTAAGGGCCAGTTTCTCCCTCTCGCGCACTTAGGAGCAGCTCTTCATGACTTATTGGTTTGGTTTTGGCAGCCGCCTCCTCTCCTCACCCCACACCAAGTTGGGCCTTGAGTGCAAGTGAAAAAAGAGCTTACAGTGCAAGGAAGCAAAACAGCAACGGGCTGATAGGCAGACACTGAAGCACAGAGAAGTCCTGTTACCGCTGCTCATGGCCCCACGCGTGCAGGGCAGAGGAGCCACCAGCTGGGAACAGAGTTGGCTTCCAGCCGAGACCCCGTGCACTTCACCCAGGTATCTCCTCTTGAGGAGGCAACACTTTTCTTTGGATAAGAGCCTTTCTTCTCATTAAAATAAAATAAAACCCTGCAGTTATCTACCAGCCGAGCTAAATTCAGGCTAATGGATTCACACATACTGCTACTGACTTGCACAAGGCATGGGTTAGACTGATGCAGCCACGTCCGCTCTTTACATCATGTACCGACCCTCGCACCCCTTGCCGGCCCCCATCGCCTCCCCCGGGCTGCCTGCCCAGAAGTCCTACTTGGAACCACACGCTCCAACCAGCTCATTGCCCCCAGCTCTTTGCCAAAGCCCCTTCCCACTTCACACCATCTTCCTTGAAGCAAGAGCTCTAAAGCACCTTAAAAGCACTCAGCACATCACCCACGCTTCCCACCTTTCATTTCAAGTTACAAGGAGCATTGAAATACAGGATGCACAAACTGCCCATTCGAGGAGCTGACTAGGGACTCCATCAGCCAAACAGTCCTGGACTGACCGATTAGCCAGGTTTCAATCCATTTGATGGGTGCCTTGTTGACTGTGTGATATCCGAGATGCTCCGTCAAGAAATTGCACGAGTCAGGGCATATTGCATCAGCACTCCCGCTTTTACCGACTGATCTAGTAATCTCATTAAAAACTTGGCTTGACAGTTTCTCCCTTCCATAAATTCACGTCAGTTTGCATCCATTGCAACAGTCATCTTCAATCTTTATTAATGAACTCCTGTACTTGGAGCTCCTCTGCTCCAAGGCTGTTGCCAGCCTTCCACAACGAATGCGCTGCTCCACGTTGTGCAGTCAGACTTGGCTGCCCTCAAGCCTCTGACTTGCATTGATGTTGCAGAGAAATGATTCAGCAATTGAACTTTTTTTCTGCAACACAGGACATGCAGGGAAGCACAAGGAGAGAATCTGGGGCAAGAGTTATCCAGGTTCCACTGAGGATGATTTCAGAGGCTGAGGATGATTTCAGAAGAAGCAGGTCTGTTTGTCTGGAGCGTATGTTCTCCAGGCAGTGTCCTCAAAGCAAACAGGGATGTGTTTTTAGCAAGGGATAACAAACTCACACTTCGACTGAATGCTTGTTAATAAGAAAGAGGGTATTAAAAACCATTCCAGCACTGCTACTTCTCAGGTACAGCAGAGGTTTGTGTTTTCACCTATGCAACAAGAGCATTTTTTTTGCTTTGTGAGAATTCATCTCAGTATTTAGCAAGTTTGATTCAAAATGCAACTCTACCCTCCCTCTTCTCACTGTGCTTGATTTGCTTCATTTGCAGTTGGCACACAGGGCTGTTGAAGTTGCACTGCATCAAATCCCTGGAGATCTGCAGCAGGGCAATGTGCAAAATCTGCTCAGAAAGAAATCAAACTGCAAAAGAAATCACACTGAGGCAACGGATAACTTAAGCGCTTCCCTCGCTCCGCTCACAACGGCGTGCCTTGGCAGCGTACGTGTCTCCTGCTGCTCAGGAGGCACCACTATCTCCCCAAGGGTCATTCTAACAACACGTATTTTCACAGCACCATGGGCCCAGCTGCCCAGACGCAGAGCCCGGCGTCCCACTCACCCTATGTACCTGTGCACGCGCTCAAACGAACGAGCAGGAAATTTGTTCACCCGAACATTGACATGGGACCGTTTTTGAAAAGGCACCCCCGCTCCCTGCTCACCGGAGGCCCCCGACGGAGCCGAGCGGCCGCAGCAGAGGAGAGGGGCCACGCGCTGGGGCCAGACCGAAGGAGACGCGGCAAGGCAGAGCCGCCTCGCTCAACCCCAGCGAGGCAGCGGCGCGAAGCAGCCTCAGCCTCCTCTTCCGCAGCTCCCCTCGAGCTCCTCCGCCACGTGTCGTGCGGTGCACGCGCTTCCCAAAACATCCCCCAGCTCCGGACCGGAGGTTCATCCCCCCTTCAACCGCAACATGCGGCGGAATGACCTCGGCGATAGGCAAGTTATGAACAACACTCAAAGCAGAGAGGAAGAAAAACCACCCAAGCGAAGGGTAGAAGCAACAATCTCTTCTTAAATTCCAAGTTATTAGCAGAATATTTGTGGAGCGTACATTAAAAACGTTCGAGCCACACAAGGGTCTTATCAGAGCTGCTCCATCTCAAAATCTGAGATCTTTTGAAAGGTTATAACAGCACATTTCCACCCGACAAAATTCCACTGCTTGTAAACAGAGATAAGTGATTTAAACCATAGCGTTTGGACTGACTGGACAACCGTACCCTGAGAAGCTGTTTTAGAATTCTGATTTCCAAAGCTTTTTTTTTTATTATTATTATTATAGGTAATTATACTTAAACAGGAAGTGTTCACCTCATGTAAGAATGTCACCAGGCTATCAAACTGATGGATTCAACCTGGGGATCAAGTACAGACTATGTAAACAATCTGAAATCTTGTAGCAACATGCAGAATTATACCTTCTGCCCAAGTAGGGAATAATAAAAGCAGAGAGCACTTGATAGAAAAGTTAATTGAAGAGCAAGCCTACCTGAGGGAAACATGTTTCATTAATTAGGACTCCTTTTCCTCCACTGCACCACACACTATTATGCCACAACAGGAATATTTGAAGGAGGATTTTAACAGATTTTAACAAGTAAAGAGCTAAGGCTGCTTTGGCATTCTCGTTTTTTTTGTTTGGGCTTTTGGCAAATGAAATTGTGAATCTTGCTTTCAGGTGCTCCTGATCAATGCCCAATAAAACAATGCCCAGCATTTCTGATGCTGGTATTTACAGCTTTTTTATTTTATTTTTTTTTCCAGTTGTCATTCTAAGGAATCTGAGTCTTTTCATAGTGAATCTTATTCTATCAATGAACATATCTGCCAGCTGGGCTCTACTCCCTAGTGAAGCTGTCAGATGCTGAATGAAGAAGCCTTAAATGAACCCTTTCGGCCTCAATACTTAAACTACTCTTGTTAAATCCTTTTCTTTTTGTAACACCCCTTAACATCAGTGGCTTTCACACCTTATATGGGGGGGTAGGAGGGAATAACAAAAACACACAAGGAATTGAGCTCTCCCATCGCAGCTCGCGAGCGGCTCCAGACACAGTCCCCAGGTGTGAAGCCCATTGGGCGCAGGGGTCGCTGACTGCAAGCGAAGCCAACGGGGGCCGGGGCCAGCGCGACACCCTCGTCTCGCGCGTCTCCGCATGCCGCAGCAGCTCCCGCACCCGCTCCCGAGCAACGGGGGCAGACACAACCCATCTAGGTTTGTGATAAAGCAGCTTAACGCAAAGAGATTGCGGTCAGCTGTGCTGTTCACTGCAGAAAAGCGAGGCCCTAAGGTACAAACTCACCTCTCACGTTCAACTCATAACACGTTTACTTATGTGGAACAGCCTCTGGCTCGACAAATAAATATCTCTCAGTTCCAACAGGATTCAGTTTTGGCACAAGATCCTATTCAGCTTGGGATTAGAACAGTCCAGGTCTTAGAGAACTGCAGTATTAAAACTTGCTGAAAGTCGTGACGAACATTGAAAGATTCTCATTTCTTTCCAATGGGAGACTGCACAGTGTCATTTTCTATTGCTCACGTCCTAACTCCAAAGCTCATGGGTAGATTTAGCAATATTTCAGGAGAAGAATCATGCACTAAAAACTCACTTTATTTTAAGTACAAAATGATTAAAAACATAACTCTACATGCTGGATTTAATAAAATCCTCCCCTTCTGGCAGGCCTACAGAAGCCACAGACGAGCTTAAAACTAGTGGACAGTGACCCCTTAGACGAAGCAAAGTTGAAAGCATTTTTGTTACACTTGTGGGGTGAGGGGAAGGGAAGGGACACAGGACCCGGGATTGTGTTTTGCTGGGAAGCATGACGACATCCAGAGAAGGAAGGGAACACTCTAAGCCTTCTGGCCTAAATTATCTGCTAACACAAATAATCAAATTCCAGGGACCACACTGCTCTGGCGCCACTAAAACAAGGGGGAGGCCTGGCCCGAGCGCTGCATTAGCAGGTGGCAGCCCGTGTCTGACCCACTCAGGATATTCAAGTGCGATATACAAAATACTGATGCTCTCTAAGGAAGCCGGCATCGCTCGCAGTATCGTGGGAAGTTTTTAATGGCTTGCTCAAGGCAAGGCCTCTACAATGTTTATATTAATACTTACATCTTGGATAGCCACTCATTTGGTCTCAGCTGGAAATCAGTCCAAACAGCTGAGAAACATCTGGCCGCTAACCTTGGACAACATATAATCTGGTAGCCCAGGGATTTAAGAGGTCTCTTAGGAGGGAATGAAGTTTGGCAAACATCTGACTGAAATCTCTGCTCTGCTACAGTTGTTTCTCAAGGCCCGCACGCCGCTACAGCATCACACAGGCAGCCCTTCTCTACCAAAGCCCTACGCGCACACCACACAGCTCTCACCAATGATTACAAAAAGCTTTAATTCGACACTATTCCTAATTTCCAGGATTGCTTCTGAAGGTGTACGAGTACTTTCCCCCGAGAGAGACAGGAAAGAAAGCAGCTGTTGGGCAACTCACACCCCCAGATGGCTCCCCGTGACTGCTGCAGACCGCGTGTGCTCGGGAGGCTGCCACCAGCCCTGCACCTTGCTCTGCGCTCCATCCTCGCCCTGGCAGCACTCGCTATCAACAAATACACCCGATATTACAAATACCCACCCCCGAAAGCCTCCACAGCAGGGTAAGCTAAACAGCTCCCCAAAGACTTGGAGACCTTTCTGCAGCAACTGCCTGTAAGTGGTTTTAAAGCAGATCCACAAGAAGGGTGAGCAGAAGGGAAGAGTGACTATTTCTCACAAAGCTGGCTCAGAAGGCTGCTCTCCTCCTCCTTCCAAAACTCCTGCTTGTTTTTTTTCCAAGAGAAGTTTCAGCTTTGGCTATCCAGAAACATTCCTTGGTGAGCAGAGCTAATAACGTATGACAACATAGGAGAATAAATGTTGAGCAACTGAGCGGGGAAGGGAAATTCAGACAAACCACTTGACATTTCTTCTCCCCTATTGTTACCCATCAAGGTACTGCAGGGCTTTGCAGACACGTCAGGGCACAGCCACCAGCGACCTAGCTGGAGAGGTGGAAAATTAGCACAAGACCCACCTTTCTGAAAACCCTTTGTAGACTTTATTTAAAAAGGAGATAAGGATGAAAAAGACGACGTGATGCTTAGCAGATATAAGATGATGAAAAATCTAACTTATCTCCTTATCTTCCACATCTCCTTCTGCTCTTTGCTTTTTTATTGCAACAGATGTGGGAGGCATCAGCAAAACAAAGGCACAGGCACCAAGGATGCAGCCCCAAGAAAGGCAGGCTAGGAAGATGTGCAATAAAGGCTAAAATAGTCTCTTTCCTAGGAGAGACTGAGCACGCTGGCTCTTGTCCAACAAAGCACTTAAGTGTGTGCCTAACTTAAATTTGACTTCACTGGGGCTCTTCACAGGCTTAAAAGTTAAGCATTCTCCAGCAATCTGCTGCAGCAAACCCAGGGAAAATGAGAAGCTATTAAGAAACCTGAATTTTAGTCAACAGCAAGGTTAACACACTGCTGGAAAGCATCGTGGCCAGAGATGAACGGAATAGGAAAATTCCCACCAGTTTAGGAAAACTAAGCCACCAGAGAAAGTGTCTTAAATAAAACCATGGAAAGTTTAGACATTAAGAATATCCCTGTATATACCTCCGGAGTGGACACGGCACCTTGCTCATTGATTCCCACACGGCCGAGGGCTCCTGAAAGGCTCTGACATCTCTGCTTCCCTTGTTAAAAGTACCATAACTTAACACTGTTTCCCTACACCACATCTGCCCACTATAGCACATGGAGCTCAACAGCACTAAAATAAAAACATTCTGTTTTTTGTTTTTTTTTTTGTTTTTTTTTTTTTTTTTTTTTTTCTTTTTGAATCAGACCATTTGCCCCAAAATTAAGGACACGATTGGATTCAGTTCTGCACCCACTGGCTGCTTTTCCTGCTGTGCTAGTGTACATCCACATACAATTTCAGCTGGAAATGGAGACAACACTGGCCTCTCAGAGCAGTCTATGATACACTCCCTGGCTTAACAACTCTAATAGCGATAGCATAAACTTAAAATTTAAATCCAAAGCTCTAAAAGTAGCCATAAGAGTTCAAAAAAAGGCATATTTAAGCATATACTCCCCCCACAACAAAGTTTAATTACCTCAAAGCCAGAAACAAATGACAACCAGTCTTTATTAATAATTAAAATCTCACCGCAGTGCTGACTTTCCCCCAGCAAATTAATTCTTGCATAGTGAGAGAGTCATGTTAAACAGGCTAGAAAAAAAAAAATCGAAAATGATGCAGGATAAACAGAAGTTGCTCTCACAGGAGGGCTTAACATTTAAATTAAACAGCATTTGCACCTTACTCAGAGAGAAGCCTTGCAAAGCTTGCTAGCTCCCTCTACTGTCTTCACACTAGTAGCTGAGTCAAATATTTTTTCCCGTGTCTAGTGAGAGGAGAGATGGGTGAAGCTTCTTATTTGAAGCGTCCAGTACCAACTATTTGCTACAATAATTGTTATATAGTCCCTTATAGGGACTATATACAGGACAGTCACATGGAGCCTTCTTGCTTAGTCTGCCTCCCTGAGCACTGTTTCAATCATTTTGGAACAACATGTATCTTATGGCCAATCTGTAGTCTCATCATATCTTTCCCTTAAAAGGCATCAGTTCTGGCCATAAACTGAGGATCAGCAGAGATCAGCCCAAAATAAAGAGAGGTAAGTTGTGGATTCATTTCCCTGCTTAATTTCTGGAGCATAAACAAGCAACTCGTATCACGCCGTGGCTGTGGGATGACCAGTCTCTTCCACTATACAATCCAAAAGGCTCAAACAGCAACAAAGCAGAGACACAGAGCCAACAGCAGCAACTACATAATTTTTCCATTTTACTCCTACTTGGTTTGCACCGGAACATGAGTGCCCTGCAGCACTTTCAGACAGCAACTCTTAGGTCAGTAAATTTACAGTGAACAATGTTTTTTCAAAGCACCCCAACTTCATATCACCCTTTTGTTAAAACACGACACCTGCTAGCATGGATCCAAGAGCAGCATGGTTCAGGGTCACCACGGAATACTCTAACCTTTACAGCTTACAAAACAAATTAGACAATCACAAGAGTTTTGAGACTACTACTTGAAGTATGAGGGTTGAGGAAGGTGCCAATCGTGCACCTTATCCTACTGAATAGGACAAGGGCATCCTTACAACAGCTCTGAAAAAAAACCAGAGATATTCAAGAAGTGAATTATCAAGCATTCTTCTGATTCTCATTTAACATTTTTAGATGTCAAGTTACTTTAAAAACCACACACACGATGTCGACAGAGTATCAGTCACATTGTCTTCACAGATAACCCTCTGAGCTATTAAATGACTGAAAAATATTTTAGGCTAGAAAACAGCATTACATTTCACAAATACAGGTCATTCCCTTTTATTTTCCTACACCCAGGAAGAAATTTGTTTCATCAAAATTTTAAAGTGAATGCACAACAAGTACCTTCAGGCAATCCTCTTTAATGGAGACATTTTGTACCTGAAAAGGTCATAATTTCTCATCCCCATTTTCATCCAGATTTGCAAAGAAGGTCAGCTTTGTTCAGTTCACTATTTGAGAAAAACTGGTAAAGTTTCAGGCTGTGAAGTTCTTCTTTAACTTGGCAGACAACGTAACGTGCACAGCTGTAAGTGGATTTGATTCCCTCTGAAGGACCAGAGCAGACAAAGGTTGTTGCAGTAACAGTACCTTCAGACAGCAAATACATCTAGAAACTCATTTCAGTAGTTCCTTAACACAACAGAAACATTACCACCTGCCAAGTCTACAGGAGGCTTCAGCTACAGCTTCTCCGTCGCACAGAATGCTGAAAGGCACAGCAGCAGCAGGGTAAGGACAACGGCCTTTTACCACCAGTTTTCGTATTTGATCTGTAGGAAGATACTTCTAACACATCCAGAATTCCACAAGGGATCAAAATTCTAAACATAAATACAATTAAAGCCTTCTAATATTAATGCACACTTTTTTATTATATTAAAATCAGGCAATGGTCTGATACAATAAAAAGGCTGCTTATGGAATACTGTTATGTTAAACTTTAATTACAGAGGATGTTAAATCCTTACAACTAATATTTTTCCTTAAAAGAGTTAATGGAAACATCAATTGTTCATTGACTTGATAGCTGCTGCTTTAAATTGTGTTTATTTTTGTCTTTTTCTTTTTTTTTCTTTTTTTTACACAAACACTGAATTTTTCATAAAACTGAGGACACACTAGGCTGTTTGTATTTAAGCTTGCATCCATATTTCAGCAATTAGTGGTCCAAAACAGTAAAACAGAAAAGTCAGTGATTTGCCAGGATGCAAAGCCAAGAAAGCTCCTTAATCTGCTGTATACACCACTTCCCCAAAATCTTCACTGAAGAGTTTTCTCTTCCAAGACTTAAAGAATCCTAATAAAATCTAGGCCGACTTGATTTGTCTGTGGCTGTCAGATCTTTAGAAGGGCAAAACATAAGTGCAACATTTAGTTAATTAACATTCTCGGGTCAATCTGAAGCACCAAAATGCAACTAGTTGAACTGGAGTGCGTATTTTGAATCTCCACGTGCGGTTTCCTCATTAAAGTTTGGCAGCAGAAGGTTTCAGCAATCCTGGTAAATGACTGCTCTTTTCGCCATGTCAAAAGCCTATCTAATAACATCAGCCGTGGCCAGCTTGGCGGTGTGGCAGCAGTGCCGGAGGGCAGGGAAATCCAAGTTTGCCAGCAGAACAGATACTCTTGTTTCCCAGGCCGGTGGAGACTAAGTTTGTTGCAAAACCAAAACAGATAAGCAAGAAGGAACGGGTCAAGTTATTGCCCCAGTGCTCACCCCTGATGACCAGGGGCGAGAAGAGCCACAAAAAGGGGCAAAAAGAAAGCAGCACCCCCACTGCAAAGAGGGGAAGAGATTAAAAGAAGCCCGAATCCCTCACCCAAAGCCCATGTTACTGGGGAGGGGAACCGGGAAGAGAAATACAATCTATGCCTTGGCCAAAGGGAAGAAGGAAAGCTCGCCCATATTATCAGGGCATTTAAAAAAAATACAAAAACAAAAATGACCACAGTCACATTCAGCCTTTACTAGAGATAGCACAAAGGGAGGGATGACTGAGGTTAGCACACATCCCCATTAGTAGTCCATAACGCCCAGTGCAGTACTGGAAGCCAAAACCTTTGTGTCTACTCTAATAAATAGCCCTGAGCTTTGACTCTATTGCAAAAGACAGAAAAAGAAAAAAACCCAGGCCAGACACACAGCAAGGTGATTGTGGGATGTATGCTTTCACAGTTAAGTTAGATGTGCCACACTGGTCTTGACAGTAATAAATTTAAATAGACTTTTCCTGATACCAGAAGTTCAGCTATGTGGACAGTGGTTACACAACAGGATTATATGTTATAGCACAACTTATATTTCAAATGAAAAAATTAGTATCATTTACAGTATCTCAAGAAAAACTTCCTTTGAATGGGAACTTCCTTTCCAGTATTTTGAGGTCTACAAGATGCATCTAGAAAATTTACTACTGTGGAAAATGAAGACAGCTTAAATTGAGTAAGGGGGGGGAGGGGGCATGATTTTTTTTTTTAATTAATTGCTGTAACATTGTCCTTCAGGTGGCTGAGGAAGTTTCATATTTTCTTTAGACATCATTAGACGCCGAAGCTCTTGCAGAACAACTTTGATACTATAAGAATTCTGCCATTTTGCTAGGACTGATATGGCTCTGGGGTCCACCTAAAATAGACAAAAACACCGTTCCTGTCAGTATCAACAGCTGTGAAACTCTCATCCCACCACACACCTTCTAACTAAAGATCCTATAAGGAGTCTAAGCGGAAGAAACAAAAGCAAGCATGTGGTTTCCTAAAGCATAGTCAATCCACACATCGGAACTACTTGAATTGCAAATTGACAGAAAAAGTCAAATCTGCATCTTAATACCAGAATACTAGGCTCACATACCTTCTTTCTACTCAAAGGAAATGATACTGGCAAGCAATAGGTAGTTAACCAAGTTTCAAGTAAAAAAAAAAAAAAAAAAAAAAAAAAAA
>VZSV01000029.1:2518106-2530344 GCA_013398735.1 Nothocercus julius | reverse complement strand
CATATTAAAATGAATAAAAACCAAAAACTTACCACTCCATTAGAACTATTTACTCCATTCATATTAATTTTTGTTACAAATCTTACAAATGGAGGTGCTTCTGGATACTTAGGCCCACATTCTATTTTAAGGCTGTATATTCTGTTTTCATAAATTGTCTGAGGGAAAAAAAAAAAGAGAAGGAGGGGAACAATTACATTAGGAAGTCCAAAAATCATTTGTTTAAAACAGTAGTTATTTTAGGGACACAAACTGCTAAGCATAGGGGCAGCCATTTTATATTCTACTTTGGGGGAGTTTTTGGTAATATTTAAACAGTTTTAAATGCTTTGTCTTTAGGATGCTAAGTTCTACTGCTCTCTTAAGCATCCACCACATTTTCATATTAAGAATGAAATTAACATTGCTTCCTGTTCACTAACTGAAATTACTTTTCTTAATAATCACACAGTTCAGATACCCACTTTTCACCCCCACCCTTATAGAACAGTTTTGTTTTGTCAACTAACAAACAGATAGCTAAAGCTATGGCTTCTCTTTCAAGGTAATCTTAGGCAAAGATCTAAATTCAGACTGTCCCAAAACTACACTTAAAAATATTCTTTGGTCATAATACACCAGGTCTCAAGAAAGAAATGCTCCAGAATTCAATACATTTCATAGTACATCCTGATCCCAAACAGCAGCATCACTTTCCATGTGAATAATACTGTTATACTTAACAGCTGAAAGAGAAATCAGGAACTTTCAATCAACAGATACAAAAGAGAAATAAGTGTAACAAGGCTACTCTGATTCTGCAATATTTATAAGTCATTAAAAGACACAACAGTTAATATTGTTCTGTGTTCCAAGAATGGGTAAAGCTAAACTGCTTTTAATGCAGCTACATAGCAGCCTGGCTTGGAGCACGAGGGGAACCAGGCATCGTTGGCAGCGCACAGCAGGGACAGGATTGTCATGGGACACTGCAAGTTTCTGACACCATTTCCTGGACTCTCAGCGCTGCAGTGAATAACCTGCCAGGGCAGTGATCAAGAGCAGCAACGGCAGACGTCGGAGCTCAGAAACAGGTAACAGTTTCTGCCTCCAACCACAGCACAGTGCTAGAACTTGATAGCACCTTACACAAAGGGAGAAGCCAGATCTGCACAAACTTCTGCTTAACATAAAGCTTGCTGCAATCCCTTTCAAGGGCCTGCTATGCCCCTGTACATCATCTTAATGTTTCCTCTTAATATTAATGATTATTAATAATAATCACATAAACATATTATAATAAATATAAATAAAAGGGTTTTAAACCAGTCTGCAACTCTCAAGGGCCACTCCAAATGGAGCAGCATCTCAGCAAGACAAACTCCCAGATGCCAGCACAGGATCACAGCACTCTGAAGAGCACTGCAAAGCTGTGGGGAAAGTCATGCTGGCTCTGCCTGGACTGCCCAGCTCTCCTGGCACTGTCTTTGCCCGCACTTGCGCCTAGAGCAATTAACACCACAGAGGTTCAGGCAGGTTTTGGTCTCTGCGCTAATAGCCCTAACATGCAAGTCCAGCAAATGGAAAGTCTTGACCACGTGCATGTCTGTAGCCAACATAACATATGTGCAGACAAAGCTCAAGCTTTGACAGTGCTGCTGTTTTTAAATAGCTTGTGCAAACACAATGAATCACTGGCTGCAAAACCATCCGCACAAAGCCTGGAAGAAGTGGCTTCCATGTATGGCAGCAGGAGAGGCTGCACACAGCTAACTCTGCACTACAGCTCCTTTTTCCCTTCAGGATAACAGTAAGAACTTCTTCCATTTGCTACAAATATGACTATATATGACTATTTACCACCCAGGAGGAAAAAGAGTTTCAATTATTTTTTTTCCCCCAGAGCCAGCATTTCCCACATCCTATTAAGAAAAAAAAAAAAAAAAAAAAAAAAGTAATGTAAATAAAGTAACTGTTCAAGCCAGAATAACTACCCAGCAAGCAAGAACGATGAACGTTTCCAGATTCTTTTGGATGTAGCCTGTTGCTTTCAAGCAATAAGCTCAATTCCAGAAGTCAACATATTTTTGCGGTGGCAAGCCAAGAAGAGGGGGTTTGCAGGAAGTCTATACACATCAGGGTGTCAGAAGGACAGAAGAGGTACAGTTGAATAATCTGTGATCACTGTCTATCCTGGCAGTATGACATGAACTTCAGTTTTCTGTCATTGCTGACAAGGCAGTGTGTACCTCTTGGCGACTTAACTTAATGTTAGAATTCATTTTTGCACAAGGTGCGTGCACAGGGTAAGATTCCTCATAATCTTGATGCAGGCTCCTTAAAATCTCTCCTAATGTTCTAAAAATCAAATGACATTTTCAAACCAATTTGGGTAAACCGAGAAGAAATGAAATGATCACATTGGGAGACATTAACAATGGCAGACAAGAAGCAAACAGCATTTATGGATGAGACAAACTACTGCACATGTGACACCACTGTCATATAGATTCTCATCTTGTGCCACAAAGGGAACTAGAATGGAAACATGTATGACATTAGCATGATTAAATTTTGTAAAGATTGCTATGTAACAGATTTAGAACACTGGAATTGTTTAGAAATGATACTGAGACCAGACATAGAACACACAATAGACAACATAGACACACAATATTGTGGGAAAGAGAATCAGGTACTCGTATTTCATGGCAAGGATTACAAGGAAACAAAACAGTGAAACACAGTGAAATGAAAGCTCGGACACATTTTTAAAACACATGCAAACATATGATGCATAATTAGCTTCTCAAGTTCACAACTATAGGGTGGAGACCCACAGTCCAGGAGGGTTGGAGAACTGGAACAGAGAGCAAGAACATGCAGGAACACTATCACAGAGGGCAGGGTAGCAATGTAAGAAGGTACTTAGGGAGAGAAGAGACATTCAGAGATGTAATTTAAACCATTAAAATCTGAGTTTCTCCTAAGTTAGCTGAGCCTCTAAAAGAGTAAGTCTGTACTGCTGCAATAAAAACAAACTCATAAATTCAACAAGAAACAGCAGAAAGACCAGCAGTACTGAACAAAATATCCATTTTTTTTTTTACCTACATTAGCTCCATATGTTATCTCACTATCCGAAGAATTTTAAACTTTGCTGTTTTCAAGAGTACAGGATACTAGAATCCTGGAATCTCAAAAGTTATGTCTTAATGAATCTGTAAATATAAAGCAGACATATAACAGAACTAACCACAGAAAGGTATAACAGTATTTGGAGTAATAAGCAAAAGAGACATAGAAACCCAAAATTATACCCATGCCAGTTGAACCTTAAACATGAATCACTTGCTAAAGGTTTTTTTTTTTTTTTCTCCCCCCCCTCTCTATTCTCTTGTTGTTTTCTATCTCATTGGTTAGATTAAGACGAGGGAAAGGGGAAGAAAACAGATTTAGGTCACACTAGCATGTTAATATTTAAGTGGATGCTTACTCTTGGAGGCCCAATAATCATTCCTGTCCATCTTGTAAGTGTCATATCTTCATCATCTTCAAGACCCCAGCTAACTGTTCCATCACCGACTCCTTTTTGACCTTCTTCAAGTTCTTCCAACAGACGAAAATTACGAGGAACTTTTACTCCTAAAAATAACCAGAAAAATACCTTGAGTTGAGAAATCTAGCAGAGAAATAAAGCTAGATAATTTGGCTGATACTTTTGGTAATCTTACAGAAAATGTTTTGGGTAAAGAAATTAAAAATGCTATTATTTCTAAATGACAATGTTTCAACAGCATGAAGATACTCTTATATTTAGCTTGGATTTTTTGAGCAACATCAAGATATTCCACAATCAATACACTAAAAGGCTGACAGGCCACATATTAGGGCATGTAGTAAAATAAAAGGAAATCTCTCCATCCCTTCAGAGATAAACACACTATTACAGAGCTCTAATAAGTACTTGTCTGTATGATTTATAGTATGAAAATGAACAAGATTCTCCAAAATGATTGAGGGTTTGATATGATTCAGCCTTCTCAAAGCTTTTAACAATATCACTGAAAGCAGGTGAAGCTGTCTTGTAACATTAGTACTTCAATATGAAGTTTAATTTAAGTGGGGTTCATCAGTAGCAATGATATCTTTTGTACTTCTGACCTCCATTATCAAAGAATTTGATGCCTTCGTAACTGTTGGCACATTATCCTTGAAACACAGCAAATGGGAGAAATTTGCTTATCCCCATTATATCAAAGGAAAGCAATGGACTAGAGAGCTTAAATGATATGTCAAAGGTCACAAACTAAATCAGTGCTGGAGGAGGAACATACCATAAGAACTCAGGCACCATATGAACTTCATCCATTCATTCATTATTTGTTCTTTTTCAAGGTATCCATTCCCCAGCCACTACAAATCATAAATACATACTATATCACCACCTCTCCCTCAAAGTACCTGTGTGAAGTACTTTTTTTTCCTCCAAAAGAAACAAAATCACCAGCAGAATATGGCATGTAATGGAGTTATTTTCACCTGACATACAGAAGAGGTTTCTGTTCTGACTCAACAGAAGAGGTTGAGTTTGGGGTCTGGATTTTTTTCTTCCAACAATACCGAGTTAACTCATCATCAGTGAATAATACAATGGTAAACAGTAACTCACATCTTTCAGCATCACTTATTTAGTGCAGCAGGAAAGGAATGGGAAATCAGCCATGCAGGGTATCAAGTGTTGTCTGGAGGTGTAAGCTCTTCTAGTACCCATGAGATACTGGTAGAGGATGTTAGCAAGAGACCAAGGGAGAGCTTCAGCAATCACGGCTGAAGCTGTTTAGCAGCGTGGGAAGGAGAGGGTGAAAGCCTTTGTGCAGTGTAGCTGTGCTTTAAAATCAGAAACTCTGATGGCTTTAAAATCCCTTTTAAATATGTTATAGGCCTAAAGAAAATTAATGCCAATGTTGATTTTAACTGTAGAATCAGAGTTGCCTAAATTTCATTTACTACAAAACAAATCTGAGATGCAAAAAAAAAAGCAGGTTATTACTGAAATTAGTTTGTTGGCCAGTTGGGTATATTTGATATTGATATTAGCTAAGATATCACATTCAAGAATATTCTAGGGAAATATCATTCAGTAACACAGTTGCAGCAACAGTATGAACAGACACTCAAAATTAGAAAATTGTTGTTAGAGGACACCTGCAGTGAAGCAGCTCTAGCAAACCAGAGCAAGTGGGGACTGCTGAGCACAGTTCAAACTCAGCTCCATGCCAAATCTGTGTTAACTACCAGCGAGACTGTGCTGTTACCATGGCTGTTGAGCAACGCAAATCTGCAGCAGTGCAAGGAAATGAGTCAGGTAGCACTGGTGGAGCAGTCGCCGTAAGCCTCACCGAGAACTGAGTCACAGCCCCAAACCAGTTAAGAAACTGGGCCTCCTGGGGACCCCCACCACTTCCCCAGCATGAAAAATGTCAACGTTTCTCTACCCTGTAAGTCCTAAAAATATGAAGTGTGTATCTTGGGCACCCCGGGCATATAAAGGTTCAAGTCTGCAGTTCACACTTGAATTATGACAGAGCCACCCCATGTTTATTAGAGTCCCAAGGCTCTCCATGCTGCTGGTAGGAGCAGCAGAGAAGAGAGCAGTCCAACACCAACACAGAGGATTAGAGAGCTGGAGGACAAGAGAAACAGATGGAGTATGAGCTGAAGGACAAGATGTTATCTTTAGTTACGCATTCACATACCATTTATTTCACAATTTCTGCTTCAACCTGTGCACGGGAGAGCTACTGAGTGGGAATGAGTCACGGCTGTGCAATGAGTGAAGCTGCCGTCTGCACTGCAGCCTTGGCTGCTGGCGGGGAGCGAAGGAAGCAGGCAACTATGGGAGGAAAATGGACCAACAAGGACAAGGGAACGTCCTTCCAAAGAGGGGGATGCTGTCCTTGACTCAAAAACAAAATCTCTCAGACAAGGCAAGCCACGCTACGAAAGAAAACATCAAGCAGCTGCCATTAGAAACCCAAACTTAGACCATCTCCATTTACAAAAGAAATGAGATGAAGTCAGCGCAAGGCCTGCCTTGCATATTCAGGGTTACCAAAAAATACCCACTGTATTGGACCACAACATTGTGATGCTTAAAAAAAGCATGATTTTAATCTTTCTCCATTTCAGTACTTGATAATAGCACCTCTGCAAGCAGTGTAAAAATAACTTACTGAGACTTGCAGGTAAGAACCCAGGAAGAATCAAGAACACTGTGGAAGTGCTGGATGGTTTATGGCTGACCACCCTTTTACTGAGCACCTGGATAAGGCAGAAATCCTAGGTGAAAGAAATAATTTGTGATCATGGAATTAAAGTTTACATCAGCATGTGCACGTTCGGAAAGGCCGCAATAAGCCTGAAAGGCAGCCTCAATTCTGACATTTCCCAAGCAGAGCCAGCCTTGTCTTTGCAATCTTCATAGGAACAGAAGGCAACTTTGTTTCAGAGCTTTTCCAAGATACAGCTGCTCTGATTCAGAATGAATCAGAGCCATAAAACACTCATAAAGGATTTTAGAGCTCTCAGACAGGTCTGAGGTCTGCAGAGAGTCATATCATTCAGCGGCTCCTCACACCAGGAAAAGCTGACATAAATACTTGCTAGAGCAACTAAGAACACTACAGGAATCTTGGTGGCAGGGAGAGTTAAGGAAAAAAAAAACAAGTGTTTTAATTTCATTTTTGAAACTCTTCACAATATAATATAATCAGTAAGGAAGCTGCTGGATCACTTCACACCCCAGTCATCCAGCAGCCTCCTTGCCCGCTACAGACGCTGCGTCCACATGCCAGAGCTCCAAAGTTAACGTGGAAGCTGGACACACCACCCTGGCACAGGGGCTCCTCGATGACCGCGTCGGTCCCAAAGGATTCAGCAGGGACAAAACCCACATATACACATAAAATAACAGAGCCACGGGATCATGAAGGACCCACCTCATGTCTAAACAGCCTGCCCCTGAGCAGAGCAGCATGGAGCAGCTTCCCGGCCCGGCAGCCTGGAAAGCCCTGGTGGGCTCCTGTCCGGGAGCCGCCACCGGCCGCTTCCAACGCCCTGCGGGGCCGTTGCTGCCCCAGCGCCCGCGAGCCCGGCGGCGCCACACAACCACGCGCCGCGTCCCTGCCCGCCAGGCTTCCTAGAAGGCGCTTCACGTGCCCGGCGCGCGCAGGATGTGCCCCGGCGGCTGCGCGCCCCTCGCGCCACCTTCCCGCACGCCCCACAGACACCCTGCGCAGCAACAGGCGCGAACAAAACAAACCCTCGTCTTCCCAAGCGACCTGCACTCAATGCAAGAAAGCCTGAGCTAAGTAACGGGATCACTAATCAGGCTGTCAAAAGTGCTTTAGGTTATGCATTTTAATATAGCCCTTGCTACGGCCTGAGCAGACTCTCAAATTGTGACTTAATTTACAACACAAAAACAGCAACAAATAGGTAACTGCTTCACTTAGAGCTTGGCCAACCTCAAAAAACACTCCCAGAAGTAACAGCATAAACATTTCAGAGCACAGGGAGCGAGAAGTTTACTACTAATCACACCAGCAAAGCGAGGAGAGCCCGATTCTAACACCTCTGATGACACCTGAGCCTGCACTCTCTATCAAAATTAATCTTTTAGGAAACTTGCATACATCAAGTCTCAGCTCTGGACTCTAGTTTTTCAAAAATGTTCTTTTTTTAAATGGGAAACTAGAAAACAAAACTAAATCACAGACCTACTTTCCCAGGTAGCCAAGACACAGAGAATTTACAGCCACTGATAGGAAAGCAGCAGGTTTTAGGTGACAGAGCCTCAAGTCTTCAAAGAGGATCAGGACTTTTAGTTTTGCTGCTAAAAATTTCCCCTCCCAGCCCTGCCACATTGAACAGTATCCAGGAGCTGTCCCAATCATGGCACCTTGGGAACAAAGCCATTTTCCAAGCAAAGCTTTGCACGACTGTGACACAAAACACTGAATTATGACAGAAGGAGTTTGGTTTATTTTTGGACAGAGTCTCATTAATCATTTTGCGTTAGGAAAGGATAGAACTAGTGACTGTCAGCTTGGATTTTTGAAGAGTTTTAAACACTCTTAGATTCACTTATATCAGGCACAACTCCAGATACACAGATGTGTATCTATGTGTCTGACAACTGCTTTAGAAGTTAGCTTGCCAGTCTGCAGTTATTTTGGTCATCTTATATTTACATTTATTCACGTGAAACAGATTATAATTTTAAACAAACTGAGAATAATGCTTTCCAACAGATTATACTTAAATCTTTTTTTTTTCTTTTTTTTCCAGCTATACAGTGGAAGCAATCCCAAATTCAGAAGCTGTATATCAAGTTGAATGCAGCACAAACAAAACCCAGTGATATACACCAGGCAACGGCCTTTTGAGGGTAGATCCTCCAGCTGAATCTTTTTCATCAGTGTCAGAATACAAACCTTGCTCACAAAAACTTCAAAATTACATGTATAATTTTCCTTTCTACAATAGAATTGGAGTACAGGCATTTCTCTTGAGAAACAAAGCATAAAAACCATACAGAATACCTAAGAAAAGCATGCAGAAAATGAACTTCAGTAGCTAGAGGCTCCATAGAGAGCTATCTTTTTGATGAGGGTTGCTTTACACGTTTTTAAGGAGAATTTATCATATTCTGGGTTTTCAGATCAATTTTAACTTTGTGTTCCCAGTTTCCAATTCTAACTCAAGATCGACAACGTCAAATGTCTCCGTTATCTAAATATGTTAAAGTATTTTCTGTTGTTTGCTTCTGTACACGTGATGCTCTGCCTTAATTATACCTTTTCCAATATATTTCTGATCTCTCTGCAGAGATCAGAACTGTTCAGACTTTGGTAGCTTGCCCTTAAACAGTTGCTTTGGAAAAAAAAAAAAAAAAAAAAAAAAGTCATTCCCTGTCAAAATTGCACAAAGCTTCTGAAGCGAGGTACTATTTAAAGTTTAATAAAAGGCTTTCAGCTGTTGTCACAAAAGCTTCCAGGAAACAGGAACTTGACATTTCTTGTGTTGCCTTTGCATCCACAATTCCTACTCTCATAACGCAGGCAGGCACTGAGATATTTCGACATATCCAAAATAGCAATGAGAGCACCTGACACAAAACTTAGAGCGTTTTCTGTTGGACATAAGCTAAAGGCTGGTTCTGTATTTGGATGCTCTAAACACCTTTCTGGTAAAGGGATTGCTTTAAAACACCAGGGGCTGCCTGGCATTAACACAGAGGTCCCAAGTTAAAACTCTGCAGCAGCGCATGCTGCAACAGTTAAAGTGAGTTCTGGTATTGCAGCCTAAAGGCAAAATGCCACCAGCTCAGCTGAATTTGCTCTAGGAAAGCACTGAACCCAGACAAGTCTCTTGGATGAGTTATATTTACTCTAAATCTTACCCCCTCAAAAAAAAAAAAAAACAGTCGCTTCCTCTTTACATTCTGAATAGGAACCATTGTTCCCAAGCAATAATTTGGCGCTCTCCTCTCTGTTGCCTCTTTTACCGACAAACTAGCACTAGGTTTCCCAAAATTCATGCTGTCCACCCAAAAGCAAGCGCACAAGCAGCTTCACTGAGTTTAAGGTGAGCTTTAAAGACCCAGCTCCAGAACCTCTTCAGGCCAGGATCTCCATCCAGCGGCAGCGCATCGGGGCAGGAACAGGTAGCTCCGAGTACAGAGGGGCAGTGCAGGACAGGCACAAACAAATAACTGAATACTCTATTTAATCTTAGCCTGCAATAGCTAAAAAACTCCCTTAAGACCTGAAAAAGAGACCCTAACATCCCTTAGAAGTTATACTGACAAATTTTATATTATCTCTATTTACACATTTAATGAATCTTCTAGGTCAGAAAGGTGTTTCTGCTATATAATTACATAAGAACATATTCAGAATATACTCTAACGAGAATTTTGAATTATTTACCTATTTGCTTTCGAGGGTCTTTGCATTACGAGACACAAAGAAGCTTCGAAAGGAACTTCCTCAGCATCTGCTCTTTCATGTCACAGCATGAGAGCAATATTAAGCACACGTTACCATTATGACCATTCAGCCCATGGTCTGTCCTTCCAAAGTTCTCCGCATGCCGCTCACTTTGAATAAGCTAAATGCAGACAAATGCAGTACTCGGTTCTTCAAGGCTGCTAGTAAGCATCAATGCCTACACGAGCCTGCAGATCACCCAACACACCTACAATACAGCAGCAGGTTAAACAAGATCATTAACCCTGTAACAGGAGGAAAGTTGGGCAAAGCGGGGCTGCACCAGCCACCTCGGCCAGTTTTTGAACCGTTATAATTTATAATTACTCTATCCTTCCACTGTGGCCAGGACACACCAGCACGTGCAGGAGTGAGGCACAGGCTGCAACGCGGCAGAGCTCCGCACGAGCCGCCTCCGAGAGCTCCTCCGTGTCCCGGCCGCATCGTTGCCGGTATCTGAGCCAGCTGAGCGCTCCCGCAGCGCAGCTCAGGCTGAGGGGCACTTGCAGCCGGCCATCCCTGTGGTCTCTTGTCAGGAGCCTTATCAGAATGATTAAAGTCAACCTTTTCTTTTTACACACTTATTTATCGGGGGAAAAAAAAAATAAAAAGCACAGCGTCAGGATACTCCTCTATACAAATCACACTGGCAGAACTTACATCAGACCCTTTCTTCACACTGAGGTCCTCCCTGTCTCCCTGTTAATTGTTTCTTACATGGCTACCTGGCATCAGCCCTATGACCTTTTTAACCTACATGGACAATACTTGCCAGCACTTCTTCATCTGGGTCTTTAATTGTTTTTAAAGATCAAATACTTTTCATTAGGGGCTCAGCCACCTTCTACTGCTTTGAGGTCCTTCACTGAATCTCTGCAAACACAGGGTACCAAACGTATCAAAGTACATTACAATAATTATTAATACATTAAAAATGTCATTAAACAGCTATGAGAAAAACCTGTTTTACAATCACTTAATAGAACATTAAATAATTTGCCCAAAGCCCTACAGTGAATCAGTGAGTAATGGGTAAAAATAATGCCACTTCCGAGCTCTTTTTGTTCATGTTAGACAATACCTTCAGTGCAGTGTCAGGAAGGAACTACACACACTGCATTGCAGTGTCTCCACCACCACCACCAGCAGCTGGACACAATGCTGTTCTCTTGTTCAAGATGTGAAAAGTCTCTGTACTCACTAGCAGAGGAAGATCAGGCAGCAAACTGTAGCCTGGACAGCCCGAGATCTACAGCTCTCGCACCACCTGGTGTCATGGCTTTGTGTCTGAGGGTTCCTCAATGCTGAATTTAGGGTTTACTGCAGAAGTTCAGTGTTGCTGCCACACCTTCTAAAAAGTAACACGTTGACTTTCAAAATTTGTCATAAGTGGTTAAATAGCTCCTGGGATGTCACAGCAGCTGCCGGTGCCCCCGATGCAGGGGAAGGGACCACGGCGCCTCCTCCCATCTACCTGCGCCAATGGCTTCTGGCTCCCTGTCCCAGGGACACAAGCAGCTCTCGGAGCCACGCGGAATCACAGAAGTAGGAAGCAGTCCAAGAACACAATGTGGTGAGCAGATGACAGCAAGCTCCAGCTTACGACAACAAATGTTTTTTAGCTAAGGCTGCTCAGGACAAAATGAAAGCAGTGCAATAGGATCTGCTGCAATTCAGGGCTCTTTCCACACATATCCCCAATGATCAGCCAGACAATTAATTCACAAAGCAGTGCTGGCTTAAGAAGAAAAACACTTGTCTTGCTCCATCAGCCAAAATAAATGAAGACTCAGCAGCTTGAAGGGATCACTGGGAAGATATGGTGACCAGAATAACATGACATAACAGGATGAAAAGACTCTATTACACATTTTGCGCATTTTATCACGTTTTCCAACACTTTGGAGTCAGGAAGGCTTTTAAGCACAGATTCATAATGTACAATTCTTAAGAGAGCAGTCACACATCTTAAGCATGTTTATACAACCTTAGTTATTATAAACTATTTGCATTATGACAATTACTTCTAAAAGCGGAAAGTGATTGATAGAGACCTGTCCCTAAGTAAAAGGTCCACAGAGTCTTCAGAAGGATCTTCCAATGAGGCACCCCCTTAAAGGGGAGCAATTTAAACACAAGCATTGCTGCTTAACGCTTGCACCCCCATTCTGAGTTATGAGAACAGGAAAGTGAAGCTGGCAGGA
>VZSV01000029.1:2494646-2517301 GCA_013398735.1 Nothocercus julius | reverse complement strand
CGGGGCGGGGCGGCGCGGAGAGCTCTTAGGTGCACGGCGGGCGCCCGGCAGAAGAGCGGCGCGGGCGGGTGCGGGCTGCAGGGCCCAGGTGGGGGTCCCGGGGGGGTCCCCGGGACTCCTGGCCGCGCTGCAGGGGTGCTCGTGTCCCGTGCACTGCAAGGGGATGTCCTCGGGCCTGCACCAGCAGATACGAACGTGAGCAGGGCAGAAGATACGAAGGGAAGTCGGGAATATTTGCTTACACTGCTGGGTTGTCGCTCCTCAGCGCTCTTCTGTCAATGCATTCATAAGAAGAAAATAAAAATCTGAGGAGAAAGGAGTTCTGCTTCGTGTTGCAACACATATCCCCAGACCTTTGCCCCAAGGCAGCATAAGAGAATTTGCAAAGCTATTACAAAGCAAAATGCTTGGAGGTGCACTGTGCTGATTCAGGCCCTTCACCTATGTGTGGCAACTTCAATGCGCTTGGCTTTTCTTTTTACCATCAGCCCAGGCACCCTCGTTGCCACCTACGCTTCGAAGCTACTTTAAAACAGTAACGCTCGCGCGGCTGGGTGGGTTTTCTTTCCTTTGGCGGCCGCGCCGCGTTGGGGCCGAGCACGGCGGCCGCCAGCACAGCTAGGTGGCACGAGAGCCCCGCGGACCGGCCCCGAGCTCCGAAAACGTCGCCGCAGCGGCAACACCCGCGAGCAGCTCCAGTGCCCCCCCCTCCAATCCATAATGTTGGGGGCCAAGTTGGGGAATTTAGCGTAGGGCAGCCGGAGCCATCTAAAACACAAGGCTGGGGCCGTCAGAGCAAACAGCAGCAACAGCCGCATAGGCAGGAGCCTACAAGGAGCCTACGTGGTGGAGGGTGAACTCAGCAGAAGTTAAAGGCCTGGAGGGCTTTTAGAAAGTCCTTCTGCTTCCTCCAAAGACTCAGGGAGGAAAAATATAACTTTGTGTCTCCTGCAGAAAAGATTTAGGCTTAAATCAAATGGCTTCTAAAATTGATTAGTTAAAGTGAAATAGCAGGCCATCACTCTGGAGTTTAAAAGGAATGGCTTATTCTGCTTTACCTCTAATCTGTTCCTAATCAACTTAGGATAAATTTATCTTAAACCAGATTTACATCCGTTAAGGAGCATCCACACAGCCGTGCTTCAGAATTGCCAACCTGATTTTACAGCAGCATTTCCCATTTAAAGTGGCAAAACAGCTTCCAGAAACCAGCTGAGGACTGAAAGAAGGCAGCTCATGGGGATTCGTTAACCTGCCTCTCAGGATTAGGAAGCTTTGCGATATTCCTCTGAGCCCGCAGCACTCAGGGAAAGCCCAAGGACCACGCGTCCCTCCCGCGCCTGCTGCGGGGACACTGAACGAAGGGCCCCGGCGGCAGCGCCGTCACGCGGGGAGGCACCAGCGAGCGGGGGCTGCGTCGCCGCTCGAGTGCTCCCTTGGCCCGTGACTCTGCTGCTTGGGACTGGGTACAACAGCAGCCACAGATTAACGGTTGTCCCAGTTTCTTATAATTACACAAGATTAATAGGTAGGTAGGCACTGCAGCAGCCTGGAGTAGTAGATCAGATTTATTTCTACTAAAGCTCCTGGAAAAGCAACTGAGACAGCAGGGGTCAAACAAGCAATTATCTTCAAGACTCTTTGCATGTAAAATCCGGTGTTTCACATTCACCTGCTATACACCCTGCACCACTGCTGTTCACTTGGTATTTCTCACCAAGGATCATCCCATAACTGGCTTAGTGGTTAAGGCTGTGTTGCACAGGAGGCCTGAGCATCCCTGGGCTCTGCACTGGGCTTGTTACCAAACCTGGGTGCAGGGGGAGGGAAGGGGAAGTGAGGGATGAGACTGACAGGAGGGAGAGACAAGCAAGGACTACTAAATCTGAAAGAGTATGGGTACGGGAGACATGAGCTAGGAGCAGGCACGAATCTACATTTAGGTCAAGGCAAAAGTCTCACAAATAACTATAGCTGTTCTTTGCAGTCACAGCAAGAGATGCTGTTTCTTGAGCAGGATTTCCCGCCTGGAAGTGCAGATACCTGTGCACTGAGGGGCAGAGGCAGGAGGAGCAGCATTCCTCGTCCAGAGCACCTCGCGCTCCTGCACCCCGCCAGCACCCAGCGCTTCCTGAACACCTTCTGCACCTACTAGACCAACTGTTTCAGCCATGAAGAGTGCTCAAAGGCCCAGATCTGGACAAGACATAGGTGAATATTTACCAAGCACAGGCCAGCTCGCAGCAACCTTCTGTACCCACTTCAGCGTGGCAGGAGGTGCCCTCAGGCACCTTTTTCACAAGACTTTCCATGGAGGGGCTAGGGGAAAAAGGAGGCCACCTACTCTTCCTCCAACCCTAACACAAAATCATATACATCTGTCTCACACAGCACCAGCATTAAAGGATTCTCTCCTCCTTCCCCCCAGTTTTAAATAAAGGTGTTTTAGGACCCCTCCGTAGAAGCATGAATACTTTTAACTGCCCAGAGTATATGGAAACCCGATATTGACTGTGCCATATTTTGCATTTTGGCAAAGAAGTTGAATCATTTAAATACCTTAAATACTTGGTAACCAAAGTACAAGCCGGGATTTCAATCCCCTGGAACCAGCTCAGACACTTCTACATTCAGGAGCTCTGAGAGAAGCAGTTTCCAAGCTCCAAGCCTTTAAGATGACGTGGTCCATCATATTTGAAGTTTACAAGCACTATAATTTCAGATTAAGGTCAGTCTAAACAAGGCTTACTTATGCCTTAAAAACCCCTTACCATGCCCTGAAGGACAGGTTGATTCCAAGACAAGACATTTGAGGAGGAAAAGGACACTTAAATTTCACCTTCAATAAGCTTTCATTTGGGAGAGACCCAAACAAGACCCAGAGGATGTTCACTTGACAAAGGGCCTGTTAGATATGGACACTTAAGAATGCATTAAGGGAAATATTTTCCCCAGTCCAGCAGTTAATCCTTGATATCTAAAGCAATATGAGTTGTACTTCTGGAAAAGTAGTGAAGTCCTGTGTAATGTGGCATCAAGCTCATACAAACCTGAAAAATAATTAACTCTTGTTTAAGTTGAAGGAATCAATCAACAGGCTGCAGAGCGTTTCAGATGGCTGGAATAACGTCAAGTATTTAGCAGCTAAGCAATCAAATTTTTGAATTTGATCAGAACACTGTTGTTGAAAAGAGCACTGAGAATGCATGAATGAAGAATAGCAACAAGACTTAACAAACATGATTAGTATTATCCAACTGTTTTGTTATAAATATTATATACATTCAAACATCACATTAAAATATTATTCCATTACACAAGAAGAGATTAAGGCTTTATATTATTTACAAAAACAAGCAAGCACCTTAAAAAAAAAAAATCATTGACATTTCCCTTCTAACATCACAAGTTTGATACCTTGAGCTCCTGAATACAGCTATTTGCAATATGCCCAATGCTAGAACTATTTTAAACACTTATTATCAGGGTAGGAAACACTTAATAGAAGGCTCTCATCAGTGGGCACTCCACAGGAAATAACACCAGCCTGTGTTGTACAGCAGGATGCCCTCCCTCTTCTCAGGTATCCGTTAAGGTACAGTTGAAGGCTTATGCAGAAAGGGTTTGCTCAATTCTATGTAGAGAGTAGAACAATTTTATTTTAAGGGAAACTGAAGACACTTAAGGACTTGTGGCCCACTGATGGAGTGGGATTCTCAAAGTTTGTTCCACACTACATCAATTAGATTTAACATGATAGTGAAGATGGAACTTTACGTTTACCAACCACTAAGTGCATTGAACAGTGATGATTTTATAGGCTTCCGTTGCTCTGACACACTGTTTTCATGCAGTGCATTTGGACTCAACCACAGAGTGACAAACTCTTGTCACCATTCCCCCTGTAGGTCTTAGGCAACAAGCTATTTTTGAAGTGTTAAATAATGTTGATACAACACGTTTACTATGCCACCATGTATCAATGGAGTGACTGTCCTGCCTTGTGGCTTGCCTGATAGCTTTTACAAGATACAGTGATGAAGTATTTTCTAAGATGTAAGCAGACATGGCTAAACAAAAGGTGCTCAGTAATCATCTTCAAGTATTGTTTTAAGAATTAGTTCTTGAATTACAGTCTGTGTTAGCACTTTTTAGTTTGTGCTTTAGAGTCTGTTATTTCTTTGCAAGTCTTGAATTTGGCTGATGGCTTTCTTTTTTTAAAAAAAAACATTGGCAACATAGATGAGGATTGCAGAAGGCTGGCAAAAGTTATTTAATTTTTTGAGCCCATTTCATGTCATCTGCTCTTGGCTTCTCCCCAGTAACTCCTTGAATGATGTTCTCCAAACACCTCCAGAATCCTATCTTCTCTAGTGGATAGTTCAGCCAACCTGAATGATTGTAAAGAAAGAAAGAAAGAAAGAAAGACAAAAAAGATTAGCTTAAATAATGATATTAAATAAACATTGCAAGACTTTAAATTGTGAGTGACAATTTAAAACACAAGGTAAATATAAGAAGAATTGAGGCAGAGAACTCTAGCTAAAAATACTGGCCATTGCACAAAGCTACCAGAAAACAGACCAACCAGTTAAATGGACTTTCAGTAAAAGCCAGACATTCTTACTAGTAGCACCTATACATATTTTCCCTTTTCCACAAAATGTACAGGGAGCAGAGCGTAAAAAAGGGAAACCAAGTGAAAGGCAGGAATGTGAAGAAGCTGTTTGTACCACAACAAAAAGCACTGAGCAAGCAGCAGAGGCTTATGCTGGAGGAAAGAGATGGCTACAAAGCAGGATGGTACAAGCAAGACAAACACGCAAAAGTTCCCGCAGAGCCAGCTTTGCAAGGTCCAAGGAACAGTCTTAGAGCAGCAGCACGGCGGCCAGCAGGAGGAATACAACTGTTCTTGCTGATGATGTTTTAGTCTAAGGTTAATATTCTGGGAAAGAAACACTAAAATGAAAGAACATTCAGGACACCCACTACTGACAAGTAACATCGAATTTCCAAAAACCAAGATTCTTCCTAATCAGATGTAACTACAACTTTAATGATCAAAACAGGCACAGCTTCTGTAGTGGGCATGGGCTTTCCTTGCTCAGCTGCAATACTGCAATCCCACCTCACTGGTGATCTTTGGCAAAGCATCCCATACAATTCTCCTTAACACAACCAGCTCCCTCAGAAAATGGAACTCTCTTGGTATCTAAAAATGGTAATCAGTCTGAAAGCTGTAACACTGGAAATGCCAGAACAGTGTTATCTGACACTTCCTTGGCAATGATGCAGATCTTTAGAGCACAGATTAGCTCTGAAACCAAGTACACTCTTTGGACTTGGCAATCTTGCTCTTAGGGTAACTGTACTTGGTAGTGATTAAATGCAAGGCACATTACAGTAAATAGTCATGCTTTACAAAATAAAGGCCCAATTTAAATAGTGCACATTTCTGTTTTTCCTCTTGCTTTTGTCCTAGCTGAAAGTGTTGGGGCTGCAGAAGCACTTTGTATATTCATGTCTTTTTTTCCAGAGAAACTCAGGAGTGGTGTTTGAATATATCTACCTGTACAGCAAACATCAAACTGAGTACAGACATAAAATCACCCTAAATCCAAGATAAGTTTCTTGATAGTCTGTTCTGTCCTCTGACTCACATCAGAATGAATGCCTCCTGAAAATCCAGAAGCTTTTCTTTGGATAACAGCATCTGAGGTAAGACGCACTTGCAAATGGTATGATGCTCTTTATATAAGAAGGAACAGCAGCTTTCAGACAACGAATGAAACAGGTTAGTAGCATGAGATTCCCAACGTGTCATGCACTCATACCTCGGCATTGCTGACTAAGCTTATCAGAGTGCAAGTCACCTTTTAGCCAGTCACGAATCTTCCCCTCACCTTCTTTTTAAAAGCTAAATTTTCATTTCTTTTTAAAACCATAATTTACATTTCCATGCAACAGTAACAGCTAAAGCCACATGAGCTCTTATGAAACTAAGTAGCTTTGCCACATCACATTATTTTATAGGCTGTCACCAAGGTGCATCTTGCCAGGTGAACTGCACTACAGACTGGTGAAAAGAGTTGGCAGGATGAACCAGAACACGTTACCAGTTGTAATGCAGAAATATGTCTCATGTGGAGAGACGTGGTGGATCCTGTGATGTTTCCGTGGCAGGATAATATGCCAGTCCTGTAGAAAAATGACCCAACGAGGAAGACCAAAGTACGTGTGTGACCACTTGTGAATCTGGTTCGTCATGGTTATGAAGATGATCAGGGCAAAGACATAACACTCCCAAGGACATGTTTCATATAATGCCTCTGCAAAACAAAATGTGTAGTTTAAAATATAGCTTATGAAAAGGTAGCTTTTCCTTCTACTAGGAAAATGTTGCCTTGCCCAGCTTAGTGCTACAAGAACTAGTAAAGGTCTCAACCAAATGGTTTTGTCAAGAGTATCACAAGAGCCAGTGAGTCATAAACAATTTCAGAATGTCACAAGACAGACTGGTTAAGAGCTGAACTCTGTCAAATTAGCACAAAAAGGAACTTAACATCTTGATTTACTATCTATAAAGTTAAATTCATCCTTAAATTCTTGCATTTCTAGTCAATTATTTCTGCACATAGGCAAAGCAATTTTAGCTGTTTTAAAACATCAAATTTCACTATATACCCAGTCTGATCCCAGAAAGCCTATAAAACACAAGAATAATTACTGTAACTTCTTATGCTTCCTTAAAGACTCCTCAGTCACAGATTCACTAATGGGCCAGAGAAAAATCCCATGTCCATTTGCAACAACTACATCAAAAACAGTGAGCAAGAGCGATCCCCTCCCTCCTCCAGGGAGGGGATTCCTTTCCACTTCCATTCACAGTTCACATCCTTGTCATTCACATTCACCAACTTCTTCCATCCTTACAAAGACAAACATTCATCTGAGTATCAACAAAACCCCTAAATTCACATTAGCAATGAGTATAGCTTACCTGGAGAAAAAGAAATAAATTTGTATGCCATATTTGCCAACGGGACTAATGTCATAAAGCAGTTGTCTCCATTGGTCTCTATGAAATCATGTCTGGTAATTGCTGTGGGGTCAATATGATGTTCTCTAAATGGTCTGATGAAAGCCTGAGAGAATTAAAAAAAAAAAAAACAAAGAAAACCAAAACACATCATGAATTAAGAACAATCAGAACAGTATCAGGCTCAAATCTGATGACTGCATTTCAGAGACTTCCTTACCACCAAGCAAGGAAACAAGGCTCAAGATTTTTTCAGTAACAACATTTAAAATAATCTGATTCACATTTGCAAAGCCAAATCCTTATTTCAAATCCAGTTTTAAATTGCCTTTCAGTTTTATTCTTGTTAATGTTTACTTAGAGTGTTCAGATTTTTGATCTCAAAAATAAAGCAGCACCATGCTAATTTCACAGGAAAAAAAGAAGTCACTTGCTAAGCAATAGAAACAAACAAGTCCAACACTTTGTATGGGCTATAAATGACTGCATTAGTAGACAAGATGAAAGTTAAATGGCACAAACCAATGCAAGTAAAATAGAATACACAAACTCTCCTCTAGGAATAGAAATGTCATCTCAATGTACAATTGCAGAGAATGGATGTGAAATATAGCATGTAGGACAGGGACAATAAAACAAGCACACTTATTTGCTTTCAGCACATACATCATGTACAGTCTATGCAAAAGTGTCCTGATCAATTTGAACTATTTAGTGCAGTGTCTTTTTTAAAAAAAAAAATAAATAAAATAAAATAAACACTATGCTCCAACAGATACTGGGATGCAAGGACTAATAAATCTATTAAAGGTAAATAAAAAGAAGTCTTAAGTTTGCAGTACTGGTTTATATATTTCTGTTTAATTACAAAGAATAACCCATAGTTATTCTTTTAAAAAAATAAAGTCTCCTAATACTGCAATGTGAGGAGTAATTAATAGTACCTATGAAGAAGTTTACTTCAAAGAACAGATGTTTGCTTATTATAATAATCAGTGAACTTTCCTCCAAGCATCTGGCACTTGTAGCTACAGATGGGTCTAAGTCTACAGTGATGTCATTCTAGTACCGCTGCATTTACTGCACAGGTGCCAAAAACACAAAGAACTGGAGAAGTTTCTTGCTAGAGCTTATGCAGGTTCTCAAGGCAGCTTTCAGAGAATTTAGCTACAGAAATAAGGTATCTGATGAAGCAGGACAGCACCTAAATTCTGCCCATCTCTGCATTTATTGACCTTTTGGAAGTACTGCAGAAGTCTAGCCAGGTTTCTGCACTTGTAGCATCATAGGCCATTCCCACTGTCTGGAAACAGTGATATTGCAAAACTGTGTGAAATCCCTAATCAGGGTGATAAAATAAGATGGTGTCACCTTGTACATGTCATCTAGACCAAGGGTAAACACAATGTTCAGTGCACTCAACCAATATGATGTTGTGCATTTAGCAGAGAAGGGTATTGGGGCCAAAGCCGGGGGCAGCAGAGAAAAACCTGCTTTTGTAAGAGTGTGAAAAGAGAGGAAAGAGAGAGAGAGAAAAAAAAAAAAAAAAAAAGCACAGTTTGCCCATACTGTCCACTAGAGCTTGGACACAAGTGGTATAATATCACTTGTTTCAAAAAAATCATTTCAGAAGTTTTTGGTGTTTAAGGATAAGAAACTCAAACCTTTCCAACTATGGGTAGCTCCACAGATCCCCAGGTGTCTGCTCCCCAGTGAAATAATCCTGATAGAAAGTCAGCTGTAATGACTCCTGCAACTTGAATGGAAAAAGACAGACAGTTAGATATACAAAATCATTTTTACTGCGGGATTCACATTTTCAATTTGTAACACAAGTTTGCCTGTTTACTTCTTTCTTAGAGGTACAAAACCATATGAGAGCCACCTGATTCTGAACGCATACAAGGCCAGGCTACGAGGAATAAGAGCTGGGTGAGACCCCATATGGGCAGTCTCTACAAAAGAGCTTGAAGAGCCTTTACAGTTGCTAGTATGGAAAACCCAAGTTTAATATCAATTGCTTAGATCTTGTTTTAGATGCACCTTCTCACTAGACTTTTTATTTTTTTCTATGCTGTGTAAGAAATTATTTAGCCATTAAGCCATCTAAAGAGATTGTTCTATCTGCAGACCCTCTTATCCCTCTTTGTTTGTCAACAAGAAGCACCAAACTGACAAGTGTAGGTGCTGCTCTTAGGTACAGAGGACTAGCTGCAAAATAAGACCAAAAAGCCAAGCCATCTGCAACACTATAAGGGAAGGCTCCAAAAACCACTCTACTGCCCCTCTGTTAGGGACCTCTTACACTGGTGATCCTTCATGCTAGTTTGGATATACCGCTAAATGACGGCTGTTGCAAGATTTTACAAGTGCAAATACTTTTCCAGCTGCCACCTACAAGTACTTTCATACTGCAGTCAAATAAGAGCAGTTTTCCTTCAAGAGAGTTTAAGATGCTCTTTAAGTGCACAAACACTACCAGGCTCCTTCATCTTGAGGAGGAAAATTCAGGAGAGATTACCCCAGAGGCTCCCTTCTTAAAGGGAAAACTTGGAGAAAAACAGCATGGCTACAGCAACACAGCAGAGAGAGCCTGCCCTGGAACTTGAGGGCTTGAGGCCCTTAAACAGCGGTTACCCAGGTCCAGGTGTAGCTTGGATTTGCTGAAGAACAAACCAGACTAAGAATCGAGATCCTCCTTCAGTGTAGTGCTGCCCCATCAGGTTAGCAGAAAGATATTTCTGGTCAGTTATTCTGAGATGAGGCGCGCGGCAGAGCGAGCGCGCCGGCACGCTCGAACGCAGGGACAGCCACAGGGACAGCCAATACACACTCCACACCTCCTACCTGCAGTTCCGTTTAAAACAGTTCAGCAGAACCATGACCCAGATTTCTAAATAGCTACTACTAGGCAAATACAATATACCTGGAAATTCATATGATCTCATTTCAGTGCTACTCCCTTAAAATCATACACGAAATTCCTGCCAAGTAAAACATTCCACACTGACCTTGTAGACTACATTTGAATGAGTCACAGCAATAGAAACGAAGGGAGGAGGTGCACGAAGTGTATGTCTCAAAGCAGCTCAGCTGCAACCCCTCCTGCTATTGGCGCTCAGCGTCTAAGACGCAGTCGCTGCTATTGGCACGTCCCGTCGCTCACGTTTCCGAGAAGTTTAAGTGCCCACAGGAAGCCATGTAAGCCAGGGAACTAGTCACAGAGTCAGGTCAGAGTGGCTGGAACACAGTTCTTCAGTTTCCCTGGCTGCTGTTTACACAAGCAGGTTGTTTACAGAAGTAGCCCATTGTAGCACAGTCTTTGCACCAAGAACAGCAGGGAGTTACAAAATCAGAAGTGTTGTAGGAAATTCTTTCTCGCTTTCACAGCCTCACCAGCTCCCCACGCTAGCAGAATCTCAGCTTTTCCTTGGCTACCTGACTTTCTCCTGCACTAGCAGTGCTCATTTCTCCACCTGTCTGAACACTTCCTTCAAGCACAGATCTCTGCCTGCTAGGAAGTTGGGCAAGACGGTTCCTTCTCACTTAAAATCCAACCCAAAAGTTGCAATTGTTGTTAAAATTGTTCATCTTGCTTTGGTTCCAAGGCATTTTGTTACTTCTCTCCTCTCACAGGAACACAAAATCGAAGAGGTTGCAGGAAACAAGACAGCAAATCTTTCCCCACAAATCTTGCTGCTGTCATTTACCCTGCTCATGACCTTGGCTTTGGCTGATGTGTCAACCTTCCTACTCCAGTCAATGCCCAGATCAGCTGCCTGAAGAGCCCAGTTTAGCAAAATTATCTTAACATTAGCAGGATTGTTAAGACCTCATATCTTCTGGAACACAACAGAGGACCAAGTTGTTTTGTTAATATTGAACACATGCTCTTCATCTTCATGGCACTGCAACTACCTACAAATGCATGCAGCATATTTTAGATTGACTTCTCATGGGTGCTCTTTGCTTAGCTAATCCCTTACTTCTACATTCCTTCCTCCCTTTCTTTCAGAAAAATGAGAAGAAAAAAAGTCAAGATTAGTTATGGCACCTTTTACCCTAAAATACTTTCAGGATATAAAAGTCAACCCCAACTCCCAAACCCATCACCTAAATAGAATAAAATCTTACATACAGTATTAGACTCTTTAAGCTTTATGTATTGCTTAGAAATAGGCAGCCACATTTTTCATTACTTATTTTGGCTCTACTGTGCTGAAGACAAGTCACATTTTATAAGCAGTGAATTTCCTTGCGTAAGCAGCATGTGCCTGTTTCAGGGCACACATACAAGCTACAGGTACAGACAAAAGCTCCTGGAGTTGTGCTAAGCAGGTGAAAGAGCCCAACAGCCTGGCACTATGGGGAAGATACCTAAACAAACCTTCACTTTACAGCAGCTCGAACACCATTCTTGCTGAGGACACACCCCCCTATTAACCTTTCTTTTTTGCATCACCTCCAGCATACTGCATTAATAGAACAGGAGTATCTGAAACAACAGCACAAAGAATAAACAAAAAGGAAAACACTCATAGCTCCCAGATGATTCACATGCTACATTGATGCCAACTTACATTGGAGGCTAAGAAGGGAGTGAACGGTGCCTGAGGCTGCATCTCACGCTAAGGATGTCCGAATTCCGAGTGCCGAAGCCCCATTCCGGCAGCGCTGCCAACCCGCCGCTGGCTCTGTGGCCGTCACGAGCCAGAGCTACAGCGAGGGCTCGCACGGCAGCACAGGGGACACACAGCAAGCACTGAGCACGCTTGAAAGTGTGCCAGGCACCAGCGAATTACTCTCAATATTCTCCTATACCTAGCACTGTCTTCATTTAAAATGGGAAAACCAAGGCACTTGGTTTTCAGTTCAGTTACTTCTCTGGGATGGTGCAGATCTTAATGCCCTGTCATCAAGGTCAGGAGGGCAAGCTGTGTTCAGGGCTGTCAACCCACATTTTATTACAAGTTAACCAGAGTCAGAGAAGGCAGGGTATCCACAGTATTCCTGTGTGAACTGTAAAGAGTGGATTCACAAGCTGAAGTGCAGCAAACCCAGGAAAGCATTAGAGAAATACTGTTCTATATCCTGAGTTTCTTTAGTGCAACCTGCTGAGGTGTAGGATCGAAGAACAGGAGTCAATTGCTTACAACCGAGGAGGAAGTGAGCATATGGCAAATGCAGGGGGAGGAGGGGAAAAGATATTTCAACTAAAAAGCAATCTGCAAAATATGCTTAACAGAAGAGATTTTTTTTCTGTGTTTCTGTTTTCAGATACTGCTGAATCAGAAGAAGAAATAAGCCTAGCTTACAGGGAGACCAAAGACAAACAAATGGAGTCTGATCAGCTGCAGACATTTTAAAGTAAGTGAGCACACAACTGAAGTCCAGAAGGATAAACACAAATACCATTTCTGTGCTGCTGTTCTAACAGGGAGTTAGAGGTGGCAGACCTGCAGTTGACAGGAGAGCTCTACTTTTCCAATCATCCCTTGTTTGTAATACTTCACAGGTACCTTTGGGGATGACAACCCTCACTGAGGCCATCGAGTCACATAATTGGCACAAGAGAGTTTTGCTGCTGCTTGTGGTCCCTTCATAAGCTAAGAGAGTGTGGAGGGGTTAGTCCTAGAGAAAAGCCCTCACTCCACCTCTTCCTTGCTAAGTACAAAATTATGAGTTTACAACTTTCAACCTTAATGCAGGAGCTTTCTTCTGAGTAAGTCATGAACCACTTCCTGCTACTTGACTGCACTCTGGGAAGAGGTGAAAGAAGCCAAACGAGAGCTGAACGTTTCAGACTGAAGCTGTTCAACAGATAAAGGTATTTTGAATATTTGCAACAGGAAGAAAAAAAAAGTTGTTTTCGATGAGGTTATGTACAGCCAAGCGCGACACTGAATCTGCACAGTTACCTCTCAAAAATCTACAAAGATCTACTGTGGAGACCCCACAGCATAACAGATCGAACTTCAGTTTTACTATAAAATTTCAGTTATAGAATTTTGGCCCATCATTTGATAGCAAATAATAATACATTCATGTAACATCATAGAGAAGTACAGTTACTTAATCCGTGACTATATGAACTTGTTGAAATTTGAAGTAGAAGAGTCAAAGGAGGAGGCTAATTCCATGTCAAGAGAGATTTTTCATTTTCTGTTAAAATTAACATGTTAAAATATGCTATGTATTACACATACTCAAAATTGAAATGCCTCAGCCATCTTCATTGCACATTTGGTGCATTTACTGCAGTTTTCTTTACCCCAGAAAGCAAGGGCTGGATACTAGGGCAAGTCACAATACTAAGAAAATGACCCCTGAGCATTTTAGCAAGTATAAAATGTAACAGCTTAAAAAGAAAAATGGATCTTTTTGCCCATGCCAAACTGAAAAACACTCAGTCAAAACGGGAGTTAACAGTGCAGTGCAAGTAAGCAGAACACAGCTGAACTATGAAACAAAAGAAAGGTTATGTTCTATAATATATAACTATATAGTTTTATTATTATATTATGGCTAGATTTCCAAATAGGCTGTGTCTATAATAAACGTGCTCCAGACACTGCTAAAAAATAAATAAATAAATATATATAAAAAAAAGCCTTTTCCTCAGGCAAAAGGTGAGTTAAAAAAAAAAAAGATCATTTTAGATCCATCTTACACAGGAAGAGAAGTGACTGGAATAGGTGACCATCTATGAAAATGGAAAGAATTTGCTGAATAGAGGCAGAACCTGCGTAACCCAGGAGCAGTAGTATGTCAAGTTTACTCCCGTTTACCTGGAGGCATCTTTCTCATAGTTAAGCCTTTCAACTGAGGAAAGTATTTGCCAGAGTCCGAGATAGAAAATGACTATCAACTACCTAGTATGTTGTTATACAGTAGCACTTTCACGCAGTGATCACACCATGCTTTTGGAGTTCGCTTTGCAAGAACACTCAGATATAGAAGACCTGTCTCCTTCCCTCGACAGTCTCACGCACGCGAGGAAGCCGACAGAATCCCCCCGCACCCTGCGAGGCTTGTCTAGAGCACAGGCACATCCCTTGCCTCCCTGGTAACTGTGACGGAGGCCTCAGGAAGAGCCTCCAGGTCAGAAGCCATCCCATAAACTCAGTGATGGGAACGGCCAAATTTTAAATTCAAATCTTTAGTCTTAGTCTGTTAGTGCAAAGCAAACCATTCCTATTATTTCTCTGGTTGATGGAGCGTTTGTGAGAATGTGAAATTGTGGGAAAAAAAAGGCAAAAGATACCAAAAGGAAAAAAGAAAAAAAAAAAAAAAAAAAAAAAGGTTGAAAAAAACCCAATCCTTTCAGCACTGTGACTAAGCAAACTAATCCTCTGGCTTCACGCATGTAAAATACTCCCAGGAATCAAGCAGGGTCAGCTGAGCTCTCAGCAGAACCAGATGACTTTCTGCACACAAGTCTGCACCCAGAGGAGACCTTAATACCCAAACACTTGCCTGGCTTAGGGCAGAAGCAGCCAGAATGCTGCTTTTGTTCAAGGTCTGCGCTCACCCACTCAAGCTGATCACTGCTCTCAGCGCTCACTGCAACTTGCTGCTTCATAAGGGCAAGACACCAGCATGGTATTTTGGGGAAATTAAATGAAAGAAGCACTATTTTGAGTGAACCAGAACCACTGAGACCTGTATTTCCTAAATTCTCTACTCAAAATCCCCTGCAACTTTAAGAGAGCCTCGAACAACACAGCAAGCCAACAGAGCTTTCTTTGTCACTGAGTGCCCATCACCAAGATAAGGAGGAGAAGCAAGTTCAGGGTGCACACAAATGACCAGGGAGGAAAGCGTGGACAGAGAGCCTCCCTCCGTGTCCCCAGCATCCCTCCGTGTCGAGGACAAGCAGCATCAAGCAGGAAGGTGGCTCAGCCTCCAGCCATCCTGCACACAACAGCCCTTCACCCACGAGCCTGAAGATTGTCTCCTAATCCGAGTAGGATAAAGGACAGAAAACGAGTGTCAAAATCACCCGCCCCAGTGCAGGACAGTAGTGATGCTCCACAATGCCCCTCTGAAGGTCAGCAACCCAGAGAATCTTAGGAGTGGAGAAGAAACAGAGCTCCTATTTTAACACCCCCCTCCCCATTTGAAATGAATTAACAGTAAAAAGTAAGATTTAAACAATGTAATTGTATTATTGCAATAGAACCAGTGCAAGAAAAATGAAGAATCTCTTTAATCACAGCAACCTGTGCTGTGATTAGCAGCACGTGGAGACTCTGCATCCACAAATGGTACAGTTCAGGATGGAAAACACCTAATTACTGATAGTTACCAGGTAACCAACAGCTATTTCTGATGGGATGAGACTGCAGATGAGAAAGACTCAATTTATTTGGGCTAAGACTTAAACAAAGGAGATTTTTCATTTGTTAAAGTTTTCTCTGATGTAATTTCCAGAAGCTTTAAATCAAATTTTCAAGCAGAAATTCATTTCAGTCTATAAAGTAAATCTAAAATGAAGCAGGGTCATTACAGACAAGCAAAAAGACTGCCCTTTTGCTATGAGGCAAGAGGATTTTGAAGCAGGTGCTGTGCATGCCTAGCAGCCCATTTCAATGGTAGCTGTGGTTTCTAGAGTGTGTTTAACGTGTGCCACAGCTGGCACCTCAACATCAGATGTGTTGCACGCTCAGCACTTGGCTCTGCAATGCAGCTAGCCAAGCTGTAGCCCCACAGAGCTGCTCAACCTCGGACAAAAGGTCTGGGGCCTTGCTCAGAACAAGGTGCTATTTTTAAACTATGCCAAGTGATTTCTTTCCGCACACTTCCTCAGTTCACAGCACCAGTAATAATTAGACATCCCTGCTTCAAAGAGGATTGAAAAAATGTATTTCCCTATCTCTCACTTCAGCATTGATTAATCTTGTGTTTTTCCAACCTACCTGCCTAAAGATAGCAGCATACGTGTGCTGGTTTTTAGGCATACAAACAAGCTAGAACACAAATGGTTTTTAAATAGCATCTACTGAGAAGACAGCCTGGCTACAGATAAAAACATCAGAAAAAGAGTCCACTAATTTGGGAGTGGGAGCAGTAAAACTTTACAGAAATGCAAAGGGAAGGAAAAATGCCAAGGGAAGAAAACCATAATGCGCGCTGTAACTTACCTAGATGCTAGTAATATCCCACCTCTGTATATACACCTCATGTATATTGAATAATACATTATACACCACAAAGGAGCCTTAAGGTTTAAGATATTTCCAGCCTAATCTTACTTGTTTTGGCGAGACTTCCCTGCTGTCACTGAAGGCTCCTCTGTTCCAATACTGCCCACCGGCAGCGCTGAGCTCCCCAAAACGCCAGAGGCTGCTCTGCTTCTGCTGGTTTGCTAGGAAGGGGTCCCATTACAATGGGAAATTTGGTCACAGTGGGCAAGAAAGGGGTGTTAAAACTTCATCTCAAGCTGTTTTCCTGCCAGGTCTATACCAGTTAAGCATATACATGCACACCTACACACACAGAGTTACATATATACATATGGATATACATAAAATAATAAATATTGTAAGAAAGTAACTAAATTCACATCTACTTCCCCATAATTGCCAGCTTGCATGGAAAAGAAAGTTTTCATAGCTCCTCATAGCAGAAGAGACTAAGACATGACTAGATTTAGCACAGAAACAAGGGAAAACCTTCTCTGGGGTTTTTAAACACAGAAACAAGGGAAATCCAACCTCTGCCTTCTGTATTTTGCAGGTGAGGAAGGGAAGGTGATGGTGGAGTCACGAGCTCCTCTTGCTTTCCTGCAAGACCACCTTTAGTCAGCATAAAGAACTGAACTCTCCTTTTTTCTCCTTCTATAACAGCATAATACATTTCCCACCTGCCTTCTCTCACTGCACCGTGTACCTGTAGGCGACTCAGCACAGAGAATTACAGCAAGCCCTGAGTTCAGTTCTAAGCAGGCTGCCCGCTCACGTCACACAAGGAAGTGACTACTCTGAGAGCCACTATGAGGACTATTAAATTTTTTTAGTCCCAAGTATTTCTGCACTAATCTATTTGCAACATAACTCAACCTACAGTTATGCATGCCTTTAAAGGCATTGAGAGAAGAGGACAGTAATGCAGTCTTCAGTTATACAGACAGGGTCTAGGCAAGGTGAAACAATGTTATAAAGGCTCAAAATTGTCTCCATTCCTTGAAAGAAAAGAATATTTACATAACGGCACACAGATGCCACCTTAGACTGCCCCACAACAACACACACAAGACCAGATCACTCCTCACTTTCAAATTTCTCAAATGCCCGTTATTTGTAAAGACCAAGACCCAATGCTAACTTCATAAAAAGCCAGCTCAACAGTAGAATGTTTATCTTCCAATTTGAACCCAAAGGTCAATTTTGTAACCCAAGCACCAGGTAGGTTTCCAGGAGGACACATCCAACACTGTCCACGACCCAATATCCTGTCTTTCCAGTTGTACTGCATGCGATTATTTAGTAAGCAGGACACTTTGGCAGAGGAGTTGCACAAAACTTAGTAAAAGCTCAGCATTGCTGCATGACAGGAATCTGACATCATCCACAGTTTATTGGGAGATATGATGCATTGAAGAGAGCAAAACAGGATGGTAATCAGCATTCAATATTTTATTGCACTCTTTTATACGTGCTATCAGTTATTTCTACATTTTATTTACACAGAATCTAGATTCTGCTATTTTAATCATTCACTACTACTTAAATAACATTATCAGTGAATTGGCTGCTTTATCAGTTAAGTTGGTAACCAGAATAACAGAGGACTCGAGCTTTTATCAATATTAACTTTGAGATGAAAAGACAGTTGCAAACAGATCCTACTACAGGTTAATCATCATAACCAATTCTCTCCCACATCTCTCCTCATCACGATGGCATCGTTCCAGTAGCATTTTCTCCTCCGTGCCTCTCAATACCTCTATCTCATCAGCCAAGGGGCAAAGACTCTAATTCCAGCAAGTGAAACTGCAACAAGTCATGGTGAGAAGACACGACTGTTTAAACTTTGCTGACTTAGTGCCCAAGTGAAGGGCTACTACTTCTCAGCCTTAATATGGACTCATTGCACCTGTTAGGTATCACTACTTGAATATCTGGGTTGTATACAATTAGTAATACACACCATAATTATGAATAAGTACTGTTTTCCTTTAAAACATGTAACTCGCACTAAGTTTATAAAAAAATACTTTCACAACAAAACACAGAGGCTGAGCACCTGTAGCCATCTTATCCAGTGTCATAATTATCTCCTTTCAGCAAGACGTTTCATATAAAAACACACATTTATACACGCCCACAACCAGCAGTTAGCATTGCTTTCAATAAATGCTGTAATGCTGTATAAAATTATTAAAATGCTTAGTTGCCATCTTCTTCCCTGCCTCACTCCATGCTAGAATTTCACCAGGAAATTAGGAAAGCTCTGCATTGCACAGCTAACACTTTTTTTTTTTTTCCTCCTTTTTTAATTAGTCCCTTTTACTTTTCCCATATTCCCTCTGCATGCAGTGTGTACTGGCCACATATGGATAAGAGCCCTGCTCACAGCTTAGTTACCCTCACATTTTTCAGGAAAATCTCTGAAGCCTTTCATTATTAGACACAACAAAAGTGCATGCACATATACACAGACAGCTGCCTAGAAGAGTTATCTAACAGACAGGAATTTTGCTACAGGAACATTCTCACCTGCAGGAGGATATTCCAGCTACCAATAACAATGTTCACTGTCCAGAATAGCCCAAGTTAGCCAGGCCAAACTGACTACCAGAGCCCACCTGCTTCAGCTCAGTCTGTTTATTCTCCTATCCTCTCTTCTGCCTGTTCTCAAGAAAGTTTCCAGGCAGCAGCATTTTATTTCTGCACTAGTAATACAAAGTCCATAACACATACGTTTTCTCTCTGACTTTAAAGCAACATTCAAGCTGTGGACAGGTCTAGACTGAGAATGATGTAATGAATACTGTGGAGTCCCTTTTAGTAGTCATTTTTGTTCCGTGAAAAAAAAAAAAACTTGTCTGTTAATTTCATGTAAAACCCAATTTTATCAATAAAGTTGAGTCACCAACTCATATTGCATCTAATCTTATAAAGAAGTAACTATTCTGCTAAAGATACTGGAACACCACCTGAAAGAGCAGGCTGGTACACTGTGGTATTCAGAATACATCTTATGATCAGGAGAAGGCGGCTACCACTTATTGTTTTAAAAATCCCTTTGGAAAGCAACACTATCAAATTCCTACTTCTTCTTACAAGTGGCTTGAACATTTGTGTTCAAGACACTAAAACAAAGAGCCAGTGGATTGGGCCAGTAGATTTGAAAACACTTCAATAACACATAAAAAGCAATATTGCATTCTTCATAATTGAAGTCCATAGCTGAATTAAAAACATTTCTTCCTATCCCTTCTCCACTCCTAACTGATACACAGGAAGGAAGAAATTGCTTACATCAATTATATGCAGTCCTGGAGGAACCAAATTGGCTCCTAAACTCCGAGACAAAATAAAAGCAATCATGCAGCTATCTGCCATCCAAGAATCAATGAACAGCAATGATCATAATGCTCAAAGGCAGATCCTCTGCTTACAACAAGAAGGAAAGCATGTGAGACTTGGGTTATATTTAAAAGGGTAATTCAGGCAGGACCAGACCTGTACTGGCAACATCTCTCCACAGCTGAGGCACGGATGCCAGGCTGAGCTTACTTTCCTAGGTTTCTGATCAAGCAAAATCCTAATAGACCAAAAGTCACATTTACTATCACAAGTGAAACTTCTCTTATGCTCTTAGAGAAAGTCACTGCTTAGGGTAAAGGCCAAATCTCACATCCTGACATGAAAGCATAATACTAATTCCAAAGTATTCACTTTTGATTAACGGTCCCCAGAAATCCTAGCCAATTTGGTGTCTGAGATGCCTTTTATAGAAGCGTTTATTTTCTTAATGATTCTGGTGTTTCCTCCCCTCCAGCTCTAACACTCTAAGTTCTTTAGAAGCCACTGATACAAAAGGCAAGCTAGTAACAATCTGCGCAGATACCGTCTCAGAGATGCCACCACTGCCTATGAACAAACGTCCCTCTCCCTTTCTAGTAATAAGGCAAGCGTAAAATATCACATTTGTTTCCAGCATTACAACAGACAGCCTTGCCTTGTTCACTGCAGCAAGCGTTTCTACTTACATATCCCAACAATAACAGAGGGCGTGTGTTCCAGTCGCAAGCAGAAGAGAAGATTGTAAAAATTGAAACAGATCAGAGAGAAGCATAAGATGACAGAGATCCATTCTTGTACTCTTTTTCCTGTTGAAGAGAAAAAGCATGTTTTACTTTTATCCGAGCGGACATTTCAAAGTCTAAATAATACAGAAAGACTGTTCTGTTGCCTGATGACTCATGCTATTGGTCTAACAGGAAAGCGAAGCAGAAGTTATTTATCCATGAAAGGTGTGCATATTTTGTGAAATGACATTCGTCTCCCTTGAGCCACTAACCCTTCCCTCCCCTTTGCCAAACATAACAGGGACAGAGCTGATATCTGCTCACACTGTCCTAGTTTCCTTCTCCCAGTGCAGCTGGTATAATGCGCCTCCACATCAAGTCTTCTATGAAAAATGCATTTCATCCAATATTCAGTATTGCTGCTATGGCTGAATCCAGGAACAAATTGGCCTCAGCAGTTAAATCACCTTAGGAGCAGAAATCTTCAACATCTAAACACTTGCAAATAAAGCTGTCACGTTAACAGGAAAAACATTATCCAGCACGTTGGTGGCACTGGAATTTCTGCTCTAGCACTGAGAGCCCAGTTCTTGAGCTTCTTGCATATTATTTAACCCACAACTCCTGCAGCCTTGTCTTTGCCTCCCTGCTCCCAGGTAGAAGGCTGCAATCCCCAGGCACTCTGCTACGACACCAGACAGAATGAGCAGAGGAAGAACCAGCACAGGGCATTCTTGCACCTTGCTGTACTGCTTTACCTGCCTACAAAAGCCTCATTTATTGCCTCTAAAAAAAAGAGAAGACATGTCAGGATCCTGTAACAACCTGAAGAGCTGCCTTGACATCCAGCTCTTTCCTCACTGCTAGATCCTCGCAAGGCCCTCAAGTCGAGGGCAAGGGACGGCTCAGGGCGAGATCCACGGGGATTAAGGCATCGGGAGTTGAACTTTATTGCCAGCCTCCGGGAGGGAGATCAGAGCTGCTGCCACGGCCCCAAAGGGCCCAGGTTTTAGTTAACTCTAAGGTGCTCAGAAGCTGTCAGGTCAGTTCTCATGAGCTTTGGAGGGCCAGTCTGCACGAGCCCCTCTCACCACGCTGCCCAGGGCAGCGAGCTCCAGGCCCCTTCCCACCTCTGTGTGCAGCGCGACACGTCACGCGCTCGAGGCCGAGCACAGTGACCCGCACAGCGCACGAGGGCGGCCGCGGGCGAGCTGCACACCCTGCCACGACACTACGGGCGTCTTCACACCACCCAGCGCGTTCCTCCTCCTCCTCTGCGCTGACCTACCGTCTGCTCAAGTTTATATCTAAACATTAATAGTCCTTCTGGATCAAGCACAAAAGGAAAAGGGAACTAGGAACATCAAGAAGAATCAGTAGATCTCCAACACAATCTTTTAAAGAAGTTGGAACAAAAATTTTCGCAGCTCAGGGTTCTGATGAGTATATAAGTTAATAAATATCCTAGAAGAGCAGAGAAACTAAAAATTAAATTAGGACACAAGAACAAGAGTATTTCAAGACAGCATCGGGTCATAATGTGGGAGACTCCATCCCTGGAGTAATGAAATAAGAGTTAATTAACATAACTTCCTGCATAAGAAATCCACACCCTGATTAGGAGAGCTAAATGGCTAGGTCCACCCGGAACAATTAGCCGGCTGTGGGGAAACATGGCTCTCCTCGTTAGCGGTCCCCCGAGTTCGGGCTGTACAAACAGCCCAGCCTCTGAACCGAGGGATCCCACAGGGTCCATCCAAGCCCAGACCCACCTCCAGCAGCAGACTCACCGAGACCTCGGTGTTCAACACTACCTGCTTCTGCCACAGATACCTGTTCCGATATTGCTTCTCTATGTAAATTACTTACGTAACACCAAAAAAGCTGCACACGCAGCATGCACTACTGCTAGATATTGCTCTACATATGAGACACGTCACATGATTTTCAGGAACTTCCACCTACAACTGAAGATAAGGTAACAAGTCGCCTGGGGAAAAAACGTTTTCCTTGTAAGCGAGGTCACAGGGAGAGGTGTGACTGCCCTCTGCAACGCACAGGTATCAGCCCGCGCCTGGGTCAGCACCGCACACCCAGACCAGCGGCTGGAGAAGTCACACACCCGCCTTTTCCAAGGCAGGGAGAGGTGACTAACACACGCTGCAGTGGGCACGGACTTGACCTGAACAGTTCAGAAAGCAGAGAAACCACAGAGCACATTTCACCCTCTGATCACTACGTTGCTCCATGCAAAGAAAACCACCTGCTTTTCCCTGGATCTCCGAGCTAAGCTCGCCAGGCAGCCACGGGATCCGCCGTGTGTATATATATATACATATATATATACACACACACACA
>VZSV01000029.1:2429605-2483834 GCA_013398735.1 Nothocercus julius | reverse complement strand
TTCTTTTCTTTTCTTTTCTTTTCTTTTCTTTTCTTTTCTTTTCTTTTCTTTTCTTTTCTTTTCTTTTCTTTTCTTTTCTTTTCTTTTCTCTCTCTCTTTCTCTCTCTCTCCCTCTTTCCTCTCTTTCTCTCTCCCCCTCTCTTTCTCTCTCTTTCTCTCTCCCTCTCCCTCTTTCCTCTCTTTCTCTCACCCTCTCCCTCTTTCCTCTCTTTCTCTCACCCTCTGTCTTTCTTTCTCTTTCTCTCTTCCTCTCTCTCTTTCTCTTTCTCTCCTTTTGTCTCTCTCTTTCTCTTTCTCTCTTCCTCTCTCTCTTTCTCTTTCTCTCCTTTTGTCTCTCTCTTTCTCTTTCTCTCTTTCTCTCTCTTTCTTTCTCTCTCTCCTTCTTTCTCTCTCTCTTTCTTGTCTATTCTCCAAGTTATGATTCAGCATTTCTTATGTTTGCAGTTTACAGGACTAAACACGAGAAAGTAGCGTTGCTGTTGGCTGTCGATAATTTGGTGGTGGCTCAGGAAGCTCGCGGGGAGCCCAGGCAGGTGAGAGGTGCGTGAACAGCTCTCCCTGATACTTCCCCTCAAAACTTTAAAACAATGTGTCTAAAAGCTGGGGTTCCTGCCTGGAAAGGTGTTTGTTTCTGTGGGGGGGGGCAAGCGGCAGACAAGGCGCAGGGGCGGCAGGCAAGGAGGAAGTCTGCAGCAGCCACTGCTTTGTTTTGGGAAGAACTGAGGTTCTGCTGCTGCTGCAGGGAGCCCGACTGGCCAAGGCCTCCGTGTCCCGGCTCCCCGTCTTGCTGCTCCGGGGTTGGCTGCAAAAAGTCATCAGGCTTGAGCTGGTGGTGTGGAGGGAGCTGAGCAAAGGTCTTACTCAGCAGTTTCCATTTTCCTGTTAGGCCAAACTTAAGCACTCAGTTTTCAGATTCAGACTCCTTATGCCCCACAAAGAAATTTCCTAACTATCTATACCCATCTGACAGCTGAATAGAGAAGTTTTCTCTTTGAAATTAAAAAAAAAAAAAAAAAAAGAATTTGTATATTCCAGTATGAAGAGAAATGGAGGGCAGAAGAAAGAAACTCTTGGTTTTGACTGCTTATTTCTAGCATTTCTTTAAGCAAAGCATGTGTTCTGCTGAAGGAACTGCTCTACATTTTTGACACTTAAGATCATATCTTCCTCCAGCAGGTAAAGCTCCTGGAGCTCTCACTGAACTTTGCTTTGCATTTCCTGCTCCCGCTATGCTGCTCCTGCCAGAAGCGGTGCAGGGAGGGTAAGAAGTGACATGCCTGGCCTGAAACAGATTTATTTCTCCTTTTTTTTTTTTTTTATGGCTTTTTACTTTGTATGGGGAGTCCAGTGGCTTTAATGAACCCTCAGCATGGACTTCCCTGTGCCGCTCTCGCTGCTGCAGGCAGCCCGGGTGCGAACCCTCGCCTGGGCCATCCCTCGTGACCATGATTTCCACAGCCTCCCATGGCTGTTGATTCTGCTGTTCTCGTTACGAAACTGCTCTGCGGCGCTAGGTCCTGTCTTCTTGGCGTGCTGAGGGCCATGCACCTTTCCCAAATGCAGGAGCAGCGTTCCTGGCCCGCGCACGGAGCCGCGGCGACGCTGCGGGAGCGGAGGGGTCCGGAGGTACATCTCTTCTTTATAAGTGACGAAGCCTCCATCAAAAGCTCAGTTTGTGGAGGCTGGGAGGCAGGGGAGATTGAAAGATAAGATGTACTAAAGGTATTTATATTTGTTTAAATTATAGTCCAGTTCTGGAGATAGAGCATGAAGGAGCTAATCCCCGTCCTTAAACTTTGCCTGCTGCAGCTAGGGAGAGTCAGAGCTGCGTGTGGTTGCAATTTAAAGAATGATGTTTAAATTCCTGCTGTATTCCAGTGTATCTCCTAATTTGGGTTACAGATTTCTCGTTCTGGAGGGAACTGGTGCAGCACTTAGTCTTTGTCAGAAAAATGCAATTTCAGATGGAAAACAGAGGACATAAATGCACCAATTTTACTCTAGTCTTGGAAGGAATTTGTGGAATATTCAGAAAGAGAATTTCTGAATCCTTCCTTTTTAATCTTATGTTAGCCACATAACCTACACTTTAGGAGGTTTGTAGCACTTTTATATGCATAGAGGTCACAAAATACCCTACTTTAAGAACAAGAGTACAAAAAAGCCCCTTGCAATTAAAATACTTCCTAGGAAAAAAAAAAGTTTGGAAATGAATCTGAGACAACTCCAAGCACCAAAGGAGACAAAAGATTCCAAAAGCCTTTTCTAATCACAGTGGGGGAATCGGAAAATCCCTGTCCAAACACTGTCTCAGCTCCAAATATTGATATAGCTTCACATTACAAATAAGATTCTGTTGGTTGAAAGCTTCGCTTGGTGCATCTTGGCTGTTTTCTTACAGGATTTCTTTATCCTAAGTCTTCTCAGTCCTAAATCAACGCAGTATAAGTTGTGGTAGGACTTTGTGTGTGTATAGTCAAGCAAACCATGCTTGAGCTATGGCAAATGATTCTAGTTTTCTGCTTTGAAGCTTGTGGAAGTTTATAAACAACATTTGTTTTGGTCTTTTATTTTTCCTCTTTCACTTTGTTTATTTCATTTACTGATTCACATAGGTCTTTCTCATTACTTCTAAAATAACCAAATTTCCTCCTATGCAGAAATAAATCTAGAAGGTCAAATCCCCACCAGTGACAAAGCATCTAACACTGTTTTACCGTTTGCTAGGTATTTCAATTCAATCATGTTTAGTTCTGCAAAAGAAATTTTATGTACTATCTTAAAACAAAATAATTAAATATACTGACAATTACTAATTTGTTAGCAGTTCTTCTATGTATTAATACAGATTATTATTTTCTACATTCTTTATATACCCAAAGCATGTGGTAATCCCTGTAGCTCTGACATTGTGCGTTGCTTTTCCCACTGCCTTGGAGGATGTTGGAAAAGTTGCACTTTCTTCTGTACTAATTGTTTAACTTCTACCGGATAAAACCACCCCAATTGCACACATGCAACATAGGATTATTGAGCTGGGAGACTCAGTCACATTTGGTAAGTGTGGAGTTTTCTCCTCTCATCAAAATCCTACAACTGCCTTCAGCTATCAGGATTACAACCTGGAAAAGCTCTAAGTAATGTAATTAATGCATCCTAGATGTTTGTGCAGTTTTTACCTTTACAACTGTATTGCTAGAACAACAGTCACCAATGTGCATGTGCATAAAAATATGAATTTATTCTCATGCTACATAGTCCTCAAGCAATGTTTCACTAGCAGCGACCAGAATAAAAGCCATTGCAACTCAGGACTTGCTTTAGTAAACAGAAAAACGTATTTGACACCAAATTACACACCACTGTTACTTTTAACGCCATCACTTAAGATACAGTGACCATTGTCTCATATCTTTTTGTCACCCATACCAACACCGCGTCTAAAACGCCACCGAACTAGAATGGAAGGGCTTTTCATTCAGTTCTAGATGATCATACAGAGGACAGGGTAAGGATGAGTTTTCTTCTTTTCTTTGCTACTGATCGATAATGCAAAAATAGTTCCTTGACTGCCCTCCTGAGTCTTAAGACTAACTTAGCTTGATCTTTAACTGTATGGAGATGCTTAATAGCCAGAGTTCTAGAGCAAAAGTCATGCCTTAACGAATATAAATCTATGAGTGTATGTTGAAAGGCTCCTATACAATCAGGAAATCAAAACAAGACTAGGAATACAGTTAACCACATCCAAGGAAATAATTCAGTTTAAATTCTGAATCCTTTTATCCTTTTTTTCCCCAATCAATCAAGTGTAATTACTACTACTTGGACAAAACTGTACAGTAAATATGTGAGGGAATTACTTCTCCTGTGAGAGATACCCCACCAAACAGACAACTGAAATTATAAAAAGAGCAAAGTTCTCTTTAAACTACCTGTTGAGACCCAGAACATGCTTTGAGAGCTTAATCTTTGCGATACAAAGCTAAACTTTGGTCTAAACTCCAAACTTGGATAAAATCCTGATATTTTCTGAGGTTCCCAATTCTTTAACATGAATTGAAGCATATTTCGATGCAGCCTGGGCATGAGCTGCATGATGCTGTGATGAGTATGTAAATACCCAAACAGATTAGATACAGCCTTGCACTGACATTGGGATCACGTGAAATTTAAAGGTTGTGTTATCCTGAAACAAAACTATGTGAGGATGCCAGAAAGTTTCTCTCTGAAGTGCCATCAGACCCTGTGGCTCAGAAGACCGGCGATCGTCCTGACGTGATGTGATGCCAGCAAAAGGGCAGCTGTGATCTGCTGTGCAGTAGATCTCTCAAGGTCACAGTTTCACAGAATAGAGACAAATTTAACCTTCATTTGTTCTAAAATTTTCACAGATCCAGAATACTTAGATCCAACTATTTTTTCAAGCTAATTACAATCCAGGCTATTGGTCTATATCCAGTTTTGGCCTTGCCCTGTCCCATCTGCTCTTGCCTTGGCATTCCTACATCTCACATTCCACAGCTATCACAGCACTTTTTCAGAGTTTAGGATCTTTAAACCTGAGGTTTTATTTAGGCCTCATTTTATAATACCAAGTGATTTACAGAATAACAAATCCTCTAAGGCCTCGCACGTCCCCTCCACGCGGCACATAGGGAACCACAGACCTGCTTGGCCAGGCTCTCCCCCGGCCAGCCCTGTGCATCACCCAGGCAGGGTGAAGAAGGGCGTTTTGACAGAGGCTACAAAATTGGGCGCTTCTCATCAGCACACAAAGCACGCGCAGTGCAGTGTTTGCTCTCTATAAATACCTTGGGTTTACTAGTATATCGCAATAGCAGCTCATTAAGCCTGTGGTATGTAGTTCATTGATGTTGTCTAGAAATTACAGTAGCAGGAATCGAAGTCTCTTTCACACAACACAAAATCCCTCTTGCGCCCGATCAAGCTCCACGGAAGCTCCGGGTGCCCGAGCTGTGCAAGCGAGCAGAGGAACTGGGCTGTAGAAACGCATGTCATGGGGCCACGATGGGAAGAGATCTTCGGTGCAACATGATGAAACAATTACTTGGCTGCAGTAATCCAGAAAGGGAATCGCAAGAGCAAGTGAAAGTGCCCGGAGCCGCTTTGCGCGGCACAAGGGCAGCGCTGGCGGCTCGCGAGCAGCAGCGCCGGTGTCTGCTCATCGCCCGGCCAGCGAGACCCTGACACGGGCGGGATGTTTCGGCCACCCTTCTGCGAGTCTAGGTGAAAATGTAAAATAGGGATTCTGTCTTTGTTGTTGCTTGAAATATGAAAGGCCAGAAAATGAAGCTAGCATGTAATTCATCAGGATATGTAAGCATGTCTATCATTTAAATGTGCAGGAGCAGAATGAACTCTATAGGATAGCTTGGCACCACAAGATGAGTCAAATTAGGAAAAAAAAAAAACAAGGAGTTGGTTGTTAAAGGCAGGCAAGCTGGACCATGGCCACTTACACTTAACATGACACAACCCCAGCTCGTGGTGCCAGCTCTATGGAGATAACTTTCAAGCAGCATTGCCTTCCTGCTGCTGCGTTATTGCTCACTGGTCATGGCGACAGAATATATTTCTATGCTCGAAGTTAAGAACAGATTGCTGGGTTGAGTCCCTAAATGCAAAGGAGCAGAAGAGAAGGCAAAAGGCATCTGAAATTTAATTTCTGAGTCCAGAAATTAAGATGCATGAGACTAAGACCAAGATTTGGTAAAAGCACGTGAATTCAAAGATACATTTTCTGTTCCTGGTTCTTTCACTAGTTTATTGTATCTTTACATGGTCTCTTAGTGCCTAAATGTAATAGAAGCTCTATGCACATATGTGTGTGTCTAATTACGAGGCAGTTGCCATAGCTGCAGGTGTATTTGCCTATTATATATTTAGATCCTGATCTTACACATGTGCTTCGTTTTATACATGTAGCTGCAGTGATTTCAGTGGAACTATTATTACTCGCATGAGTAATGATAAATGCACAGATCTGTATTTACATGGATGTATTTACATAGATCTGTGTATACATGGATCTGAGCTCACAGTGTCTCTGGGAAAATGTTTGTATCCTGCTCCACTTCACCTACATGCCCCAGTATATTTTGAGCACTTTCACATCACAGGTATTTGCACTCTAGGAGCTACCTGTGCACATGGGCTGCTTCGGCAGTATCTTGCTGTGCCAGGGGAGATGACAGTGGCTTCAGCTCCCAGGGAGCAGGTCGGATGCTGCCTGTGCTCTCACAGCCACCCTGGGCCCCGGTTCCACCAAGCACCAGTGTATGTTACACCCGAGCATGAGCAAACCAGTGCTCAACACAAGCCCTAAAGTTTTGCACGTGCCAAGTGCTTTGGTGAAACGTGTCCTTCCAGAAGCGGCTGCCAGGCCTCTGGTTATGGCTGTGATGCAGCTGTGACAGGGGTATAAGCCCAGGGAGAGAAAATGCAACAGAAGAAATGGATGTCCAGAAAGATGCACCCAAAGAGGCCAAAAAGAAAAAGGAAACAATTTCTTCTTACTGTGCCAGAGGAGCCCATTCGGTCTGTATGCTGGCCAGGTCTGGCAAGTCACAATTTCAGAGCGCAGTGTTAGTACCTGGCTGGGGATGAAAGGGATCTTAGGCAATAATCCTCGCCACATCAGCAAGAGCTGTTGCCAACAGTCATGGGCTTCTGCGGGCTGGAAGACAACTGATAAAGCAGATGCTGAGAAAAGTAATAGTTCCTGCATTGGGCAATCTCAGTGCTACTAAGGGCTACTGGAAAATGTTATTTTTATTTTATTTTTGCAATCGCATAAGCCTGATTCTCTAAAAGCTCACACTAGCATGGTGTTTGTACATGGCTCTTTATGGCAAAGCATTTTATTTAGCTAAGCAGGTACTTTACAGGAGAAAACCACTACTCCTTGGTAGTTCTTCCTCTGTCAATCATGCGTGCGAGTCAATTGTGTCCTTGTCCAGAATTAGCTCTTATGGATTTTGGCTTGTGGATTATGTTACACTCAGAATAGGTGGGAATGATGAAATCAAACCTGTTGTAATACAATCCTGTGTCTAGTTCTAGGGGAGACAGTTCATGAGGCAGGTTGGCAATTTGGAAAGAGTTCAGCAAAAAGGACTAGAAAGCAGATCTCAACACAGTGCAGAAGCCTCAAGAGAAGGAAGTGATACCAACCAGCACACAGTTCTGGGAAGGCTACAGCAAGTTGTGGCAGTGATGGGAACCATTTCCAGCAGACAGGCTGAGCTATTTTCCCACTGACCTCATGGTAACATGAAGTGAAAATCCCACTGCAGTGTTTCCTGCCAAGTCTTTAAAGACAAGGAATAAAAAAAAAGGCTTCCGCTCCTGCATTTTGCATTAATTCACTAGCAGGTGCTCTTCTGCACGAGCCCTGCGAAAGCTTTATTACCAGAGGTATACTAGCTATTAAACAGCCATAAGCTTAAACTGCTATTTACTGTAGGACTGTGCCTTTTTATTGCGCACAGGGAGGGAACTCCCTTCTCAGCCCTCCAGGTGGTCCCTCCAGGGCAGGGTTGAGGCGCATTGGTGAGAAGGGGTGGGGATGGGTGGGAGAGGCTTTCATTGCTGCCCTGCCTGTTCTGGGCATAAATTGAAATGATCGGTCTCCAAATCCTGCCAATTAGGCATGCTTTACTGGCATTAGAGTCACTTTACAATGATAGGTACAATTAAAATGTTTCTCTTTAAAAAATAAGGCAAAATCTACCTTACTGAACTCCCAGAGCTGGGATAACGTGGGGCTGGAGGCCACCTGGCCTTACGCAGCCAGGCAGAAGCAGGGCAGCATCCTGCAACACAGCGGGGCTTGGGGACAAATACCTCCTAACGTGCTCACGTATCCCCTCCCTGTGGGAATTGTGCGCTACGGAGCCCATGGAGGAGGTCTGGAGAGGGCAGGCTGCAGCATCCCTCCCTTCTCCCCATTGCTCCAGCGCTGCTTTCAAGGCAGGATTAGATGTGAAAAAAAATACTGGTAATCCTTCCACAGGCTCCACCTGCCAACAGGGCTCCTCCTACTTGGGAGACAAATTCGGGATGCCTTTCAGAAGACTAGGGGGCTGCTAACAAAGTTAGTACCTGCGCTCTCACTGTTACCCTTCTAATCAACACGTTCCTGAAATGAACAGGCAACCTGTGCGAGCAATCGCTCCTTGGTGTCTGCACACTGCGGCAGACATTGGTCTCTTCTTTGCACTGTGCTCCCACTCCAAGGGTTATCTTGGTTACCATGAAGTCCAGAAATTACAGGGTTGTTTTTCTTCCTTAAATAAAAAGTTACTTTATGCAGCATGTGCTTGTGCCTGGGAAAATACCAGGGCACTGTGCTGCCCTGCAAAAGCACAAGCTGGTTTCACCTCCAGCTGCTGTCAGTGAAGATGACGAACACCATCTCTCCATACTCCTTTCTCTTGAGCCATCCTCACCACTTCAGTGTTTATTCTCTTCTGGTCCCAAATAAGGTATCAGCGTGTCCCCAGGCAGGTACATGGGTGGAGCCTGGTGTGGTACAGGAGCCACTACACTTATCCTGTGCTAAATGTCAAACCTAGCTGGTCACTTCTCAGCCTCTGCTGCAGACACTGCCCCATGTTAGCTAGGCAGGAACATAGTGGTTCTGGAGCAAGGAAAATGAAGTCCTGCTTTCTGGCATTGCTGCAAACTTGTTTTATGATGTTGGGCAAGTTACTTCACCCTCACTGGAGTCATTCAGATATCTTTTGATATCTGAATATCTTTTTATTTCTAAAAAGTTACTTCCTGGATGTGGGAGAAGAGAGGAGGGTATCTGAAGTGTTGTTTGTTTAAAGAGTTGTGAAATATGAGATAAGAAACACTGGCAATACCATTTATTCATTAATTAAAATTTATAGCCAATGCGAAAACTATGAATGAGTCAGGCAGGGAAAGTTTTCATTTACCTTTGCAGTCTGCTCGTGGGACAGTCTTCTGGTGAAAATAGCTGGAAGCACAACTGTCCCTCACCCTAAGCACTTCCCGGCATTAACCTGACCACACAGAATTTGGCTCATTATACATGTAAAATAGGCACCTGCTATTAGAAAGCAATTTTTTGACCCAGGGAATAGAGAAACCTATTCCGCATGATGACATCTCCTGCAGAGGCCATATTTTTATCATGCCTCAGACTTTTTAAGGTGTCTGAAGTGACCCAGAAATTGTGTTCTACCTACTGGTTTCTCCCTCGAAACCTGAGGTCTGCATTCACACAATTCACTGATTCCTGGGCATTTTCCTGTCAAATTCCCTTCCCTTTGACAGTCTGCAATTCCTGGTGTTGGTGGGTATAGTTACAGTTTTATTAAGTGCCTAATAATATGCTATCCAGGGACAACATGTAATGATAATAAACTGCCCATGTAATTTTGCCTGACTCATCAATCGACACAGAAAAAGGAATGAATGTTGTTCACAAAAGTACCTTTAACAGGCTGACGGAAAGGTTTAATGAACAAAGCAACTAGTAGTGTTTTGCACTGTTAAGTATTTTACAGGGCAGAAAATTAATTACGGGTGAGGAGGACGCGCTCTCCTGGAAGGCCCAAGGCCCACGCGTGGCCGGTTGCGGTGCGTCCTGCTCCGCAGGAATCCTTTCGCAGCCACCGGGATCCACTCTGGGACTTGGCTGTGTGTGCAAGCGAGCAGCCGTGGCGTGAGGTTTCACCACTGGAAAAGCAGGAGAAACTAACTTTTCCATGTATAAAAATCACATTTTTGCAGATTGTTTTTACCTTTTTACTTTTTATTCCTGCAATTTTATTATTCGAGATGAAATGCTACAGATGGGTCTCCAGGAAGCCGTATCAATCCAGAGACTGCATCTATGTCAGACTGATAATCTGAGAGACCTGGCACTTACGCTCGGGGCCTTCTCGCGCAGGACACATGGCAGCCGCGACGAGAAGGTGCAATCCCATGAGCTCTGTGAAGCAGAAACACCTCAGCAGGTGCTGGCGCAGGCAAGGCTGGAGGAGCACAGGGGAGGTGCCACGGCCAAATCCCGCTCTGTCCAAGCCCGGGTGAAAGGTCAGCCCCGAATTAGGAAGCAAATGATTGAGTTACCGGCATTGCGGCAACAGGAGCAACTCTCACCGACCAACTGAGTAAGAAAGTGGGATATCATCCCTAGCTTTTGGCAACTCTTTTCTCATAATTAACCTTTATTACGCTGGTCACCTCCAAGCCAAACAAACTCCCAGTTCAGTTGCAAACATAAAAGACATCAATTAGGTTTATGTAAGAGTCTTGCAAAATATGAAATAGCAAAAGCTGCCACCAAACCAGAGCAGGAACAAAATTCACCACCCCACAGCATGTTTGCCTCTCAAAAGGCCAAAGTCTGGTTGCCTTCAAGAAATTACCTATTACCTGGCCGCACTGCCCGCTCTGGGCACCTGCTGGGCTGGGAAGGGGGCACAGCTGCATATTCTGTTTACCAAATCTGACGGCAAGGCTAAGGTTGGCACTTACCTGCATGAATCACCAACTACTAAAATTTAAAAGCTTGCATATGCAAATCAGTAATTAAGCATATTAGCATAGTCAGTTACCCAAACTGTAATCTTAATCGTATCTCCAAGTTAGGCATGCAATCACACACCCATTCGGCAGATTTGCATTTGTGGACATGGTTTCCTGGGAGTAAGGTCCAGAATTGAGACCAATAACTGATTTTTCCCCAGGTTGTTCCAGGAAGGAAAAAAAAGAGAAATGAGAATACGCTGAGTGCCTTGTCTCCCACAAGAAAGGGGAACTTAAACAAAATCAGGCCCTGATGTGGGCAGCAGAATGACAGCTGAAGACAGCAAGAGTTACGCTTGCTCTCATTTAATCTAGTGCCTATCTTTGGGGCTCCTTTGACCCGAACAGCATGGCTCTTCCCTCTGTTAGCAAATAGTCAGACACAGGAGAAGCCTATGTGCCAGATTTTGACTTTATTTACATTGAATTAACTGAGATTAGAATCTGAGACCAGAAACTTTCTTTATACAGTTACAAATAGCTATATTATGCAGTTTTAAGGGGTTAAGAAAAGGAGGAAATCATAACCACAGAAGTCATAAAGGCAACTCATCCCAAGCCAAATAGTTTTGTTTCTAACGCAGGGCTTTAATTATAACATGTCATATAATGATGACATAGTGCTATAATAGGCAAATATAATGCATTAATCTGATATTATATTTTGGCTTTAACAATAGGTGCAGTGAACCAGCCTTAGTGGATAACTCATTCAGAACCTATCTGCACACTCCACCTAGATACTTATCTGCTTCTTTAATTAAGTGGAGGGAAACTTCTTGAGGCCATACCCATAAAGCCAGTCTCTGATGATAGCAGAGTTACTGGAAGCCTTTGGTAATCGCTTACTCCCACGTACTGCGGTTAGCTTCCAACTTGGGCTCTTTCCTTCTTACTTTGGAGCCACCTATTTTTTTCCTAGTATAAATCTAAAACCAAACAGGGGAAAAAACACACCGGCACTAGCCTGCTCAGGACTGGATGAGGCTTCGTAATTACAGGAGTGAAAAATGAAGCCATGACAAGCTTTTCTTTTACCAGTGTGTTTTTGGAAAGGGTAGCGCCAAGTAGCATCATGAACACCGTGTGGCCAGGGTCACCTTTCCCTAATGCGAGTGCCCCAGCTTGTCCCTGGCATGCACTTACTGCAGCGATTACAGCAAGTGACTGCCGTGGAAGCAGGACGGGGCCTCGGGATAAGATCAGCCTTCCCGATCCAGCGGACGCTGTGTGACTTTGCATACTCTGAAAACAACCTTCGTTTCTGGTTCTTGAAGCATAACGAGCCTGAAGGATTCGCACGCTAAGCAGCTAGGATATTCATGCGGAAAAGGGGCTTCTCTGGGATGCGGCGCTTGCTGCCAGTGAGGAACTTCTGAAAGAAATGCCCTCTCTGGTTTGTTTAACACACAGAAATCGTAAAGGCCGGGCATGTAAACAGTGTGTGAGGAAAGCGCCGAGGCAGCGATCTGGAGGGCACGCTAGATAAGTTTCTGATGTAACAAGAGCATAACAAGCGCTATCGCCCTTGTATCACAATAAGGGGGACTGACGTGAAGCGCTGGCGCTCCAGCCACGCGGGCCGAGCACAGCTCAAACGGCTCCAACGCCTCCCGCTCCTCTTCCCTTTCCTCTCACCCGCTGCTCACGGCCTTGCTGCCCTCTCCGATCTTTTCCGGTACGAAAGAGGCTGCTAGCGACCTTTGAGCAGATCGTGCAGGGAATGTCACTGCAGAGCTTCTTAATTTTATGGTGGCGCCTAGATAATATGGTGATGGGTACTGAAATGCTGAAAAACAGACAGACAGATAGCTAGATAAGATTAGATATATAAGTAATTTAGCCAGTCATCACACAGAGCAGCTGACATAAGTTCATTTGTAAAGCCAACTGCTAAAATTGCTTTAGAACTCCTTACATTTTAATTCTGCTGAAGGACAGACCTTTGATCTGAATTGTTTTGGTAGCATGTACATTATTTGAATGGAACTTCACCTGACCAGGTAATACCAGACCAGTCATTCCTGGCATATTATTGTCACAGGGGAACAGTGTACATGCAAATCCATCCCTATGATAGCTCAAGGGCAGACAGATAACTGAGCATCGTGGTACAGATATGGACTGAGAGCATGATCACCACCTTGTGCTGCTGATACACAGAATGAATCATGGCTAATAAAAGGCTCAAACAGCCCTATATATGACTAAACGTTAGCCCAACATGCTTTTCAATTAAGCATGTCCAGAAAATAAAAGCAGAGAAATTATTAGATATGTGTTATTGCTTCTCTGTTTACTAATATTAATGTATTTATTTATGCAGGGGAGGGGACTGGAGAGGGAGGAGAAATAAGACAGACCTGCCAGATTCACTGTTGTTTACTAGCATTTTTATATTCCAACTCTCAGGCACTAGTAAAACACCAAGGTGTTTGTATTGCATTCATTGCAGGGAAAATTATTCGTATTTACTTTTCTTTTTTTTTTTTTTCTTTAATTTAGCATTAATAAACAATTCAACGACACTTCCTACGGCAGTTTATTTTTGAAGTGGGTTATTTAAGCTCTAAATCTGGGGCCATGCTAGTATTCTCCAGCACAGAAGGGGAAAGAGTGTTAGTATAAAGTGGGGAGTTCATTAGTGTTTCTCAGAGCACTGTTCACCCCGGCAGACTTTTTGCACCACCAAGTCCTACTAAAGTAAAAACTGCAAAATAAATGGATGAACCACAGAGAAATGGTTGCACATCTTAATTAGTGACGGATGAAGCTCTCAGAAGGTTCTGTGGTTTAATTAGAATTAGCATTCAAAAAGTTCAAATGTTAATTTAATCCAAGCCTCTCTAGTTTATAATGATGGAAGTCATTCTCCGGAGCTGGCTTACTCACTCCATTTTTAATATAGCCTGACTGCAGTTGGGTTGGAACCGCTGCACAAACAACAGCTGTCACGAAAAGAAGATCTCTCCTTCATACCCACTCAAAATCAGTAATTGCGGATGTGCAGAAAAACCCAGTGACTGAATAGGACACTCCAGACAGTGCTTGCCACAGTCTTGTGTCCTCCTGTGACACTTTACTTTTGCATGTACTTGGCTCAAAGGCTTGTATTAATCTTACTTAACTGTTAGAATCACTGTTACCTTAACATTAGGAAATCCCAGCCTATTTTTGGAGGTCCCTGTCTCTCTTCAGTAGCTACAGCCAAGGCTCCAGACTCCAATCTTGTGCATTTCTTTTATTTGTCTGTCCTTTGAAAGGCTCAAGGTCCAGCTGTGTTGTGAAATCTCTGATGCTGTGGTACCTCCCTGGCTAGTAATCTGTCCCCCTAAGCTTGTCCATTGTGGGATATTTCAAGTCAGCTTTGTTGCACACAGAGCACTATAAGGGACTATAACACAAGAGATTTGATTTTCCAAACAGAACAACAAGTGTTCATACGCAATATGCCCAGGGCCTGATTGCCCCCAGTCTCCTGCCTGTGTAATCAAGCCCATGGACTCATGGCAAGTCCACAGGGTGTGTAAAACGCCGCCCAGCCCATCTGGAAGCACCAGGCTCCCAGACTGCATAATTCAAAGGCAACGGAGGATCAGGCCAGTAGCTACAACTGCACGTGTACACCAAAGTCTGCGTGAGCTGACATCAGGCTGGTTGCACATGTATTTGGCAGCTCCAAAGAGCTGTCCAGCTTGTGCCTAACTGGTGTAGGTGCATGTGTATTTACCCTTGCACAGTGCATGCCAAGTGTGTGCAAATCAAGCACGAAATGTGTTGACTGAGGCACGTATTTAAAAACAGGTATCTACAACTATTACATAGAAAAGCTCCACGAAACAGTTTAATTTTCAAAATTGTTGAGCAGTAAGCACTACCCATTTTTTGACAATAAGAGCGCCCGCATACGGTCACATTTCAGTTTACGTTTAGAAACATGATTTTATACATCTATTTTTTGAGGAGCACTGGCCAACTCATTGGCTGTTGGCTGTAGTCTTTATCAGGAAATTTTTAAGTGAACATTCCAGACCAAGATGCATAGGAAAAAAAAACTGATAGAAAACAAAAGCGTAGAAACTTGAATAGTGTAATGCTACCTAAGCTGGAAAGAGTAAAATGTATTTTTAAAACAAGTTCGGTTGAAAATCCTGATTCAGGAAAAGAGACATAAATGTACTTTTGAGAACTTGAAATTGGTACTTTTAGTTTTGCAGTGATAACAACAGTCCTTCTAACAGTATTCTGCATTTTTAATGCCTGAATGAGTAACTGTAGATAATGAATGAATAGTATGTTTAAATAAAAACTTAATTGCAAAACAAAGGAACAATAAAGAAAGTTAACACTTTTTTTTTTTTTTTTCTTTTTGTCTTCCAAAGCTCAGAAAAGTTTAGGTTGGAGTTTTGGGTGAAGGTTTGGTTGCTGCTTTTTTTCCTTTTATCTGAACCAGCTCACTCAGTCCTAATCTTCACCATCTAAACCACATGATTAACACACAAAATAACTTTGGAGCAAGCCAGGTCCAAGCAGGAAGCTGCAAGTACTATCATGTCTTCACGATATTAGCCAGCAAAATAACTGTGGTTTCTTCAGTTTTTTTGTTTCTTTAATTCTCTACATTCATGTTTTCCTTGAAAGGGGTTTGCGTTTTTGTTCCTTCTTTGTGTTGGAAACTTTCAGATTTACAATCTCCCTCCCTGAGGGAACACTTATTCTCCCAGACAATCCCCACAAGAGCAAGCAGGCCTGGACCCTTGCGCAGAAGGGCCAAGAATGTCTCGCGCTCTTCGTGTTTTTCAGCCAAACCCAATCCGTTTGGCCAAAGAGCACCTCTCCCTACCTGGTTACGTGTAAAATGAAGTGCTAAGCTTGTATTATGTGAAGGAACTGGTGCTATTGGTGTGTATGAGGCTTGTCCAGAGTATTCCAGTTGAATTAGATGTCCTCAGAAAATAAGGCCCCTTAACTTCTTTCAGGCTCCCTTTGGGTCTCAGGTGGGAATCGGTACTAAGCTGCTCAGATCATGGTAGTTCTGGGCATGTCCAGACATAAAGCTGTTGGTACTGGAAGAAATGTTATCCCGGGCAGGGAGGAACCTACTGAGTTGTAGGTGCTTAAGTCCTCCTTTGCATCTGGCCCTAACTTGCAAGGGAGGAAAAGCCAAACGCTCAGAGGCAGCTTCCATTTCACATCTTCAAATTATTCAAAAAAAAAAAAAAAAAAAAAAAAAAAGACTCAGTAATTTTGCACCTGCATTTGTATTGAAGTTAAGGAAGAGCCTCAACCAGGCAGGAAGAGGCTCTGAGTCTCTGCTTTCTCTGGGAATTCAGAAGGGAAAGAGGCCTAATGCCAGCAGAAATCCCGGTCCCCATGTGTGTCATACCCTCCTGTGCAAAGCTCTGCGGTTGGTGCGCTGGGTGCCTGTTGGGCAATGGCATGGACAGGGCTGGTTTCCTTGGAACATTTTCTGTTCATTGTGATGTTCCTTCCCAGCATTTCACAAACCACCACAAAGAAGATGACAAAAAGGAGGGGGAGAAAAACCTTCTTAAAATAAATTTTGTGTGTCTTTCCTTGCCATCCCAATAGCCTTGGCAAACTTGTAGGAGCCAGGCAGAGCTGGTCTCTGCTGGATGCCACTCTTTGCACAATTTAATGATACTTCAGGGGAGTTTGTACGATCGAATGGTAAAAACACAAGCAGAGGAGTCACGACTCTCAGACTTCATTCCTGGTTCTGCCTCTGAGATCCTGCTTGTCCTGGGATGACATATGTAAACTCCTTGGGTTGTCCCACTGGAAGGGACTTTGTTTTATGTATTTCTGTTTCTGGTATTTCTAGGGTTATCTGAGGCCCAAATAAAAAACAATAGCAATATGTTCCCACTTAACTGCAAAATATATTACAAACCTGAGAAGAACAACCTCTCTGCTCTGATTCAAACCCTACTAAAGACAATGCAAAGACATCTATTGAGTGCAGTATAGTTTAGATTACAGTATAGGCTCGGGATCACATGGAAAAGAAAAAGAATGACACTAAGACTCAAAGAAGGGACAGGAGGTCTATGATATATATTAATTGGAAGTAAAAACACCTCCTGGAGGACAATAAGACAACTGTACAGAGTAAGCTTGAAAATGTGGCATGTGATCATCCCAAAAGCAGAATCAGAGGCAAATTAAAAGAAAGAAGAATGTACCAAAAATATCTTACTGTTTTTAAAAAGGAGATCTCATGATTTCACTACGTAGCATTACTATTTCAGTACTGCAGATTTTTCAAAGAGGTACTAGCTTTATGGCCCTTCTTTAAGATCCCTAACCTTAGGGTTAGTACCTAAGACTGCCCTTTGAAAATCCTCTTTTAAATTCACAAGTCATTCCCAAAGAAGCAGCAGGTTACACATAGGACCTTGGAAAATTTGTCTAAGAACAGATTTTTCCTAGTTATTTCAAAGTCCTTATCAAAATGAGAACTGCAAAGATGCATAACCACGATCCACAAATAACCATATCATCTGAGGTCCATCTGCTCTCACAATGCATAAAGAGGGAGTTTGAGGATTGTGAATACAGATTATACAAGGAGATGCTTTGGGTTGTGATGGCTCTTCCTTCTAAAAATTTATGAAATTTGATTCACTAGTAGCACCATGGAAAAATATTTTGGTTCAGAAGAAAACTGTTCAATCCAAATATTTAATTCTGTTTTAAAGGTTTCTGAAAATATACTGGGAACTGTAAAATGCAAAATTTAAGTTCCAAATCTAAAAAAAGTTTCATTTAGAAAACGCTTAAATTGCATAATTGCATTTGTTCGGAATTTGGGGGATGGTATAACTCAAACAATTTGGTTGAAATTAGCTTTAGCTTACAAGACATTTCAAATTTCCCAATTTCAACACTTTGGCTAAAATTATTAGATTATAAGTAATGGGAGGATGTTACTCTGAAGAGCTGATGTGCTATCAGAAGTAGGATTTTAGCATAACCAACACGGCAGCAGTTTGCTAGGTGAGTCTGCCAGTGATACAGAGCTCTCAGCAGAAAGGCGGAGCAAGGGCAGCAAGGAGTAGGTCGGGGGTGACCTCTTGCTATTGGCGGCCGGTGCAAAGTCAGACCTCAACAAATCTGGAAGCCCCACTTGGCAGCAAAATTCCATACACATTTGTGATGCCACAGAAATAAAATATAATAGTTACAACAACACTTCTTTCTCCTCAACATTTTCTTCAGGTCAGTGTCTTCCTCAAAATGAATCCTAGGCAGGTAATTTTTCACCTATTCACATGCCATTTGTGCAACATATTTAATACAGTTGCAGTTCATACTTTAAATTCAAACATAACATCAATCCAACATTTTTTTGGCAAATAAAAGGCAGCAATGGAGTGTCAGGAATTCAAGGAGACTCCAATCTAATTTAAACGGTGTTGCTCTCAAAAGTTGGCAGCAACGAGTGCATCTCTTTTCAATGTTTCTGCTAGAAGCTGATGTTTATGATCCTTCTCAGCTTGGCAAGAAAAACACTTTTCTAAACATTTACATTTCACATTCTTTGGGACAGTTGAAAAATGTTGGCTTGCAGTTCCCTGTACAGCAGAGAGGTTGTGAGGAATGTTATAGTAGTATGCTAAGAGCCATGTACTTTTCTTGTTCTTTGATTTACTGTGTGGTAGTTTTTATGTTAACTGTCCTTAATGTTGTCTGTCCTGATTTTAGTTTCTCTCAAACAAAATGAGCTTAGGTTTATTTTTCCAGCTAATAAAAACAAAGTCAATTCATTTATTAACTAAACGTTATTACTAATGTTATAGTCACCATTTGGAGATGTTCCCATTTGAATATAGTCACTACATATTGTTGTAAAAGCCCACACCAGGATAAGAAAATGAACATTTTCAATGTTCAAACAGTTGATGAAGAAGGAGCAGTTGTTGTCCTGCTTGACTGTTCAAGGCAAGGGAGCCTTGATTGCCTACAAGGGACTGCGACGTATAGACAACAGCAGCAAAACTAGTAACTGATAACTGATAACTCATGGTCACTACCCCTATGAGTAGCGGTGTGTTTGGGTAAGACTTCAGCGATCTGGCTGCTTCAGGTCTGGGCCATTTGGCTGTCAGCTGAGGACCTCAGGCTTACTGAAGCAGCTTGTTCTGGGGCACGGGAGCAAGAATAAAATTTGCTGCACACCTTGCTGGTAGCAGCAGTAGAGAACTCAAGGCAAGGGAATTTTACAATCCGTAAATAAATCTGCTACTTGAAGTTTGTAGGTGTGAAGTCTAAATTGCCGTTTATATTTAGGCAATAATACAGACTGCACACATATAATGCTCTTCATTAGAGAAAATCAGATAACCTACAAAATTTTATTAAAGTCTCACAGCATGGTGAGACCCTCTAAAGAAGCCATAAACTACCTTGTCTCAGGCTCAGCAGTGGCCTTGTTGTAGCAACGGTGAGCTCACCTAAGTGCAAAGTCCAGCCCTTGCAGAATATGTCTGCACTGACGGTTGGCATTACCTGAGAGAGCTAACTTGAAAGTGCTCGAGATGTCGACGTTATGCTCAGTCACTCGCAACACTGACCTCAGTGCATGCCTCCTTCTAATTATTTCCCGTATACTGAAGCATCAAGGGTGAGATTCAAAATATATCTATTTAGACTGCTACTACTGCAGGTAGACACTACAGGAAATTTTGCTAGCTGCTTGATTACCACATTTCCACCGCATTTTTGGGGGCCCTATAAAGGTACCAGATATAAGTAAAAGTCTGACTCTTAAAAGTAACAAAGAGCTTATTTACATGTGCAGAAGTTCCTGGCGCGCTCACTTGAGACAGTAATTATCACACAGATATTGCAATTTTGCATTGCTAAAAATTGCCATTGCTATGGCTGTGTCCCTTCCAGCTGCTTTTGCTGGCAGTGCACATCCTCTGGGCCAGGGGCTGTCTCAGGGCAGCCGCAGAGCTACGGCCACCAGCTTGGGCCTTGTGGCTACTGCCATGGGGAAGCCACTGAAGCCCAGTGACCACTCTGGCAGCTTCCTGCGCTCCAAGTTAGCTGAGGGCTTGTGCTGCTCAGGGAGGTGCTTTTATTCAGCGGGATAAAAGCTGGGTTTTGCTGGCTTACATCAAACTTGTTTGGAAATATTTTCAAATCATGGAAACAAAAGACAATGTCTCTTGATAAAACTTTTTAGCGTAATTCTATGCAAGAGCACTCTTATTCCAGAATAAAAAATGACCACACAAAGACTTTCTCAAATCTAACTCTCTTTCAGCCTTTAGAGACTGAAAGTCCCATTTTAAAGTTGAAGGCACTTCAAAAAATACATGTTTTTATTTAGCTTGTTGTTTCCATTGTGGACATCCCTCAGAACAAGCACCCAAAATCCAAATAAAGCCAGGGGAAGCTCAAGGTCCTCAATGACCATTTTCTCATTTCAAGGCGGACATCAAAAATGAAGTATCTGATATCTCTGAAGGACTTTGAAATTTTAAGCCTATGTGACTATGATAGAGGATAAAGACGGAGAATTCTTCTTCTCATTGACATGTCCAGCACAACAACTTGTCATCAATACATAATCTATAATTATACCATAGCAGATACAGGCGCCTCAACAGAAAACTGATTATCTGTGTATAAAACAGAATCTGTGTAAAACCAGTGCCTGAATAACACTAATAAGTGTATAAACAAGGGTTTCAGAATGGAAAGTTCAGTTCAGAGTGGAAAGCAGTAGCCAGCAGGCTGGAAGGGCCATCAGGTGCATTTACAGAGGCCAAGCACCTTCTGGTCAATTTGGATCTAAATCTAGAGGAACCACTGGTAGTATCCATTGCTGCTGGCTTTGGTAAAAGGCAATTAGAGATACATGCATATCATAAAACCTAACTTCTAAGCAATATAATTATGAAGAACTTCAAGGAGTCGTGGAATATGATGTATGTTTAAGACTGGGAGCGATGGATCTCAGTGCCTAACAGGGCTGACATTCTTTGAGATTCCAGGGAAGTCAGCCTAAAATGCCAGTCCTTGTTAAATTTAAGCAGAATTGAATTTTTTTTTTTTTGCATACTTCCTCCCAGCCTAGTATCTAAGTGTTCATTTGTAATTGTTATTAAATAAACATGTGCTTTGCTGCCAGGCTGCTCTGAGCTTGGGGGTAAGGTAGACCAGCAAAGCTGTGGTGTTACAGTCCAATGGAGAGCGGAGATGGAGCAGGGGCTATGTGCGGGTTGTGCTGAGAGGCTGCAGCTCGGCACAGCTTCCCGAGATCCTGCCAGGCCGCAAGGAACCAGCGTGGGAGCTGCGACTGGCAATGCCAAGTTTGCAAAGGTGGTCTCTTTAGCAGGAACAAACAGCATCCTTCCTGCAAGGAACAGAGACTCCCCACAACTTCTCCAAGCCATGGTGCTTTGCAGTGAGGAGACCCAAGTCACAGCACGGGTTAGTGACAAAGCTGAAAAGAATCCAGACTGCCAGCTCCCTGTCCTAAATACCAGACGTAGTCCTGCCTTCTCCTCCAGGATAAAAGCGCAAGGAAAAAATGTTTTCAAGTTTTCAAGAAGCAGTGTGAAAAGGAGGAAACATTATCAAAGGATCAGAAAATTCCACAAAGCAACACAACAGTTACTATTGCAAAACTCTGGGGGATCTCTTCTGTGGTATAGAGTTATTTAGCAACTTAGAATCATAACAATATTTCTTCGTCCTCCGCAGTCATAAATTCTTTTTCCTGTTATGGGTAAGTTCAGTAAGCTCAATTCATTTGGCTTCACTGAGAGCCAGATCTTGCCTAAAATTCAAGATTTTTATTGTCCTTTCCATACAGCATTTATGCTGTGTTTATCAGGTTCATTTCTTTTTTCATTAGAAGTTAATCACAACGCCATTAGCCATGCTTTAATGTCATGAGAATCACACTCTGTAGGGTGCATCCTATGACTGCCTCAAAAATCTCTCCCTGTGGATATTTTGTCTCTGTGAAACAGTCTGGTTCCAACTATTCATCTTTGCCAAGAAGAACAATGTTACCAATTATTCCTACAGTGGAAAATAAATCAGAACAATCATTTGTTTTCTTGCAGTTGGTTGTACATGCCCTTCATCAGGAGAAATTTAGCTAGGGTTTGGAGAAATTCCCTTTCAGCTTCCCAGCTTCCTCAGTTTGTGCAGGTTTCATGGTATGCCTATGCATTAGATGAGTTATTTTACCTGGGAGGTAGGAATTGTTCCAAGTTCATACCTGTTCAAGATGAAATTCAGTTTTATACAGGAGGCTGGCATAAAGCCTATCTACCATAAATCTCCAGCATCATTATATAGAGTATGGAAGAGTTAACAGTGACCCAAAGAAAGAAATCAAGAATTTGAAGATGGTTTTGTGGAGAGACAGGATCTGTCATTAGTGAAAAGAAATAAGGTGAAATTACTGAAAGAGCATTTCTGATCATGCAATCAAGGAAACAGTGTAAAACTCCAGGGCACAGAAGGATCTGTGAGTACCACTCCCGGGAGGAGACACTTCAGATACTTCTTCAGATAAAGGCATATCAAAATCTAGTGTCTGAGCTGAGAAGTCCAAACACTTACATTAAAAATACAGTCAGTTTATATTTATGGATTGGGACATTAGCAGCTCTAGAACTTGGCTTTCATATTCTGCTTAAACATGCAATTTGTGAGAATAATTTATATGTGCCACTACCTCAAAGGTATCAGAAACCACAGCAGATGCACACTCATTATTACAGTTACCTTTCTGTACATGCAGTTGTGAAAATCTGGTCTTAAAGATTTTTGCAGTTTATTTTGGCTTTGCACATTAATTAAAGAGGTGTTGTCCGAGGTGCTGAGTCCTCTTCAGGTCACTGTGAAGGTAAAGGAGTTGCAGGTGCTTCATGCCGCCGAAAATCACGTCACTGACTTAATCATCAACAAAGTCTCATTACCAAGAGTTGTAGCTGGTATCCAATGAAATCTGAGATAGCAGTTACACTCCTAAGCAACCAGAAATACCAGTTTTTCTGCAAAATTAATAAATGCAAATGTTAACTGTTCTAAATTCTCTTAATAAACAAGTCACCCAGAAAGATTTGTGGTTTTCATTAAAACAGAGTAAAAATAGAAAAGGAAATGTAGGACCTGATACTTAGCATCTAGGAGACCCCAAAACATGGCCAAGCTTTTGCAGAGATCTCCAGGTGTGTGATGTGAGTAGTTAGCAAACTGTCAACACTGTCTTTCAGTCATTACAAAATACACTACAATGCTTTCTAAGTGAGCAGCCCATTACTGACTAGTGAAGCAGCCCCAGCTCATGGTGTAGATCTTGCACGAAACAAGGCAGCGAAAAGCAGACAGTGCCAAGCGGCACAGCGGGCACAAGGGACTAAAGAAACCCCGAGGCTGCTAAGCTGTTCACAGTTAGTAAAAGAAGTGAGGCTGACAGGGAAGAACATTGCCAAGGATCTTGATATATAGGGGCCTCTTGATATATATCCAGGGCCTGTTCATGTTCAGATGTGTCTTTGAGGCTAAATGAGCAGAGGAACTTGAGATTCGTTCTCATTCAGTGTAAGACACTGTGTTTTGCTCTATGTCTTAGTAAAGTTTCTATTCTTGCCTTATCCTCGCTGTACTCTACTATGCAGATCAAATTGCAAGGAAGCCTTCTCAGTATTTCTGGATATTCCTGGGCTGGTAAAGGCTTTTAAAGTCCTCTAACAATGAAAGAGAAAGGATCCCCAGCTACCTCACTCCTCAGCAACCTTCTGTACTTGAAATCTCCAGCATGGAACAGATGCCTCAGAAAAGGAGGATATTTCAATGTTCTGCATTTATTTTCAATATTAAATCAGAACTGCCCCCAGAAAACTTCAATATTACACCATGTAATGAATACTAAGATAACAACATCTCCTCTTTCTCAGGCAGTCTACTTTGGAAATGCCCTTGACCTGGCCTTTCCATTTCCGTATGTTTTGGAAAGGTTTGGAGTGGTAGGGTTTTCTAGGCTGGTCAGTGGTGAACAAACCATGCTCCTAAGAGCAGTCTTGGCTGTAGGAGACAAATGACAATTCCGCATCAATCTTGGAAGTCTATCCAGGTCTAACGGTGAAAATGGAAATAGGTTCCACTTCCTGCACGGTGCGGTTGTGTTCAAATTCTCCCTTGCCTGCAGTTTCAAGATTTTTCACATTGAAACTAGCGTCAGATTACAAACAGAAGGTATCTAACAAATAATTAGGCATCATTTTGATAATGAATATGGATCTAAAACAAACCTTAGAGAAAGTTTGAAAACTTGCATTTGTCTCAGAAAAAAAAAAAAAAAAAAGGTAAAAAAGAAAAGGACACTTAATGAGAATATTACCTACTGTACTGTAGGTATCTCAGTAAAAGTAACTCAAAACATAGACTGTGTTCTGAATCTTGACCATTAGTAAAATGTTCCCGGCCTTCATGAGTGGCCTGGACGTGTGTCATCTTCCACATTCCTCAGCAGACTCTCAGAAGCAGATGTAAAGCAGCCACAGTTCCCAGCCATGAAGCCATCACACGGTTCCTGCCTAGCCAGGCAGAGTCCAAGCGATGACACTGCTTTGCACTTCTGTGTGGACTGTGGTAAAAAACACCTAGCTGACCTCCGTAAAAACTAATCCAGTGGCCCTGCTCAAAGCATCATGCGTTTTCCTGGAGTTGTGCATTGGAAAGGACTCTCTGAGTCATCCTCCTAAATCTGCATATCCTTTTGCATTTTGGCATGAACAGTCACTGCAGCCAGCTAGAAAAGCCTCATGTTTGTGCTCTCCCATGCAAATACCTCTTCTCCCTATATATTAGTTACTGTGTGTGGGTTTTCTCTCTCACTCTCTCTTGCCATATGTGTGGGAGTTGATGGCATCAACTTTATGAAATCTCAACACATGCCAAGAACAGCTGGAGAAGTTGAAACAAGTTCTGGGTGAGGTGAGTTTCATGGGCTGGGCAGGACTGAAATTAGTAAGGGCCTGGTGGCTGCTTGCCATCCAGGGAGTATCACCTGGAACATGTGCGCTTTGCTTGCTCCAAGCACAGATTCCCTATGGAAAAAAGGATTTGATTTGATTTAGATAATGACGATGGCAGAGATAGTTGAATTAGAAGAATCTGTTCACCAGGAGAGACCATCTATGCACCTCTTCCATGACTGGTTCATTATGTAAATATAAAAATTTAATCATAAGTCTGAGGTAATTAGTATCTTCAGCCAGCATGCAGCACTTCATCTTCAAAATGCTTTTACTAACATTAATAATTAATCACCACAACACCCTGGGAAGCTTATCGTCTTAGCCTATGGGTAAACTAAGGCACAGAGACTTAAGGCATCACAGCTGCCAGTGGCAGGAGTCCCGTGTCCCAGGCCGGCGCTCAGTACGTTACAGCATGTGGCCAAGCTCCCTGATATGCTTTGTGATAAGAAGGAACAAAGCAAAAGGGCACTCCAGGATGAGGGAAATGAAACTCCCCTCAGTGTGCACAGAGCAGGACCTGTTAATCCCTGGCTGCTCCCTACCCGTCCTCTGTGTTCTCAAATCCAGGACATTTGTCCTCCCTTCTAGCTTCTACAAGACACAGTTGGTGCTACCTGGTAGTTACAGACACACACGCTGCAGATAGACAACCTAGCGTTAGCTATAAATCATCCCATTTAATAATATCATTTGCTTTTAAGCAAACTATTCAAACAGCTTCAAAAGTAGCTACTTAAGAAGAGGTTTCCAGCTTTTGCCTCTATCTGTTACATGGGATCATTTGAGCCTGGTTCAAAGTTTTATCTTAAGTTGTTGATTTTCTATAATCAAGTCCTGTTTAAGCTGGTATATGCAGCTTTTACATTAACATTTTCTATTATTATTTCCAAATAAAATTCTATACTGGATCATATATTATTGCTTGGTATGTTATTCCCAGAGAAACCTGGATAGGATTGTCACGGAAATTACTTCCTTGCCCAATCCCATTTCTGAAAATGAAACTTTGGTGAAGCCTGCTAAAGACAGAAACAAGCACAGCGCACCTGAAAAAAGTTTGCTGGTCTTGAAGCCTCACATGAAGAACCTGTCAAATGTGGCAGGCTGTCTCACCTCATCTAAGATCCCTTTTCGTTTATTTCTGCCTAGTCAGGTGAATATTAAATAATAGATTTTCCAGGGGCACAGGGAAAAAGAGGAAATCAGCCTCTGTGTTTCCATTCAAATGTGTATGAAGGAACAAGTACAGATTTGCCTTCGTATAGCTAAGGTATGCATGTAATTAGTATGACTGCACAGGTAGTCATAAGACTTGTTGTATACATGACTGGCAACCTGCATGTCGACCGGGTGGTTGTCTGAACAGTGACAGCGCTTGCGCTGGCTTTAGGCACACGCATTTTCCTGGGAAACAGGGCTTCTGAGAGCAGCTCTTCTGCTAGCCCCGTGCTTCCAGGAGGTGCAGGACCTGCCGGGACAACCCTTCTCAGTCACCGTACTGATTCCTCGTACCTCTGATAGTTTACAGCAAACTGGTTGTAATGCCTTAACTCCTAGCATCACCACCATGGGTACAAGGGCAATTCTGTCGTCACTCCCAAACCTCTTCAGTCTTTTCTCGAAATGGAGGAGGGAAAGAGAAACCCTAGTTCCACAGAGGTGGGCGCTTACCCCATGGGGGAGGAGACAGCAACTGACCTTTGGTGCATTTACTGATCATATTTATTTTTTAAGGCACTTGGCCATAAGTCTCAGCCTATGGCTCTGCTTCCTGCAGACACACCCTGCTTGTGGCTGAGAAGGTACTCACTAAGCACTAGTAACACCCAGCATTTATATAGGGCTTTTCATCTTCAAAGCACTTCCCGAACATTATTTAATTAATGAATCCTCACAGCCCTCTGTGAGGTATGCACAGTTATTACCCCCACATTTTACAAGGGAGGAAAACTGAGGCAGCGATTAGCTGAAGCAACACTGTGGGAATTGGGATTAGAGCCCAGGAGAAGTTAAGAGGGCCTGGACCCCCACCCCACGCTCCGATTGCCAGGCTGCCTCATTGGGAAATGAGGCACAACATCCTGATCAGTGCAGACCCTTTGGGGCATGGGCAACATCTTTACCTTCCAGGTACCCACAGGTTTCCTGTGTGGACAGCTGGGCGTTTTTTTTTTTGTTTGTTTGTTTGTTTTTTTTTCTTCTTTTAGTATCAGTTCCACATCCTGCTGCCACCCAGGCAGAAGACCCAAAGGAAGATACTAGGACTGAAGCTTCAGAGAAGGATGGTTTCTATTATCAATAGCACTAGTTAACACACATTCATTTTCAGTGCCTTTGCAACGCATTAAAAATTACATAAAAGGGTGACTTTCACCCAGAGATCCCACAGTGCTCTATGGAGGAAGGTCAGTGCTGCAATCCCAAATCTCAAAGTATGGCTTTCTGAGCAGACTGTCCAACCCGCTCAGACTAGGTCTCGGCAGATCTGCTGATGATTCACGACCCTCATCCCACATTCAGGAAAGTTCAGTGAGTTTCACTCACATCCTCCTCAATAGCTGCTGGTTCCTCCCTCTCGCAGCCCCAGGGTATCCGAGCTCTCCGCTGCCGTGTGCAGGACAGCAGCAGACTTCCTGGTCCGAATGGTAGCCAGTAGGGTGAGAGAGGGCAGTGATGATGAGGGTTAAACCCGGATGGTTCGAGCTCGTCAAACTTGAACATCCAAGAGAACCTGCGGGGCCTGGTTCCTTTCCAGCCCTTCAGGGCTCTCACAGCCCTAATTATTATTGTTGTTGTTGTTATTATAACAAAACATTCATACACTGCCATAAAATACAAACTAGACAATACACGTTCCTTGCCTGAAGAGTTTAGGCTTTCAAACAGCCTGGGCATCCAGTTCAAAATGCCCAGCCATCCCTCAGGAGAGACAGAGAAGGCACAGCCCTTTCAGAGCAATTTCCCCTCTCAATTCCTTTCAAGTGTGGCTGGACGCTGAGAAGGATACGGGATGCAGCGACGGGCAGGGCTGGCCGGGCGGGAGCACAGGTAGAACACGCTCCTCCAGCGGGGCCCCAGTTCACGCTCTGCCACGCAGAGCAGCTGCAGGACACGGCCTTGGACCGGCAGTCATGTTTGCAAGTCGTGATTGCTTGGACTGGGAGGAAGGGGGTTGCGCTGTGGGTGGGCTCCTCGCCCGAGCTGCAGCCCAAGCCTGGCACCTGCAGCTCAGCAAGCAGTGTCCAAGCAGCTGTTCTGGGAGCAGCAGCTCCCAGCACTTCCTGAGTTTTCAAGGGCACTATTAGGGAATTACTGCCTGTGCACGAGGCGGCTGCTCCTGAGCCAGGGGGTGCTTTAGCACTTGCAGAAATTCAACAGTTGCTGCTCTATCCTGCTTCTGGACAGCACAGCCATTCCCACCAGTGTTCATCTAAACAGAGGTAGGAGAATTTTAACGCCCATAACTCTATATGGGCACGGTGGTGCATAGAGCACTGATCCATCCGCAGAGTCATCTGCTGGGAAGCAGGCAGGGATGTGTGGTTCCTAAATGCTCTCCTCATTCTGAGGCTCAAGCCTCCTCGTGCATGTGAGGTCCCTTCTATTCCTTCTTGTCAGTGTTTCCCAGTCTTATCTAAAATGCCAGGAGATACTGAGCCAAGAGAGAAGTGGAAGATGTTGCAACTCCTAAGCTGTACTTTGAAATGAAATAGTAATAGTTGTAATTAATAATAATCTCTAATGAAAAAAAAAGCCTTGCTTATTCCAATATAGACACTTCAGGTAGCACGAGGGCGTCAGGCAGGGCTGATTCAGCCTCTGGACAGACTCACCCACAAGGCCCAGCATCAACACGCCCTGAGTACACCCCGCATCATTCTGAACAACAACCGCACCAAACCAAAACAAAGACAAGTAGCACTTTAAGTTCTTTGTGTCTCTATGCACAAGAGAGGGATCCTTGGCCAAATTTTACCAGCTGAAGGCTCTAAGCCAGAAACTGTCCATGCAGCTATATTCAGAACTAAAAAAAAAAAAAAAAAAACCAAACCCAAAATATGTTTACAATGAAGAAAACACTGCTCAGAAGTGCTGCTGCTGTTTTCATTCCCTCCACTGCTCTATGTTCAAATATCCTAATATATTCTAACCTTTTGGTCACAAAACCATGAAGCAGATACTGATGAGGTTTTCGAATGCTTAATGTGACGTATCTTAGACCTGGCATAAAACCAAGCAAATTAAAAGCAGGGGCACATCTAAAATGTTATTAGGGAATATAATGTTAATATTCTGATTATTATTGAACTTCACAGCAATTCTCATTGCAGAACTTCCTAGAAAGTGGAGAATCCTCACTGGACACTTAGCATAAAGATTCACCTCATCACATCACCTGCTGCCCACCCCTAAATGCCATCCAACCCCGCTGACACATCTTCCCATTCCTTCCATCCAGGCTCCTAGCCCAGCCCCCACAAAGCTCCCTTTATCCCTCAGGGAATTTGTTCAAACACATGGATATGTTGATGATTCAATTCTTATTTTTCCCCCAGTTGACCTGCTACGTCATGTCCAGTCCTTCTCCACCTGACATGTTCTGCCAGAGGGCTCACAGACAGCACGAGCTGAACTCCCTGCTTCTCTTCCCGTGTCCTCCTTTTTCCGTTCCTGCCATCATTCTCTGCCTCTTTCTTGGCTGTTACCAACGGAGCCCTTTTCTTCACTACCTTTTTGCAGCAAAGCCCCAACAGCTACTTACTGTTAATCATGACAACACTTTCTGTGATGTGGACTTTTTTTTTTTTTTTTTTTAACGGGCCTGATGTACACTACATTAGATTTCCACAGAACAATGAAGCTTTTTTCCTTTTTTTTTCCCACTTGCAGTGTGCCAAGGAGGTGATCCAGACAAAATGACTAGTTTCCAAGTTAGTTCTTCTGGGTTTATGCTTTGTGCCGTAGCAACAGGTGTCAATCATGGAGAGCTTAATCTCAGCTCAGGCATTGACTTGAACACAATTAATTCTTGGCAACAGAAGTAAAACGTTATGAGCCCCATCTCTCCTGATGGTGATAAGGCTGACTGTCAGGACAGGCTTTGCATTCATTCCTTGACTTTAGCAAGAGTTAGATCAAGCCCATACAGACTAATAAAACAAATGACATTGCTGGCATTAACAAGTGCAACTCTTTCAGTCAATTGATTTCTATCTTGTCATGCCAGCCAAGATCCTGACTCAATTTACTGAGGTGCCTATGTTTTTCCTATTTGTTTTCTTTACGTTACTTCAGGAGATCGATTCAAATTACTGCTAAGTGAGACTAAAAAGAACAAGTCTGAGGAATGCACTCCAGCCTTAGGAGAAGGTGTTTGATAGGTTGCAGCATTAAAAACACTCAGGTGGCCAGACACACGCCAGACGGTCACACATATAACCTGTTGGCATTTGGGTCAGCATGACCCATCCCATCCTTCCTCTGCCTTGTCTTTGTTGCCTTATTGCACTTTTCACATTGCATTTTCAATCTTTAGCTCATTCACTTACGGAGATCCACTTATGGAGATGACTTGTGTGCCTCAAATGAAACCTTGTTAGCTTGACTGGGGTTCATGGTGATTCAAGTTGGGAGATGAGATGGCCTGGGACAGACTGTCACCAGTTCAAGTCCAACGTGGGTTATCTTCATCTTGAGACTAAGGAGCCAGATGGGCCATCAGTCTTGCACCACTCACAAGCCTGATACTCAGTTTCCCGCTTCTCTGCCCTTATTTTTATGGCTACCTATTTTTTCCTTGCTACCTTTTAACCTGGAATACCAGCTGGAATACCAGCCTGATGTACTTTTCTGATTGAAGTGTGACTAAGTGCAGAACTCTTCCTATGTTTTCACATACAAACACACTCTGTGGGCAAGAACACAGTGAAAAGAGATCACGCTGCCTCAGAGATTGCAAAACCCTGAGGAGTCAACAGATTGGAAGGTCCCTTATAAAACAGGTCCCCTTTCCCCACCAAAATGTCCTGTTCCTCTTTTGATCTGAACAGTCATAATATTGCAAAAGATCTTGGACTCATTAGATCACGCACAGAGACATTTTGTATTATTAAACCTCTTGCAAGGGCGTACTCTATTAGCAATATTTTGACAGCCCACTTGAAGGAGTTATCCATTCACAAAGCTATGTACCTGACAACCAGTGAGCATAAATTACACTACTACACTAAAGTGAGGGCAAATATTTTGAAAGTGATCCATGGGCAGAAATATATTCACATTAATCACTTGATCAAGCATATTAAACATAAATATAGCTGACAATGGGAAAAATGGCAGGAACTAATCAGGTGTTAAAACTATGATTATTACACTTCATCAGAATTGTATTTTTTAGTAGACCATCTAGTCAAAAACAACAACACCCTTCACTGAAAAGCAGGAAGAAGTTGGTTCCGCTCTTTGTTGAACAGAACCTACCTAAAATTTCACTTGATTTATCCTGCAAATGTGCTCAAAGTTTGCCCCATTTTATAGTCCTTTTTGGACAACCTGGGAGCTAATGTGCTTGTGTTTTTTCAACTGTCTGAAGAAAAAACACATTGATAAGATCTTACTGACATTAAAAAAAAAAGCTTTAAAATGTATATTGAGAAAAACTATCTTTCTATGATTTTATTGAAAATAGTCTTGATGAGATTTATTCTAAAAAGCCTTGTCTTGGTAAGATTTGTATAGATAAAAGCATTTAGTTTCTCAATTAATTTTGACATGGTCAAAATGCAGCATACATTTGAAACAAAACTATTGAGTTTTTGGCTTTCAATAAGTACAACTCTGCAAGTAGCCATATAGCTGTTTCACAGCAGGCAGATCGATTAACTTTATTTCTGTTGACGTAACTGATGTAAAATTCACTTAAAAATGAGCTGTTAGAATTGCTTGCTTTTTTTTTTTGTAAAACTATGCAGGATTGGTCTTAAAATTTTGCTTGCTTCTAGTATTCCAAATATATGCAAGTAAGTCAATTGTCTCATTGAAGAAAATAGTTCAGCTGTGAACACCTGGCTGATCATAAGGATGTTTGGGAGACAGTTTAATTCCTGAAAATTACCTTTGTATCTAACACAACATACATTAGTTCAATATATGAGCTAGATGTATGCCACCCATCATGTTAAATAGCTCCTCTGAATAAAGAGACATTAACACCAAGGGATTTGGGGAAATGCTGTAGTCATTTCATGAAACAAAAACATCCTCCATGTCTCTCATAAAACTCATTTTTTAAGAAATACTTGTATAATTCCACCATACTGGAGTAATGTCACATAAAACCTTTTTATAATCAAACACAGGCTAATGTGTTTGTTTGAATCCATGGAACCTATCCATTGCCTGCAATGCTTCCCACTTGAATTCCAGCTCATGGTGTTCCCCAGATCAGGCATGCAAGGAACTACCCAGAATTTAAAGATGAATAATTTAGTTAAGGCTGGTTGTATCCTCGGTCTCAGTGGAATGGGTTGAGTGCTACCCCCACCCCACAGCATGATGGGGGCAGGCTCCACACTGCCCTGTGTGACAGGCACTGGCCCGTGCTGGTCACATGAGTCCTGCCCTGCACAGGATTTCTCCAGCTTCTCACACTGGTGGGACCAAAGAATTGGAGAAAACTAGAGCTGTTGGGTTTTCTGATTCCAAGACTGCAAAAAAATCCCCAGGAACTAAAAAAAAAAAATGCACAGTTCTCACTGAGTTCCATTCTCCTCCACTTTGATACTGCAGTCTCTTACACAAATGTTGTTATGCGCTGCACGTGTATTAAAAACAACCAAGTATGAAAACAAGATATCCTACTGCATGCAGTTTCCCTTCTTAGAATGGAATGAGAACAAAAACCTACAACATAGCTAGTCACATTGCTTATGCAAATAGATCTTCATTAGCTCAGGCACATCCATTAGTTCTGCTAGCAACCAGAAGGCAAGATAAGTATATTGTATTTTCAGCTAGGAGCGTTATCACCAGCAGAACAACCACCAGGATCACAGCCACAGCCTGGCAGTATAAAGTCTTCATAGGTCTATTACCCTTCCACAGACAAAGTGATGTTTAAATGAAGTTTTCCAGTATTATGGGATATGTGTCCAATAACATATTCTAGACTGGTATTCACATTCTGTCTATAGGCCCCACTATATTAAGCATCACAGGTCCTTTACTGCCTCCATAAGAAGTGAAATTAGGGCAGCACAAGGAACCAGAGTGATGGGATCTCATATAGTGCTTCTGCACTGGGGAATTATTAGGTATATGTTCATAAATAGGTAGTGCTGCAGAGCCGCCTCTTGTGGTCTTGATTTTGCTCCTGAATTGCTCCAGGATCTTGTTCATCTTTCAGTATCTCATTTGGTCATTCTGTAGCTTGGGGAACAGCTTATCCGTTCCACTGAGGCACTGAGGTCTGTAACAATAACTCTGAACTGCTTGAATATAGATGCTCCTGAAAGACAAAGGTGTATTATTGCAAAACGTTGTGGGTTGGCAACTTAGCTAGTGGCACCGTATTGCATCCAGGGCCCATTTGGCTCCTCACAATGATATGAGAGTGGGGGGAGAGGAAATCAGGTCAGAGTTTTTGGCAGACATGCTCAAGGGAAGCATAATCCAGCTGATTCATTACGTGCTGCAATGCTTGCTGGCAAAGCCTCTCAAGTGAAGTAGCCTCCAGCCCTATTGCAACCCAACCTCTGTGTGTGGGTGTCCATGCGGCGCATTAGGGAAGGTGTCGCTGGTGGGTAAACTTCAGGGGGTGAGGGATGGAGAAAGGGCGCAAGGATCTTCGCCCAGGTGTGCAATATCAACGTGGTGCTCCCTCCTGAGCAGCTCGCTCTAGAAACATCATTCTGACCTCCTACCAGAAAAGGAGGCAATCTTTGGGAAGACCCTTTTGATGACTAATGCAACCTCTCTTCCATGAATCATTGGCACTGGGATGTCCTTGTGGCATAATCAGAGCTCTGGTTATTATACTCATTGATGATAAAACAAGTAAATCTTAATGAGTTGTGGGAAAGGAGACAATAGGGCCCTCTGCCAGCTCCCATTCACCTTGACAACACGCCCACAGCCCAAGCACAAAGATCGCTATTGTTTATCCTGGTATTTGTGAAGGGGCCAGACAGTTCCTCTCATTTCACTCACTCTGATGGCACTTGTCTTATCTCTGCCTTAGCATTTCTAAGGTGCCTATCACTGTGGTATCTAAGCATCTCAGCTTTAGTCCAAGGTTAGATTTATGGTAAATAAACCACTTGGACAGCCTTTGAAGGAGAAAAACTGATATATAGTTAAATAGCAGTAAATCATTCAATTTACATACTGCCTCTCCTTTGCCTAAAAGGACAAGCAAAGCCACTTCATTGTTCATATTGTAAACAATTCCACTGCCTGTGATTCAGACACGAAGTAACTAGGTCTATTACTTCACTAGTACAGCTAAGCCATCCTACCACTCCAGCAGCACATGCCCAGAACAAACTCTGCTTCTGTCCCAGTCAGACTGTACTTGCACTGGAGGCTCTTGTCAACATAACTGTCCTGGCCAGGGTTACAACTTGTCATGCTCTACAGCAGTAGAAATACACAGAAAAGAAAGCAGTTCTGAGAAAATTGGACCTGTCCCACCAGTAATCTGTCCCCGTGGGTACTCACAGTCGGATCTGCTGACCACAGTGCAGCTCCTGCCCTTCTGCTGCTGGCTGCTCCTGCAGAGCCAAACACAGCTCTGCCGGGACCAGGAAAGCTTAAACCTACCTGGTACGTCACCATATCTGCAGCTGTGCCATCTACAGCTGCTTGGGAACTTTCAGTTAGAAGATTTTTTATGAAAAGAAGAGATATCTATCAAGCTATATCTTCACAGATATTTTTAGGAAAGTGTTTGATAAGGAAGGATGCAGAGATCCCACCTGGATTAGGAGGAGAGCCCCTGAACAGCCAACACCTGAGCAGGCAGGAACACGCTGGGGGTAGGAGAGGGCAGGGATCGGCCCCTAACATTTTTTTTATCCCAACGGCTGCCAGAATCATCAAGCTCCTACTTACACTGGCACGGGTGTCTTGTACAGCTTTTGTGCAGAAAGCTTTGAAACACATTAGTTTCACCTCAGTGTGAACACAGGAACATTCTTCAAATTCTGAGAAGTTTGCTAGGATGGCAAAACACTTCCCATTCAGATCTGGAGATAAGGGCAGATTTCAAGCAAGAAACAAAGACAGACCTTGACATTCAGATCTCACAGTGAATTCCTTGGGCCAGCAATGTCAGAAAAATATCTTTCTACTTGTGCTATGGCTAAACCAAGTCAGTTGTTGATTATAACGCTGAGTGGAAACTGCATTGAAAAAGTGGATTTAAAAGACTTTTCTTTTTTAACTCTATATCCCCAGCTAAGGTGAGGCTTGGCTACTGCCAGCCTTTTTTGAACTACTTTTTCTGTTCTCACATGTTCTTGCCCTGTTGTCTTCTTCTGGCACTGTGCCCTGGAGTGCTGTTCTATGTGTCCTCACCACACAGAAAGACAAACAAGAAGTGCTTCCCTGAGGACAGGGACAGGGTGACCTCCACAACGCCACTGTGTCTGCTGGATTCAACCCGAGTTCCTCAGTTCACACTGCAGCCCTGCAGTGGCTCGATGATAATTCCTGAATTTGATGTTTCTGCATTTCTGATGCTTAGAGGCGAGGAACAAGCAAGGAAGAATGACAAAGCCACGCAGAGACAGTTCCCATGCTCTGCAGTAGGACCATGGCAATAATCATACAGGGAACATTTCAGTAGGCCATATATAATTATTTTATCGGGGAAAGGTGTATAATCAACCAGATGATCTTTCATCAGGGAATTGAGTGGTATAATGGGAGGGAGGTGGGGTGGAACCAACCTATGGGATCCAGCCTAATTCAGGAATAACCAGAAAGTAATTATTTCCATTTCTGTACTACATTTCCTGGGAAAAATAATACTCATACCTTCAGGAAGAAGAGTACTACAAATTTGGGGCCACTTTTTCTGAGGACCATAGAAGAGCGTTCAGCTTTCCCTGAAGCTGCTGAGCCCTTTGAAAAATCCAGTCCCCAGCATCCCAGATAGCGCTGGAGACACAGGCACCTCCGAAACGCTTCCAGGTACCTGTGTGCCAGGGTGGGCTGTGGGCTGCCTGGAAAATACAGCCTCTAGATGCAAGTGCTGAAATCGGGATCTGAAATTTGGACTATCAGCACTTACCTAGAGCTGTCAGCTAGACAAGAGCCACAGCCTGTTAGCAGCAACAAGCTTTTCTGGTCAAAGGGAAAATATGTCCTGACTAAGATAGAGAAAAAGACCAGCAAAGAACACAGGAGGGTCCTCAAAAAAATGAAATAAAAGAGTGGAACCATGTAAACAGCTTAAATAACACTCCTAGGGGGTATAGCAAAGATCAAAACATCTCCTGTTTCCACTAGTGGAGCGTACCGTCTGTGGCAGGGACCTCAAACCTTATCACAAGTAATTGGATCATTTAGAGTGAGATGCTCTTTGCTCCTTAGGAGATGAGCATATCATGAAGTTCAAAACTCATCACTGCCTTTCTGGCAAAAGGTCTCTGTCTGAAGGGGCAGTGGGGTTTGAATTAACCTCCTCGTTGTGGTGAGGCGAGGGCAGAGCCATGCAGAGCCAGAAAGGCAGGCTGCTTGAGTCCGCACACCAGCACGTTCGTTCCTAAGGTCGCCCCATGCCAGATAAATTTACCAGGGTATGAAAAAGCCCTGAGTTGAATAGCACCTGCCAAATTGTGCATGCAGATAGATACATACTGTGTAATTGCATTTGCCATCAGGGTAATTGTGCATGCAAATTGTGCAACAAGCTGCATACACATTAGTGCATGTGGCCATGGTTTTTTAACTTTTTTTTCCTTTCCTTTTTTTTTCAAGAAGCAGGCAAAATTTAAATTCTGGTAAAATATTATAACTTCTTAAACATCATTTTGACTTGCTTTAATAGTAAAGTCACTGCTGAACTACACTACTGTGCACTTAAATGCTACAAATGAGACACACCACATCACTGCTATATCATTACGACCCATTTGTACAATTTTATAGTTTGCCTAAAGAAAGATTCCTTAGACTGAAGCTAATGGTTACACTTTGTGAAGACTCTAAAGCCAGTTAGACAGTGACCCAATGACTATTCAGTCCTTGGCAACTAATTTGCTGGTTTTGAGGATTCTATTAATTTTATAGTTGGGGAAATCAAGGATACTGCAATGCACAGCATTAGGAAGATAATAATCAGAGTATTATTTCATAAATACACATACATCTATATATGCAGTGAGTATTGTCTGAAAGGAAGAACAGTTTTTCTAGGCAGAGAGAGGTGTTTTCTTTAAAACTGCAATGTTGTAATGTAAGAATCTTTGACACGTTAAACCAGGCAGATGCTGAAATAAGGAAATGTTAATTACATCAAGACAGGGAAGTAACTGTAAGCATCCCAGTTAGGCAATCGATTCCATCACTAAGATGGGCTAGTTGAGTTTCAGGACTTCCAATGCCCCTATTAACCATCGTCAAGGCTTGGTCATCTCATGTAATTACTATGGCCAATACTATGGCCTGGGCATTTTCCCTATACACGTTCCTTTTGTCACTGACTAAAATAAGAGGCACTCTGACCAAATGCTTTTTAACCCAGTGGGAGTCAGAGCCCAATTCCTTTCAGCTTTGGGCTCCCACTGAATTGCTATGTTTAAGCCAATATAATTTGATAAACTGGTCATAAAAATGCAGAAGAGATGGAGCCTTATCTAAACATCTGAGGTTTAACTGTATCCAAAGGAGATGATGTATTTAGAGCAGATTTAAAAAGCCTAGTGTGGGTGGAATCAGAAGTAACATCCTGCACCTCTGCAAAGAGTTCGCTGTAAACACAGGTAAGGTTTCGACAACGGCAGTGAGGCAAAACCTTGCTGTTGCACTAGAGAACTGCAACTGCCCGGCTCCAGCCAGTAGCTTGGATTTGCACAAGCTTTTTCACTCATTATTGTTATTATTTTGCCATGATCTGCAGAAAATGGAACCGCATTCCTGCTATGGAGCAGCTGTGTCATTTCACACACGGGCAAGCCCCTGCGTTCCGGCAGGAAGGACACACTGCTGTTCCCAGGGCCGTTTCCAGGACACTCGCAGGTAAATGCACGCCTCCCTCCAAACACGCCAGCTTCCACCTTCACAGCCAGACCTACGGAGCCCCCTGCACTTACCGCTGTGCATCCCCACAGACACGCGCACCACCCGTGCTCACGCACACAGCCGCAAGCGGCTTTGGGCAGGCGGTGCGCTCAGGAACACACGGGGTGCTCACACGTGCGCGCTGCCACGGCCACAGCTGTGTGAGCTGCCCCGGGCAGCACCCACGGCCTGCAGCAGAGCCAGAAAGAGATCCCAAGGCCAGGGCTATCCCCAAGTCTTTCCCTTCAGGCTGCGGGGATCTGTGCGGGGACAGTTATGCTCAGCTGGACACTTACAGGACAGACACACGGTGTCACTCGGCCCTTCCTGCGTGGGTCAATGGCAACGGGTGCCTGTCCTGCCTGCCGCTCCTCCTCGTTCTTCATCCGTTATCCACACACAGCCCGCCATATCAATCTGTTTCATTTTCCAAATAATGCACGCTCGGTTCTGGTTACAGCCAGGACACTGGACTTCTTTGAGTTAGTCTCTCACACCTTCTTGGCAAGGCCAGCCCTGCCTTGTTTGTTTGTGTTTGCCTGTGTGCGGAGCCGGGAGGTGTGGGCAGATCTACGTGTCCCTTCACCTCGTGGGGTTTTGGTGCATTCCTTTCGGAAATACTCTTTCCAATGCAGGGGACAGGGTGCTTTGCTTATACTTTCTGCTGAGGTTCAAACCACCCCAGCAGGTCTCTCTGCGGGAGGCTCTGTTGTGGAGGTCCATGTTGCTAAGTTACCTACTCCAGGGACTCCGGACAACAGCACCGCTTGGAAGACTTTCCGGAAAAGGACCTAACCTCAGTCAGAACAGACTTCAGAAAGACCTACTTAAAGCTGCAATGTGGCAGTTTATCACCTACTTTTCTCTGAACTTCCTTTTTACCTCAGCTGGCCCCAAGTGTTGCAGTGGCTGGGTTAGGAAGTGGAAGCTCTCCAGGAGCAGAGCTGACTCCGCGCGTCCCAGCAGCCGCCCTCGTGGCGCTCGGCTGTGCGCACGGCCTGCCTGCCAGGCTTCTGCTGCAATACCATACAGGAGGTTATTCTGCGCAACTGCTCAGTTTGCGTCTTCACACCTGTACAGCTATCTGCGCGCTAGGACTCATAACCAAACCCATAACTTCTGCTGAATTAGAGTAATGCTCTGCAAGGACCAGGTCTAAATGAACTTGCCATGGTAAGGTTCAATGATGCAGGCACCTTTACACTACTGTGAGGAGATTCATCTTTAACTATACAATTTCTAAGTTAAAGTGATACAAACCTCTTATTTCCTTCCTTGAACTCCGTTTCTCCCTCTTCACATTCCCTAAGCATTTCTTCAGCTAAAGCAGAGGGCTGAGCAGGCAGAGGGGGCTGTGAATGCCGACAGGGGCAGAGCAGCGGCTGGGCTCCGGCGCCGGGGCAGCCCCTCGGCAGCTCTCCCGCGCTCTGCGCTCGGCATGCCCTCGGAGGCACAGAGTGCTGGGGCTGCGCACACGTAGCCAAAACCCGGGCTTTGCTAGAGCTCAGAAATTTATCATGAAGGTGTCTTAATACTGAGTAGGAAGAAAAAAACATTAAATAGTTTTAGGGATTTTTCTGGTTCCACACTGCTAGGAAGATCTGTTTCCCATAGCTAAATTACAGACACAAAATGCCCACTAACTCAACCACTCGGACGGAAGTAAGTTCACCACTAGCCAGGCCAAGAGGATGATACCCGTTGCACAGGTTGAACACTGCTTGTCAAACACAGCAATAGACGACCAAAAATTTTCCCAAGGTTTTCTTAGGTTTTAGATTGCAAAATCTAAATCTATCCAAGATAGATCCAGGGTATTTCTGCAACCAGCCTACTGTTTTTTATTTTTTTCTTGCTTTAAAAAAAGAGAAATGGAAAAACAATTATTTAATTAAAGAAACATTAAGACAACACAAACCAAAAGGCCAAAGTTCTAGAGAGCCAGATATACTTAAAACTACAAGTTAGTCTTTAAACATTGCTCTGACATCTGTTTTGGGATCACATGCAGCTCCACACACACACATGCACATGCACAGAGCACCTGTCTGTGCTCTTGCTATTGCAGAGCTTAGAGAACTTCTTAGAGGTGGATCATGTGCATGTGCAGCCACAAACAAAGAGCCAGGGAGAAGGCAGAGCCACCTGCTCAAGTTCATTTGGACATCATTGATCAAGAAGCAGGAATGTCCAACTGCTCTAAGTGCCAGCTCCATTCGCTGCACATGGATTAAGAGTGTATTTGCAGGCTGAAGCACCTTTATTTATTTGCCGTATCTTCTAAGATGCACACATTTCATTTGTATTCTCCAACTCAGCAACAACACTCGGTTTGTACTCATGATCTAATACTAGTCAAGTACTCAACCACAGTTCCTTGGGTGTACCTGAAACAGCCATGATTCATGGGTGGCCTCCCATCCAGATAATATGAGGACTCCTTAAAACCCATCAGCAGATGGGACCAGTTTTATTCCTTCACCTAGGAATAAAACCCACCAATTCTCGTGCAGAGAACTCTCCACTGAGAAAAGCAGACAAAATGAGTAAGAAGTGATCCCCACTATGTGTTATACTATGACTGCAATAGTGTCATAGTAGAAATGATGTGGAATGCAACCTTTTTAAAAATATGTACAAGACAAACCGTTAATGTTTAAGATCTCTCCTTCTAAAACAGCTATCACCTACCTATTTTACTGTCATAACTACTTCCCTACAAAGAGGATAGCAAAGCATTTCTCAACAAGAAGAAAATCAGATCTTCCTTGTAGAGGGGAGAAAGGTGGGTTAAAATGCTTGTGGGTGTGATTGCTGCTGGCAGTCTTTCCTAGTGAAGTGCCATGGGATGCAAACTCATCCTTCTTCAGCTTCCGTCTGCAGGTTTCTAGGACAGTCCCCATAGCCCAGCACACAGGAATGAGTTAATTCCATAAACTAGGGAAAAACAACTGCTGTGAATGTTTCGATTCTAACTCCATACTCCCTACCTTTCCACAGGGACTGCTCCTTCCCCTCCTTGGAGATGGACTGTTGACCTGCACCCACGTCCCTCTCTGTAAAGCATCTAATGGGCTAGCCAGCCTCACCTGTATGTCCTTGAATAATATGCTCAGCACAAGAATATAAGCAGAGGAAAACTAGTAATTAGGTCGCAGAAGTTTAAGGCAGCCCTGGAGTCAGCGGGAAGGGATGACACGAGAGTTGTGCCATCCGTTTCGGCAGGTCAGCATTGCTGTGAAGGGAGCCATGTGCTATCCCACTACTCTCTGAGTCTCCTCCTGAAAGGCAGGAGAGGGAGGTGATCTGCGATCTGCTCTATGAGTTTTCCTGTCTACCAGGGCTGGACATGATGCAGGGGCCCTGTTTCACATACTGAAGCAGAGACTTTCAGTCTCTGGTGAGTAAAACCTCATCTGAAAAGAAGCACTAGAGCTGGACTGAATCTTCCTCACCAGAATAGTTCTACAGCATCTTCCAGGAGAGTAGTCGACTGTAACATCATCCTAGCAACTGTAAACCTAAACCTATTTATCATTTTCTATTTGTTTTTTCCATGAGACATTTTAGCTGGGTCTTAGATCACCCCACAACTGTAGTATCTGAACTCCTCAGGAAGAGTTTTGCACTTTGTTTTACTGTAAATGAAACCATGTTTTTTTCCACATCTGTAAACTACAGGTACATGGTTTAAGACAAAACCCCATGTCTTTTTTTCTGTGCTCATAATGCCAACAAACAACAATACATTGCGACAAAAATTCCAATGAGTAAGAAAGAGAGGAGCCATGAAGACAAGAAACAAGCAGATTTACACAGAGCGATATTTTGATTACTAAGCAGGTTTAAAAATATGCTTTAACTTGGGATTCTTTGAGTCTCAACTGGTTATTTGTCCTGTTGTCTCCTGCCTGTATTCTTTGACCTTCTGACATACAGTTACTGCAGTCTGTTGCATGTGTCCCCAAGCAGAAAGCAGACTGGATAGAGATTAGATAACCCCATGCTGTATGGGTTGGGTACTTCTTTTTTCTTACCAGTTTCCTGTTGATAGAATCACAGTGATAAAGGAGTTTAGTTGGTAGCTGAAGTATGAAACTGCAAAGGGCTCCCTTTTAAAAGGTATGTTCCAACTGGGATGTAGATTTGGCCAAAAAGATAGTTTGGAGAGTAGCTGTGCTCTGATGCTTAAACCTATAAATCTGAATATTGCACGGGACCGATGAGGAGGTAATGAGGATCACTCTGGATGCCCAGTACAATGTTAAACATTTTCAAAGCCGTCTAAGAACATAGGTGGAGAAATACTGTAGAAACAGAGGAAACTACTTAAAATATTGCTGCACTCTGGTTGTGTTTTACCACTTTGCTCTTGGAGGTTATTGCTCCACAGTGCTCTAAAGGAAGATGGGTTAGCAGAACAGTGTGCGTATGTCTCATCTGCTTCACCACAGAGTCAACTCCCAGCTATCCAACTGCTTCCAAAGATCGCCAGCAGTTTCAGCTAAGGAAGCTGCCTCTACCTGAAGTGGATGTGTAACAATGCCACAAACAGTCCTTCTAGCTGAGTCTAGATACAAGAGCTTGGTCAGCAAGACAGGCAATAAGCAGCTGCTGGCAGGGAGGTTTTACAGTTCTATTTACTATGAGCATGCAGAGACCCAAGGTGTCCAAGGCTCACATGAAATTTAGCCTGAACTGGGTTGGAACAACCCAGCTGATCACTTACACTGCAGCTTAGAGCCTTTTTATTGCAGCTACCTGAATCTTTGGGTTTGAAAAGCTCCTGGCTGTGCAGAACCTGAATATGCAGGCTTGCAGGACCTGCAAGGCAAGTAAAGAACCAGCCAGTGCCTTTGCTCTTAGTGCTTCGCTGGCATCACAACATTTTCAGTTGTAACCATGGATGCTGTGGTTTGACATTCAGTGGCACAGGCAACCTCCGCCCTCCGCCGTCACCACTGTGCTGGCACAGCTGTCTGTGCAGCTGTAAAATGGACCAGAACAGCTGAAAAATAACTTTCAGCTGCTAGTTCAATCATAATCATGGAAAAAGGTGTGCTGATACAACACAGCATAGTGCAAGAGCTGGGACAAGCAGCTGAGGTGAGAGATGGCCACTGAAAAAATCACATGGACTCACAGCCTGAGATGCAGCAGATTGTCCTGAGAGATCTGGATGGGAAAGCTCAGCAAAGAAAGGGTCAGTCTACACATGAGGCTCCCTCTCAGGCAGAAGAGAGTCACAGATGTGAACTGGTGGCTGTGCAAGCAGTGGTGCAGTGTAAAGCAGATTTTCTTTGATTAGCCATGGCCTCTAATCTCGCTAGTGCCAGCCTGCAGCAAATTCCAGAGTTCAACAGCCCCCACTGGACTTTCCTGTTAAGGCTCAAATCATTAGAGGTATTTGTTTAGTAAAGGCTAAAGCACTCAAGTCCCAGTCCCTGAGTGCCCCGGGAGGGTAAATGTTGTCAGCCGTTTGAATGAAAGCCATATTCTGTAGAGCATCTGTGATTCACTGGTAGAAATATATGGAAACTTTTATCTCCAGGCTTCTCCTTTCATCCCACCTCAGGTCAGTAGTTAATGAAAGCTGCTTGGGCGGATTGAGCTAGTGAGGTCCCAACCAGAATCCTGAGCATCTGCCAGAACCTCTGGCAGCACCTGCCTGCTCAGCAAAGATGTCACAAACTGGGCTCCAGCATCCAAGGAGGGAGCTTCAGGAGGCTCAAAGCTGATGTGCTCCATGACAGTGTTGTGTGCAAGTCTGTTGACAAAACAACAGAGACAGAAAGAAACCTTGACCTACTGGGCTTTCGATCAGATAACTTTCTCAAATTTAACATTTCAAATGTCTGAAATCAATTACATTCACTGCCTTAGGAGCAGGTCTCTGTATCCTCACGTCTTTTACTGATGATGTTGCTTTCCACATGAATCAGCAAATCTGGTATGAATAATGTGAGCCTGACACGCATCGGGCTTGAGTCAACGCTGTTGCGTAGGGCAGAGGGTGTTCAGTGATGGGAAGGATAACTGCCCAAAGTGATCTAGGTTTCATTTCTGCTTTAGCTGCCAAAAGGATGAATATTTCTTAAAGCACATTCCTAAATACATGTTGAATATTCCTCATTCAATAAAAACAACTTCAGTGAAATCACTATGAATTACTGGATTTTCACATTCTTGAAAAAAAAAATGTTGTTTTGAATTAAAGCTGAAATGGAGTTGGATTTTCCTATCAGCAAAGTACCTCTGGTGTTTAGCTTGCTATTTTCACTCTCTAGTAGAGTGAAAACAAAACAAAAAGCCCAAATAGTTTGTCACAGAGCATCTGGTGGGACCACATACCTGCCCTCCAGGGACATGGCTGCAGAGGCCACCAGGTGGGAGCCAGCAGATTGTGCAGGGCGCTCAGCGCCTCGGGGTCGCTCTGGTCCCACGGCAGCCTGCGGGTGAACGGCTCAGAAGCCAGGACACCCGCTGGTCACTGCAGCTGGGGGACCTGTGCCGGGCAAGCTGAACGTCCCGGGAGGCTGTGGAAGATCCATCAGTCCAGAAGAGTTGGCCTGAAGGCCCCCAATGGGCTGCACAGAGCTGTGACACTAGGAGCCGGGTCGCCCTGGTAGACCTCGGGAAAAGGAGCGGAGGTAGCCCAGGGCTTTGGAGAGCTACCCGATGGGCTGGTGGTTTTCAGCTCTGCCCGTCTGCTCGCAGGTGCCCTGGCAGCGGCACGGGGGAGCTGGCGGGACAGCAGGCCCGAGTGCAAACCTGCCTGGCAGGCAGGGAAAATCCTACCTGTCAGTTTGGTAGAAAATGTCATACTCCTCCAAGCACCCAAACAGAGCTCAGGAGGAAATGCTTTTCCTTTCCTATGAATAGCTTTGAGATTTCACACCTTTCCTGGCACCTACTTGGAAAAAAAATACTGATTTTCACAAACTGAAAAGAAAAGGGGACTGGGCAATTAAAACATTGATTTTTAAGCCTGTTTGCACTAGTGGTTGTCTTCAGTGCCTATCATATTCGTTAAGTAAACAACCTTGAAAGCTTAGACCTCACAGAAGTATCAGACTCAGCACAACATTTCCCTGGTACTTATAGATTTCCTTGCCTATATCAAGCAATCCCTCACGAGGAATTTCACACCGGTTATTACCATGAAACACAGCTAAGAGTTTCAACCCCGTGAAAGCCCATAGCTAGTAAAGCAGGAAGGGTTCATTAGTCCCAAACAGTTTCTCTCTTCTTTGCCAGGTACCTAAGGAGAGGTTGTTCAATTCCAAACCCACCCCGCAATTCGCATTAACCGCCCTGGCTCCAGCAGGCCAAATTCTCCTGCCTGCCTCACTTGCACCCAGGTAAGGTTGGGCTCTACTGACTATGCAACATCCTGACTTTTATAGGAATTTGGCACTGCTGAAAATCACATCAGAAACACAAGTTTTCATCGGAATTTAAGCAGAAATCCAGGTGGCTACATTTCAATAGAGAGATAACAGAGAACCCAGTCCTAATGGCAGGCGCTGTGGCTTCACAGGGAGAAATGATCATTTTCCACTCAGAAAGCATATTTAAGGAGGAAAATTACAAAAGAAAGATCATGAGTTTATCCCAAACCAACTTTTTTTGCTTCCTCTCCAACCCAGCCCCATGAAAGACCCTAGTGTAAGTTAATTTCTACCTCCAAAAATGCCATTATGTCCTTGACCTTTACAAGTAAAACAAGAAAACAAGCCACAGAGTCATAGGCCACTCTTAAACAATGCTTGGTTTTCATCCAGTCATTGGTTGCTATTTGAAAAGGCAGAGTAATCTCTGTAAATGCACAAACTGGTCATGTGTGTAAATAAAAAGGAGCACACAGCACTACGAGCAAAACCACCACTGAGCCCAGGTATCGAATAGCAGCTTACATGTGATAGTCACCTGCACAAGGCAACTGAGCCATTAATTACTTTTCTAGAGGATAAAAATTAAGATGAGGGAGAATAGCACTCAAAGAGGTGCTATTTGCTCCTCCTGTTCTTATAATTCTTGTGGATTTAACGTTCTAGCAATTTGGACTGAGGACCATGTGAGAGTGAGAGCAGCACAAAAGTGGCTCATTTGGGAGCTGGCAAGGAAAGGCTTTTCTGCTGTGTGAACACATCTGCACTCTGCCCTTGTATCTCAGTAGACACTTGGTATCTGGCGCGAAGCACTTAGGGAGAGAGAAGGAGCTATCTTCCAGAGGCAATCCTGAAGGTATTTTGTTCAGTCCACTAACTATATAGGGAACCTAACCTTTAGTTCCTTGTCTGGGCACATATATTTGGGCAGTTTCATATGACATCCGCTCTACAATCATTCTCTGCTGACTCTTGTACAGTTTCTATTTATGATTTCCTAGATGCAATGGGCATGTAGGAATAACATAATCAACTTCTACATAACCAAAGCGCATACAATCTCATTCCGTTCTCACTGTAATAAACTCATTTTAACACAGCTCTAAGATAGTGACTCTGCATAACTGCAAGCAAAAACATGCTTAGAAATGTACAGCTGAGGTCCTGCGTGCCTGTGAAGGAATCGCCCTGCGGAGGCACAAATAAAGCACCACAGATGGGACTGCAGGTGATCAAGGCAGAAAATTGTTACAGAACCTGCCCAAGACCTAGTGAAGTCCTTGCAAGCGGGCACTGAAATGGGATCCTCATGTCCATAAAATGGGCAGTGTGGGGGAAGCATGAAAAGGTTCTTCCAAAGCCAAAGGGAATGTGTGGGTAGCACTGGGAGAGGAACTCCGAGCCTGCTTTCCAGACCAGGGCAACTGTCTGTGCAAACAAAACCCAAGGAAGCCTTCCAGAACACGCGGGGCCCCGGGCGCCCAGGAACACCTGGTGGTTTGGCATGCCATCAGAGAGCGTAGATAGCAGTGCTGGAAGTGTTCTGGGACCAGGGAGAGGATTCCCAGAATCTCATGTGGCATTTAAAGTGGGATCTCACACCATACACTTGTCTCTGGAGAGATAAAAGTCACACTCTGAGAGGGGGAGATGGGCACGGAGAGGGATATAGTCTTCGTCGTGAGTATAGCTGGCTGTCACCCCTACGGCTGGTCTCTTTTACCTGCATTGAAAGCAGCCTGGGCTAGAAGCCAGCTAAATGAGAGCTATATTAAATATAGAAAGATTAAGCACCATTTTAAGTCAAAGAAAACATGAAACACCCGAATAGCAAAATGAGACTGAACTAACCAAAGTAATTTGTAATCTCTTTGATGCTGCTTTTATGATAACGGTTATTATTTAACATATATACTGCAGCAGGGGTGACAAACAGATCACAAACCTCACTGTTCAAACTAGGTTCTGTGCAAACGTGGTGGTACAAAGTCAGGATGTCTTTGGAGTGATATTTAGTGGAACATTCATGATTACAGGAGATAGTGAAAAAAAAAAAAATCTAGCTCAAAATCACCTCCTGAAACGTATTTGCAAAGTATGTATTAGGGTCAGTGGACCTTCCAGGACTTGCAGAGCAAATTGGAGAACTTTCAAAGAGGACAAAGCTCATCCCTCAGCAAACAAAACAAATATGGCAGAGGCTAAGGACAGCACTGAGGGACAACCACAGCGAGGAGACGGGGACTGTTCGAGGGTGATAAATACATCCCCCTCCCTGGATCTGAGACTAACTATTCCCCAAATACCCCTGTCCCTGAACTACATAGTGCAAATGAAAGTGCAGGGATGTGAGTTACAAGAAGTCAGCACACTGTGAATAAATACAACAAGAAACCGAAGAGAAGGTTAAACAAAAAGAAGGAACACGGAGTTAAACTTCAGTTTATATGCACACTTCATGCTGCACTTTAATTAGGCATTATATCGTGGAGGGGAGTGAGGAAAAAGCAAAGAGGAACTCCCTTCCCCAACTTAAAAAAAAACTTTTATGCCTTCCTAAGATCTTGAAATACCGCTGTATTCCAGACAGGAATATATTTTCCTTGATAAGTGCTAGCTAGTGATTCTTGCATGAGACTGAATTCAGGGTTCTACTGTGATATTGGACAAACAGCCAAGATGGATTGTACCTCATTCATTGAGCCAGCCTGTATGTTGCTGTCGTGACTGTAGAAGAATACATTCATGTTTGGTTTATGTCAGAGTGATCTTCTGCCTGTCTTAGCACACGGAAGGAAAATTCTTTGAAACCACAAAACCTACTCATCAGAAAGGTGAACAAAAAAGCCACTGATTTCTGAGTTCTGTCCCATCTCCTCCTGAAAGGTACCTGAGCAAATATATGTCTTAAACAGTTGGTCTGCACTGGGAAAGTTCAGGGGACTACATAGACCATCCATATGGTTTTGAAGATAGACATACTGGGATCATGGAGTAACCCTGAAGAAAAAACAGCTAGGTCTTTCTTAAACAAATTGGTATCTGTCCTCTTCCTTTTATATTAGGGAAAAATCTACAATCACAGGAGAGCAGAATTATTTGCTATTTACTCAAAGCTCCTTAGAAATACCATGGTTCTTCACAGCATAATAGAAGTAATAATATCTCTCCCTTCCTCACGAGCTGGTTTCATCTCTCTGAGCAGAGCTACCTGACAAAATCTCTTTACTGAATGTAAAACTTGTGCTAAAGGGATTGTGACACTCTGCATCATGATGCTGCGGGATGCATCGCTTTTGGACCCTACTTTGCCTGCTGTAGTTACGTGGTCTGCTGCTCTTCTCTACAGGCCAACGTGTTTTTGGGTGGGATGCAACTGATGCTGTTGTCTTTTCATCCTGATCCTGTACACTTGTAATAGCCACTCCTGTACATTGGCAAGGACACCCAACCAGTGCCATGCAGAATATATCAAAATGCTGAGTAGTATTCATATTCGGACCTCAGTATTCATGTCCTGTCCAAACTTTCTAGTGTCTTGGTAGGCTAAAAGTTATATTGAAACAGAAAGTTGGGAGCTCTGGTCCGTTCCTGTTCTAGGTTAACCAGCAAACGCGGTGACCACAACTATGTGCACGAGCTAGATTGCAATCAGTGACGTGCCCTTGTGATAAGGCTTTGGGGGTCTGTTTCCCTAAGGGGACTGGAGATCTAGCTCTGCTATTGTAGTCTGCTTGCCCTGATTTACTGGGTCTGGACCAGAAAATACTTTCACCAAGAATGACCCTGCAAAAAGCATTCCTCCTTTATCCAGTCAAGAGAAAAAGCTAGCAAACCAATAAAGTTTTTGGAATTAACCATTACTAGGATACTCCCCACAGGCCAGATGTGAACAGATGTTACACAGCTGTACAACCCAAGCAGCCAGCCTTTCCAGCAGTATTTATTTGTTGATAAAGTATGACAATTAAAAAACAGCCAAAATGATGGAGTTTGTTCTCTTTGATCACAAGAGACTTACAGGGTTTGTTCTGCCTGTTCAGAAGTCTTCCATATATATTGACATTTCTGCAGTACTATTTTCCACCTCACTAAAAGACTTCATTTTCTAAATGACAAGATGACTTCTTTTCTTTCTACTGGGCATTATTCTCAGGGCCAGTGCAGACCTGAGTGAATGACCAAGCAACACCTTTTTTTTTTTTTTTTTTTTTTTGTGGAGACTAAGAAGCTTCTGGTTACACACTTTAAAATATCTGCAAGCAGAACTGAAACTAGCATCGCCACTGGGCACAAGACCAGAACTGCAGAGATTCATGCCTTGGTGCTCCAATCTTGGCCTCCCTGACTCAGAAAGAAAGCAGTTGCCATTCTGCAACTGAATCTCGTGAAGCGATTCATGGTGCTGCATTGACTTATGCTCCAGCAAGTGTCACAGAACTGGGGTCTCTGGGCTTCGGAGGCATCAGGCTCAAGCTGCAGGTCAGCAAGGGCAAGCCCAGCAATTTGCTACCAGTACAGCTCAATTTCATTCTTGGCAAAAGGGCACACTCTAATCCCTGAGTCTAGTACTGAACTCTAAAAGTCAATGTGATTCTCACCATAGGCAGATACCGTCTTCCCCATAAAAGATTTTTCCAACTTTCTAAAGATTGATTTCACACTGGAAAACATAAGAGCTTATGTACTTTGCAAAAACTCTCTGTTAGCATTAGCTCTGATAACCCTGGCCCATGTTCATATGTGCAGCCATGCCAGCATCCTGTTGGAACACACTGAGTTCTTGCCACAGGGAGATCCAAACTCAATTATACATGGAGATGTATAATATTTTTGTGCCCAGACTCTGGATACAATATTTTGCACATGTGTGGGAGTTCTTGGGAGAACTCACTGGGATAGAATATCTTAGGCACTTCAGAAAAGTTTTGTTCTCTTTTACTGTAGTGCACAAAAAATAGGCACATAAATTTATTAAGTTCAGAGGCTGGGGCTGAGAGCTGATGACAAATGACAGTCTGAAAAATGCCAGAGTTCAAAGTGTAGGAACTACCTGAAAAACAAGTTTAAAAAAAAAAAAAAAAAAGTAGAATCAAGAGGTTCATCCCATGTTAGAGCAGAATGATATGTTGGCAAATGGCCCTTAGGGGTCTTGGTCTGGATTCTGATAAGGCAGCAGAGAGGGGAATGAGGGAGATGTAACGGTGTCCCAGAGGTAGAGCAGTTGGCTGGGAAGAGGGAGCTGCGTGGATAAATGCAACCCTGACTCTGCTGAGATGCCTGAAGCCAGTGCTGCCCAAAAGGGGAAGACTAGGGCCCTGCTTCAGAACAAAGCAGTGAAGAGGCCCCCGGCTGGGTAATGCCTCATCAAAATGACAACAGCATATTTTGAAGTTAAACAAGGGAAAAAAGGGAAGAAAAAGGACCAAGGAAAAGTCAGCCCACCCACTCAGCTCTCCTTTCACACAAAACACTTACAGCATGGCAGATGGGGCCAAGGAGGATTTATTTTTAGTGCTGCTATTCAGTTACAAACTGCTGCTCCCACAAATATGGGTTCACTGAGGTAGAAGATGGGTTCATTCTTCCAGGAAAGTGGCCACTTGTGTGAAGCTTGGTCCTGGCATCGGCTCAAATTTTACAGATTTAGAAAGATTGACAGAAATTATCCCCTTTCTCCAGCAGATCTAACCTCAGCGTCCAGAAGATCTAACAGAAATTCTTACCTAAACAGAGATGAACAGAACTGTGGTTCTGGATTCACTGGCACCTTGAACACAAAATGGGTGGTGGAGAACTAAGGCAAAAAAACTCCCTTCTAGTGTCTTTCAGTGCTCCGATTAGGCAGTCTGGTGAGGCGCTCACTGCACAGTAGTGATGACAAAGTCTTTAGTTCGAGCACATCCAGACTTGGAGGGAGGAGGAGGTTCCTCAAGCAGGTGTCTCAGAGAAGGTTTTGCCTGACTTCCTGAGTGAGAATAATGCCACTGGAATTGCAGGAGGAAAACAGCCAAACTGCCCTGCACCTGGATAATAGGAGCAGATTGCCCTCAAACCAGTGCTGCAACATCCCTTTGCTCTTAGATGCAAGAATGAGGAGGAAGAAGGAGGAAGGTCGTGGCTGCCTGAACAACTAGTGCTGTGCCCAAAGGAGCAGACGTGAGCATGAGGAAAAGATTATTCAGCAGGCCCCCACCAAAACCAGAGAGGACAAACAACAGGGTGCCTTCCTCACTCTGAACTTCACCCACCTACTGTGATGCACAGGGTCAGCCGAGAAACTCAGACGGGTGTGTGACAGCGTCCGCAAAGTCACAGGCTCCATGCAGTTGTCCTTCCTTCTTTTCAATGACTGGAGACTCCTGCCTTTGCTGAGGAGCCTTTTCCTTCGCTGACTTCTCGGACTGCTGACCTAATGGTTTCCTCTTTTTTTTTCTTTTTTTTTTTTTTTTTCTTTTCTTTTTTTTTGTTTTTTCTCTAATGTGAATATAGACAAGTGCAAGTCAGTACGAGTCTGACCAGTGTGTGCGGATAGGTACATTAACTGATCCTTCTGAGGCTTCTCAGTCAGTTCCCTGCGAGCATGTGATGGTTTCCATGGGCATAGAGAGGGGAAGACCACACTATACAGAGGTGGGATTAATAACAGAAAATTGGCTGTTCGGGATTCTGCGAGTTCAGTGTCTTTCTTGCTTTGAATCTCACTGACAGGGAAGACGTACTTCAACCTAACTGTAATGCCTGCTACCATCTGCCAAGGAAAGGGCGCTGTCTCGAGCAGGAAGAAGTCTCCTAGGGATGCTGAAGAACACGGCTTCCTTGCAGGAGATCCTAAACCCAACTAAGAGAAGCAGTACCCGCATGCTACTGCCTCTCATTGCTTTATAGACATAAAAGGGAGAGGGGGGAGAGGGCAAGGTTTGGCTGTCCAAACTGTTAGTGCCATGTCCAGTAGACTGGGTTTGAGCACAGAGGACATAGGACTGGAAGGTACCTGCTACCACCGGCAGGCACAATATGAGCCAACTTGCTGTATGTCTAAGGAGACTCCAGTCATATACCCACAGGAGGTCAATGTGTTATCCAGTACAATAGCACCATAGATTTTCCTTCAAGCCTCCTGATGTGTAAGTGGCTAACTTGCAGGGCAAGGAGGAAAGATATGGAAGAAACACTCCCTCTGAGAACTGGTCCCGAAAAGCTGGAAATCACTCTCAACTCAGTTTCTAATTTGAGTCACTTCATGAGGCCATTGAACACAATGTATTATTCTGCTCACCAAACCACAGCTTTAGGAAGTGGCTAAATCCTGAGGACAGTATGATACTGCTCTGGTCAGTGCTCATGGCAATCACACGCACACCAGGAGCATCAGCCGGGTGGTGCCTCGTGTGAAGGAGCAGCACTAGCCTACATTACTTCCCATGGTCTCATCCCTTTCCCTCCCTGCTGTTGACACTTCAGAGGAGGCCATGCATAGCAGATAAGACCTTGATTTGTTTCCCTTCCTTCTGTCATCCTTGAGGACAGTGGGAGGGCGGCCACAAACTCTGTCACCCTCCCCAGCAGAGGCTGTAGACGCTAATCACTCTGGGACCCAGCTGATCTGGATCAGACTGGAATGAGCCAACTGGAGCAACAGGGAAAGCTTATATGGCACCATCTGTCATCTTGGTCTCGGTTTGTCCTGAGCCAGAGTTAGGCAAACGGCTCATGATCTGAGGCCTGTGACAGACGATTACTCACAGACCGGCCTCTCAGCACTAACGCTCAAACTCTTCATTCATCACCTGCTCTGACGGCTCTTTTTGGTTACCCAGAGGAACACTTTGCACAAGATACTCTATAGCCAGAATTTGACAGCACCAGGGATTAGACCTATGTGTGAGTTTTAGAAACAACCTCAAGCAACGAAGGAGAAAGAAAAATGTTTTGCTACAGTAACTACTGAGGTGTCTCAAGTTTGGGAGAGACTTCCTCGTTTATACTGGGGCAACTTCATGTTTACCACACAGTAAAAGCAAGCACACAGACAAACCACAGCACAGATAATATGCAGTAAGTTCACACCTCTCCTCACCCCACAGTAACACATTCACACTTCCACACCTTAGAAATAATTATTTTTAATACTCCCTTAGGATTTTTAATTATGCATTATATTGTCTACAAGAAATTTAAAATGTGATCTATTTCCCTGGTTTAATGAGGAAGGCCTTTACTTTCTGTGTGCTCTAACTTCTCAAAGGCACTGACCACTGGATTCCTGGAGCAGTTCAAATATTGTAGTCCCATCTGCAGCAGTATTCTGCAACATCAACAGTGATGTCATATTCAAGATGTTACTTCTGCAGAGGTGAAGGCCATTCCTAATTAATTCCCTGTACGGAGGCTAACCGAGAATCCGTGCTGGAAGTGGGTTAGATCAACCCGCACTAGCCCCCTTACACCCCGCCAGAGCAGCCATGCCGCTGGGGAACGGAGAGCCGCTCTGCGTTCATACCTCAGCCTAAGTCAAACTAACGGCTCTTTGTGGACAAATCCTTTTTACCCATCCACAGCAGAAAACAACAGGTACTGCCCAACTTATTTGCACAGGTAACTTGGATCCCCTAGGCCCAGGGAGGCCCGCTAAGGCTGCGCAGGGCGAGCAGGCCGCGCGTGGTCAGTGCCGCCTTGTTGACAACTCTGTTCGGCAGCCCAGTCGTGCCCTGGGGCAGCTTCTCGGCCCCCCCGGCTGCTTGGGCTGGGCTCATTGGGACTCATGGGCAGCCCCTCTCGCTCCCGTTGATACCGGGCTGCGGCGTGAGCCCCCCGCCGCCGTCCCATGTCCGCGGGGCCCCGGCGCCGCCAGGCCGGGGCGGCAGCACCCTCTCCTGTTCCCGCCGCCGCCGCACTCCCGCGCGCGGCGCTTCCCGCTCCCGG
>VZSV01000029.1:2401837-2428888 GCA_013398735.1 Nothocercus julius | reverse complement strand
GGCAGCCCCACAGGCTGGCACGGCCTTGCTGAGCATGACTTTATGGTAGCCCGGCAGTCTGGGGAGTTCGGGAGGACGTGTGCACACACAGACACCAAGTTCGTGTCTCCCAGAGGCGTCCGGCCCCTGCGCCGCACTCTCACACCCCCGCGGGCACTTGCGAGCTGCCTCCTCCCTTCACGTACCGTCGCGGCTCCTGCCGCTCTCCGGAAAGCCCGAGCCACACACGAGCTCGGGGGCTTTTCGCCCTTGCAGCCTCATCCCCCCCTTCGGACGTGGGAATCCGCTTTCGCTTTTGCATTCAGCTGACCCGCACTGCAAGCAGGCGCTTGGAATTGCATTGCTCCCAGCTGATCCTGAGTCTAGACTTTCCAAACCAAAACAGTGTCTTAATACTCCTAATGTTCCTGCTGATGCTACCTGCACACCATTATTCTGTCAGTCTGTCACAACAACCTGCTGTTCTCAGTACACTGAGCCTTGGAAACAACTCTGGCTTGGAGCCTGACCGAGATGACAAAAAATGCGAGCGCGCCCGCAAGCGTTTGCATTGGCTCCAGCAAACACACTGAGGAACTGCAAGGTCCAAAATGCTCGCGTACAAAATAAGCAGATTGAGCTACTTTCCTATTCTACACATTTGTCATTGACTGAATCTCCAGTCCCATATTCACATGGGATGTGGAATAAACTGTTCCTATAAGCAGTTCACCTTGAGGCAGCAGTATATTTAAGTAATTTTGAGCAGTAAACAAGTCAGTAAAAGCTGAGCTAGAAGCTTGCCTGGGGATAGCTGCCATTGCTTGGAGCGCAGTGGCATCCCGGCGAAACTCCAGCACAAGCTGGGAAAGAGAAAAAGGAAATGCAGCTGTTCAAGTGTGCATTGTATTCGGCAATACTTGACAGGAAATGGGGAGTCTTAATTTTCAAGCGGTGTTTCCCAAACCATTTGAAAATCTACCAAATCTTGGAGTGCAGGCAAATTTACATAGCAATTCTTCAGTGGTAGAGGTTCAAAGGCAGCCTCTCTATGTGAGTAAGCCTCAGATTTGCATGCGCAAACAGCACTAACATATAAAATGCAAGACCAAGTTTTAAGAACTGCATGCCCGCTTTTATGCATCCAGTATGCACATAAAATTACTGTAATTGCACTTCCATATTAAAGGTACGCACCAACCCTTTTAATTTGTATAGAGATCACTATTTAATCACCTGCATGATGCTATAATCTAACTTCAAGAAAAACTGTGCTAACAGTATATACAGGTGTCTAAACACAGATGTACATGCTCATTGTAAATATAAATATTAGCTAATGCATTCAGTGTGAGCAAAGAAAGGAAGAAAAAAGTCTGGGATCTGCACATTTTTGCGTACAAAAATTAAAATAATTCACTACCAAAATGGAGCCAACTTTTACAAATGTAGGTAGGGTGAGATGGCAAGTTCTGCGCAGTTTCTACACAATTTCTATGTCCAATCATACGTGCACATCTTAAGAATACAAACACTAATTGCATAGAAAAACAAGGATATTTCTGTACTTTTCTCCGTGTCCATAACAGTTGCATGATCACACAGACACCCAGTAACTCTTGATGCTATGGCTGAAATTAGAAGATCACTTATTTCAAGAGATGACACCGATCCAGCCTAAACCACACGGAGGAAACGCCCCCTTACTTAACCACTGCCATTGTTATTTGTATATCCAAATATTAAACAATCACTTTCTAATGGTAATCTGTTCTTCTCAAGTTCTTACAAACATGAAAGGTGCTTTATATGACCTCTGTAAAATCATCATGGACAATCATCATGCTTAGCCTGTTCTCAGCACAGACAGATACAGATAGACTCCTACAGCACCTTCTCTCCTGATGCCCTTTTTTGTGTGTGTGTGTGTGTGTGTGTGTCTGCTCAGATATTGAAGGACAAGGCTGCTTTCTAGAACTAGTTATATAACTCCCAGTTTTGAAACATGAATAAAATGGATTTGCCATACTGGTCAGGGTTAAATCACAGGCCCAGGAAGTTCAATATTATATCTCCTGCTCTAATCCCACATCCAACAGTTCAGACATCCCCTCACTCAAGCACCTCTCCTATTGTGCAATAGCTTAGACAGGGAAAATAATTCTTTCTTAACTCTAGCAGTTGAACTCCTTGCACCCCATCGCATGAGACTGGATCATACCATTCATTATCTTATCTTCCTCAACTACATGTTACTAATGGTCTAAAAATTAGCCAGGCCTTCTGTAAAAATCCACCCACTCAGCTAGTACCTTTGACTCAGTTGAATGGCAGTGTTGGGGTTGACACACTCAGAAAAGCCCCATATATCTCCCTATTGCAAAAACAAAGCACATGCTTAGAGGTTCATTGACGCAGGGAGCAACTTTTTCACTGTGAGTGTTCTGCACCTAGTACAGTGGGTTTCTAATGAGCAGCTCAAACTCTTAAACACCATTATAAGACACACAAATATTATAAAGGTATCCAGTCTCAGCAGTACAATCATATATTTGAATTCCACTTTGCACGCTGCTGAACACACCCAGTAAGAAGCTCAACTGTTTCAAGCCTCGTAGACATTAGCGGGAGTTGAAGGTGACTTGTGTCCTAGCAACACACAGGACTCATCCCTTTTTTTCCAAATCTCTAAACTGCAGATATGAACTTTAGAACTTAAACCACAGTCCTTTAACTTAACAGAGAGCCCCCACATAGAGCAACAACTGAAGCAAGATATGACCCTCTATACTTTGTAAACATCTGAGGTTATCCTTCAGGCTCAGAAACTAGAGTATGAGTCGCAATCAGTTGCAAAATATCACTGGCAATTAAGTATAGTACGACATTTGAAAATGTGTTGTATTTAACATATTTAAATAGAAAATCTAAGAAGCCAATGCAAATGCCTAGAAGGTTTGGTATCAGTTGTCCTGACAGGGACTGTGTCCAGGTCTATTTTAAACTTCATGGTGACACACACACAACAGGAAAGATTCCTTACTTTGGACTTGACATTCATAGTGCTGGGATTGCTCAAACTGGAAAAAATATAAAAGTGCCTAAAAATCACGTAATTTTATCAAAAATGCAATACCTTTTTAGCCATTCAAAAGAAGGGTTGAAATACATAGCAGAAATCAAATTACCCACAACTTGAACATCTTGAGTAGGAAAAGTTTTTCATTTGCTCATGAAAAAGTGATGATTATGCTAGAACATAAGATCCTCTGGGTCCTGAAGCAATGCACTAAAAAATCAACCCCAGGATCTTCTCATGCATACGAAGGGTGGTCTTCCAGACAAGGGGGAAGGAAGCTGGATATCAGACTTGCTCATGGCCTTCAGCTTCCCTGGCTAAGGAGGACTTTTCTCTTTTACTAAACTTGGTTCATATCTGTGCATATGTAGAAGGGAGTCTGCCTCTTTCTATCTGTTTGTTTGAAGTTACTACTTCATAGATTCTCATTTAACAAAAATAACAGTGTGAATAAGCTGAAAAACTGGTCTCTGGAATTGCCCCCAGGCCTCCGGGTAAGTCACACGAGGTTTTGAGATTGCTTCACTTGGGACAAAGATACCCGTCATTAGCTGCTGATGAACAACACCCAGAAGTGCTCCGTGACTGATAAAGACGACAACATGGAAGGTGAGGGGAAAAGGCAGGGCCTGGGCTGGCTGGCCAGGGCGTTGCTTTGTCCTCACTGATTTCCTGGAACCAAAGGGGCTCCACTTCTCCTTTTCTTCTCACGGCTTTTGGCTAACATAAAAGCTCCTTCCATGCCCTGCGTTGACACCGCAGTTGCTGAACGTAGGCCAGTTGCATAAGCTTTAAGGGTACCTCTAGTACCTTAATCTACCCCCTTCCTCATGAGATGTGTGCTCATTGTCTCTTTTCCTTCCTCTTCTTCATTTCCTTGCTGTTGCAGAAGAACAAACAGAAAATGAATGAGGAAAGTGTCCAGAAGGGAACTTGAGACAGGGGAGCATCCAGTGGTCCCCCTGCTATGGGGAACATTTACGGAACCTGCTGTTAATCAGAGATGAAGTTTCTCAGTGCAGCGTCATACATCCCCTGTTGCTGCTTATTACTTAATCTTTGCTTCCTCAAATAGCACCCTGAATTGGGTAACAGCTTTCCTGAAGGTAACAGAGCAAGGAAAAGATGGCACTTTCATAATAAAAATGAAAAGCTTCAGTTTTTCATAAAGGATTTTGAGCCAGGTCCAGTAACCAAAGAGAAAGAAGCAGTGGAGCAGGTTCTTGTGAACGTGAACTGGATTCAACAGAACCACCTCTAGCTCAAGTTTTGCAAAGATTCTGCCCTTTCACAGGATTGCTCCTTGTCTTATCTGCCCACCTTCCTGAGCTCATTGGAAATACACACACACATTTCTTAACTCAGTGATGCCAATTCTTCCATGACTAGTGATTTTTGATTATTTCCAAAAATATTGGGACATTCAGCTCAAGATAGACAGTAACAGACAACTATGAGATAAATAATTTTATCTTGAAAGGACTCCATAAGAATAAGCTCAGGAGTCGGGCCAATTTCTTATCACTGATAATAGCATTAAACTAATAAGGAACAGTAAAGAGCCCTTTTTTTTTTTATGTGTATGTTCAAGAATGGAGATTAGAATCTTCTGAAAGTGCTTCGAGTTGCAGTAAATTATTAATAAAAGTGCAACTTACAAAAATGTATCTTCCTGAGCCTGTGTCTGTAGACTAGGAAGGTCTTTCAGGACTCTCCTAGGTGATGAGGACATTTAAGGCTGCCTTTTGTAAATGCTGCCTTTTGTCTATTTGATTTTTCAAAATGCCAAAAGTATTTCTAAGATTTAGATTAATTTGTGCATCTATATTCTAAATCCCAACCTTAATTCCACCAAAATCATATTTCTGAATTGTCAGTTGAATTTTATGAAGAGAGGGAGGGAGCGAGGGAGGGAGGAGGAAGACAAAGCATTCAAACTTTAAAAGGAATTAACATGCACATTCTTGTAAAAGTTTCAAAGAAGAAACAAAGTCACTGAAACCCTAAATGGGACCTCTTGGGTCTCTCTGCTACTCTCTGATCCTTTTAGGTCTTCTGCTTCCTTCTTCCTTAGCTCTTTTAATATCAAGAAATTGAGCCTTCGGAAATAATGCCTTTTTTTTTGTTTGTTTGGCATAATGCAGATTCCCACAGAGAAAGTGCATACTGGGCTCTTTCATTGTGACTTTACTTTTATTTTTGAGTCCCTTAGTAAGAAAAGGATCATTCCAACAGTATGTTTCCACTTCATATTTAGAAGAAAACTGTTTTTACAAGGTTCTCCAGTGCAATATTTTTTCAGCAGAGCACTGGAACTCACAGGAAGATGAAGTGCACACCCACAAAGAAGGAAAATTTTCAAGGAAAGTTTACTTCTTGATTGGAAACATGAAATAAGCATCATACTAACTAGAGCAACGGTCTGAAGGACAAGCTAGTTCCTCTGTCACAGCAACAGTAAATGATAAAGCAAATAGACCATTCCACGAGGACATCCACTCAGGAAAGTGGCTGCCATGAAGTGATTATCTATCCCCTTCCTGCTCAGCCCTCAGCAACTGGCAGTCCAAACCAATGTCACACACATCCTCCGTAAAAAGAAATTGTCCATATATAAGCTCCTTATTTATTTATTTATTTATTTATTTATTTATCCTAAAGAATCTAGCCCTGGCAACAAAACAGCATATTTAAAATAAGCAGAAAAACGAGAATTATGAGCAGATGTGACAGGAGACAAAAACCATTGGAATGGAGTCCATTCTGCAGGACCAACATCCTCTACAGGCTCTGAGGAAGTGAAGGAAGAACATCCATGCTCCCAGGAGCAGCACCAAAGGGATGCCACATCCCACAGAAGGGATGAAGAGAAAGGCATCTCTTCTCAACACTACGGAGAGGGATCTTTGCTATTAGAATAGTTTGCCAGCAGCTCTAGGCAGAAAAGGGAAGTATTTGAAAGCACGTAGCTTTTAGTTCCTTTCACTTACTCCCCAAGAACTTCTTACCAAGCTTTAGCATTTAGGGTCTTATATTGGTTTTTGTTAGCAATCTTGGAAATCATGCACTGTATGGAAGCCAAACCACAGTAAAATAAAGTAAGTTTTACTAACAGGAGTGAATATAAAGTACCCCTACAAGCCAGACACATCTCAGAGCAGCTGCTTGTTATTTCTCTTTGGCATGTATTTTTTTGGATATGAGACACCTCCATCTTCCTAACCCCAAACAGACAGAAGAACAGAACACACTGTGCCTATTATGGGCCAAATCTTCAGCTGACATAAATCAGATGTGCTCCACTGAAGTCAATGGAGCTGTTGTGGTTCATACAAAATGGGTTGTGATCTCCTACAGCAGCCTCACACATCTGAGACATCACTTTCCTTAACAGATATGACAGTGCTTCACAAAACAACACCGGTCTAAACAGCAAGAGTTTACGGTTTATAAAGCTGCAGGATCAGCTGGATAATGAGGATACTACTGTGGATTTTGTGGGTTTTTTGATTAATTTTTAGATCTAGAACAGACAGATTTTCCCAATATTCAAGACTCTGGGGAGACAGCAATTGGCAATATAACTTGGAATCAGATAAAACTAATCCTTCAAGCGCGTACGTCCCACTGACAGTCAGCATTTTTTGAGTCAGCACAGCCTTTCCTTTACAAGAGAACAACAGAATAAAAAAGACTGCAGTTGCATAAACTCTCTAGCACTGTTCATACTGAAGCTGAGGTAAAATGAAGTTGATAAAAATATAGGAAGCAGACTTCTTATATTTCAAGATATAGCATATAGATACATTTGTTAAACACCTGTTGGTCAAACTGTATCTGCATTTTTCTAATTATCTGTATTTTTCTAATAGTCTTTGAGGGTAGTGAGAACCTCACTACTGTAGAAGTCAGGTCTTACTTTCAGGTACTGAGACTCATGCTGTCAAGAGTATAAAAACAAAGAGCCATATTTGAAGACCAATATAAGATCAAAGAACTTCTGCCTACAAAACAGACCTGGAAGAAATAGTAAGAGGCCACCTTGCTCGTCCCAACAGCTAGGGTTGCTAAGGCAAACGTCTGTTGCTGGTTTGGGCTGGCTCTGTTGGTGTGCTGCAAGCCTTCTGGCAGGGCTTCCAGAGCTATTAATTAGCAGATTACTCATCAGCGGAGCCAAAGCTCCCTGTAAATGGATGCCCCATTGACCCCGCTGAATTTAAAATTTCATAAATAAAATATAAGCCTCACAATTTTTTTTCCTCTTCATCTTCACAGGTAAAGTAACAATTCAAAATAGTATAAAGACACCTGCTCAGCACATGGCAGGTAAACCAAACTGAAAGTGGGTCTTAAATGGAGCCTTCCATCCCGCACGCATGCCTCACACCGAATGTATTAAATACTCAGGTAAACACGTGGATGCATTTGTAGGCTCCACTGTAGTTTGTTTGTAGCCTTGAAAGTTAAAATCTAGTTTGTTTAGAGAAGAAATATTAGCAGGAAGATTTGCGTTGAGTCCCTGTTTACCTAAAAAAGAAAACAGGCCTTTTAAGTTGTACCTGATGGGCAGATGGCAGCTCTTGTGTTAGCAGAGCATCCGCTGAATAGCACATGCAGCTGGGCAGCTCATTCTTTTTACCATATTGTTAATCGAGCACAGGATACAGAGCTGAGCAAAATTTCACTTATACAACTGGTGGTTAATTCTGTGCCAGCAGTAATTAGCTTCTGTAAAGAGTTTATAACAAGAAACCACAAAACAGTCTTATTCCGATGAAACTGATGGGAAAAAAACATTTGCGTCTGTCCGTGGGGTGTGAGCTCCAAGGCTTGGCAGGAGAATTGAGACACAGGCTTTCAGGCCAAAGGCAAGAGGATTCTTTATTGAACTACAGAGCAGCTTCCTTTTTAATAATTATTTGTATTACAGTAGCACCTCTAGTCCTACTGCAAGATCAAGGCTGCCGGTATTATGAAAGAAACAGCTAAATACAGGAGGGACCTTGCTCCCAAGTATGCACAAACTAGGGCCTTGATTCTGTGAACACGGACATTTAACTTAAATGTTTAGTATATTTTCTACACACTGTGTAGAAAAAATCAGATGCGATTTTGCAGAATCTGGGTCTTAACCAATTACAAGTTTTAAAAAATGTTACTAATTATTAGCCTGGATCCTAAAGTAGCAGTGAGTATGCTAAACTCTTCAGGCAGGATTACTTTTACTGATTTCAGTGGGAATACCTTAATTTCAAAACTACAGAAATGGTTGCAGTTTTGCAGGATCAAGGCCTGGATGATTGTCCACATTCCTACCAGAAGTATGCTGGACTGAGTATTGTGACCATTGTCTTTCTGGCAGCACATGGCATATACCTGCCAAAGGGTTCACTGCAGCAAGCGCTGGGCAAATACAACCTCTTTGTCTTACAAGACAAACAGATAAAGGGAAAGGAAGGTAAATCGAGCAACTACTTGTGGCCCCATTCGAGGTGGGTGAGTTGGGGTGCCAGACCAGATCTCCTGCATCATAGTTGTTACTAAACCACTTTAATAACTGATTTTGCATAAAAATAAGGACATAAAAAATACTTCATATGTTCAAGGTTTCCTAGAGAAAACAACTGAAAAGCAGACTTTTGTCAGACTAAGAGGGGAGAACTCAAAAGTGCATTGGGTAAGGGAGAGTCAAAGTCAACGTGACGAGTATTTCCCGGCAGAGTAAGTCACTGGAGGAGGAAATTATGAGTGAGCTGGGCTGGGGCAGCAGGGCTGTCCCCTCATGGCCGCTGCTGGGGCCCGCACTCTGTTCGGCTGTGCTGGGGCAGCGCTGGCGGACGCAGCCCAGCCAGCGGGGCGCAGCCTCCCGGGACAGCTTCACTGCCACTGCCTGCCAGAAACCACCTTCGTAGAGTTTGCTGCTTCTCAGCTGATGGTTTGGCAATCTGAAGTGTCCTTTGTATAAGACGTTATGTTAAGCAATCAACAAAACACCACCTCTGCTTTCTGCTCCGTCAGCTCACCTCTCCCCAGGGCTGCAAGATACGTATGAACGCTGCAAAGACCAAAGCACAAGTGTCAGGCTGGCTGGGGGCAATGCTATTCAATAGCAAATCAATAACACTGGAAAAAAAACATTATTATTTGTTCTGTCACACTGATCAACTAGCTATCTAAAGTAATGAGGTTATCTGAACAGACCTTTCCTTAAAGAGAAAAGTGCAAGAGTAGCTGGCTTCTTTAAAGTAATGTGCCTTGAATGCACTATGCCTCAAAAATGGGGGAAGGAGTAATTACAGCATGTGCTCGTTTACCTGTGCTGGCCTAATCTAGCTAGGTAACAACAGCTGCAAAAATGTGGCAATATGAGTTTAGCAGCCAGAGTTTGTGATCTGGTTACCTGCACGTTAAAGACCTCTCAGCTGCATCTTTGTGGCTATCATCATTCATGCTAATTAGATTAAGCCGGCAAAGATATTTTTGCACATGCTGCAAGCACACCTTCATTTTCCTGGGTGGAGTAGGTGCATGCAGGGGAAGATATGAATAGATATCTGAAGTGTCCCACACAGTGCAGGGGGGACAGGTGACACAACCCAGTCCTGCAGAAGGAAGGAGTTCAGCGGTTCCACGACAGAGCAACACACAGTAGTTTATCTCATAATTTCATAAGGAAAACCCTGAAATTGTACAAAAGAAAAACCTTCACTGAAAATTGCAATTTGCAATAACTTCTGGAAATATGAATTTTGTCTTCAAGCAAAAAAAAAAAAAAAATGAAGTGGTCAGTGTGGTAAAGTTAATATATCATTAAATATACAGAAGTGGGTTCTGAACTTGATTTTTTCCTGACCAAAGTCTCTCACCAGCTCTGTGACCCAATTCAGATCATTTCCCCTCTTTGTGCCTTTGCTTCTCATGTTTTTTTTTTTTTTTTTTTTTTTTTTTCTTTCATTCATCTATGCTGCAGTTTCTTTTCCTATATACTCAAATAGAATATAGCACCGAGGTCCCAGGTTCAGTCTGGGATTCTGGACATCACTGTTGTATAAATAAACAGTAATTAAAATATGATATGGCTGTTTCCTTAGAGTATATACAATCCCTGCTAATTTTAAAAAAGCAAGAGAAAGGAGCTTTGTTTTTTCTACAGTCCTGTGTGCTTGAAGCGAGGAGCAGCTGACTGGATTCCCGGATTCCATATGAGCAACAAGAGCAGGAAGGGGGGGATTCAGGACACCCTATGATCCCGCGTGCTGTCCCCAGAACAGGCAGGTCGCCCTTTTGCTTTTATTCCATCATAAACAGCCTTTCACAATCTTTCAAAACAGGTTAATGTTGCAAACATCAGATTTAAATATTCCTTATACTCTTTGTCTAGCACCTACAATGGTCCTATAAGTTAAGCGTGGAAGGGACTTTATGACAGCAGTGCATAGGGAATGACAAGTCCTGGACTATTAGTCACTGGCTTGTTGCTGTCAGATTTTCCTGACAAGAGATGGTACTGGAACCTTGTTGTTCTGAAACTCCTGGAAAGTCATTAGCTGTGATTCCCTTGGCATTCGCTTTTAACATCAGCCAAGAGATTGCAGTTAAAAAAGGTGTATAATTAAAAAAGGCTTAACAGGAAACTAAAGAGAACCTCAATTTTTTTTTTTTTTTTTTAATAGAGAAAATAAAACAGAAAGGCTTTATCCGTGGTACGTTCTAAACAGTGCGCTATTAAATCTGGCCTCAGTAAGTGTCAAATGAGCAGTTGAGGAAAAGAGGGTAAGAAAGAGTGAACGAACTGAGTCCCCGAGGTAGAGAACAAGCTCCCCCATGAGAACTTCAGCTTCCAGGACGGAGGGCGGGCCAGGGTCTTCGCTGACCGCAGGCACTCTGCCTACGGCAGGGAGCATCCCCAGTTGCTGTCCCGGGACAGGCGTTATGTCCTAGGAGAGATCACTGCCTGTCAGGGAAGCATCAGGCTTAACCCTGGGGAACAACATCATCCTGCGTCATTCCAGGGAGGTGCCTCATTCGGCCTTTGGAGAAAGGGAGGGATCAGCCTTTTGCCCTCCAGTAACCTCTCCCAGTCAAACTGGGATGCTCTCTACAGCCACGGCCACGTCTTCCAGATGGGAGAACGGGCCAGCCTTTAACGAGACAGGCGCGGACACAGGCAGAAGAGACAAATCCAAGCACAGGCCATACTTACAAAAAAATCACAAGATAGCTTGAAATAAACCATGTGTGGCTACAAGGTTCACATCAGCAAGGCAAGAAGCATTGGCTATGGAACCACGGACCATGTAAGTGCTTGTCTCAAAACATCATTCCTGCACTTACGGCATATCCTTTCTCGTGCTCTAATTACTTGTTAAAAAAAACAACTTCAAAACAAACCATTCTGACTCTGTGAATAGGTTGAAGGCTTCTTTTCCAGATCCATTTTAAAGTGGCAGGTATTTCCAAGAGCGGACAAATTATGCACTAACTGGACACTGTTTAGACTGCAGAGATGTTGCAGCAGGACTTAATTCTTACCATGTATATAGACTAGCACTAGATGCCTGGATCCTGATCAAGGCCTATAGGCTGTACTGCAGTACAAATAATCAATGATAAGAATGATGGAGTGGCCTTGAGGGAACACATCGTTACAATAACTAGATGGATTGAACCCATCTGAAGAGCCGGACAGTTATCTTAAATGAGACATAAGCAGGCATACAACTGCAGTCACGGTCATCTTATCAGTTTTCAAAACCTAACACGGCTCAGCCAGCAACAGGCTGCCACATTCCTGCAAAGCTTTCTGGAAGGAGGCTGCGCTAAGCAGCCTGTGCTCCACGGACTCCCTCGCGCTCACGGTGACTTTGGGAGCTCGAAGGGCTGGGTACCCATGAGAGGCCAACGTGGTCACTGCAGCTCTCACCTGAACGTGCACCAACGACACCGGTACTAGCAGAGCTGGATCCAGCGCTCGAGGAAACGCTGCAGGGCACGTTGTGGGGAAGCTGCACCCCTCTGTGCCGCTCTGTCATGTTGTGGCCCTCCAGCCTCCCAAGTGCCAGAGCTTTAGAAACTCAGCCAGGATTCCCAGCGAGCCTGGGTTATCTAATTGTGCAACGTACGTTCAGACATACAGCTGGATTTTCGTCTTGCGCTTCCTAAGACGTATTAGTGTGCCGGAAGTAGCTTTTGGGATAGATGGGGAATGATGCTGAAAATAATTTGGAAGAAAAAGAGGGCTAAAATATACTGTTTTGATGTTTCTGAGTAAATAGAGATAAGAGGTATGGAAGTTTCTCTGGCAGGGACATTAGCAGAGCCTCAGCAAATTAGTTTTGCACTAGAAAATCAATGTGGAGTGGAAACAAGGCATGCAAAGCAAGGATGTGCTTTAACTAGGCACAAAGCTGAAGTGATTTAAGAAGAAGCAGAGTTGGTTCCCGAGTAGCTAATTCATTTCTCCTTATCTTCCTTTGGCAGGGGCTAGCTGCTTAACAACCACTTGATGTCTGCCTGCTGCTTCCTCCCCTCTCCCCCCACTTGTTGCCTTGCAGGAAACAGAGAACAGTTCTGCTGCAAATGACTCCAGCTCCCCATGGGCCGCAGAGAAGCAGCTGAGAGGTTACTGGGCATCTCTGTGACATCCCAGCGTTCTGAAGGACATGGCAATGTTTACACTTAACTGAGATCAGGTCTAGGCTAAGACATTTGCTGGAATCCAAATCCCCATTATTATTTTTTCATTACATTTCTGTGCTAGTAAAACACCCAATAGATACAGTAACACTGTCAAAAAAAAAAAAAAAAACCCCACACTTGCATGTATAAATTCATTTGCTTAGACAAATTCAATTAACTACAATTTTTACTGTGTAAAACATCTTTTGTCTGTATAATAAGCCTCATAAATTTCAGAGGAGATACTGAAAAAATGGCTTTAATATCAGCAAGGCATAATTCTTGGCATTATCCTCAGGTAGTTAAAGGAATTTTTTTCAGCAGTTCAGCTAGTATCTTATGGACAGGGATAGCAAAAGAGTGGGCTGGACAGTCTATGCTAAATTAGTCCTGGTCTCTACTGATATTTAAAGTACACATTTATTGTATTAGTAGCTTGTATCTCTTGCATTCATATTGTGTTTCCTTTATTCTGCCAAATGGCACCTTTCTAGGAACTGCTCTTTGGATGACTTCTTGCCCCTTCCTTGATTGCCTCTATTTACAGACATAGAAGGAGCGGGTGGAATAGGGAAGGAGCAGAATCAGGGAGTAAGGAATCACAGGACTGCGACGTTCTGACTTGATGTCCGTGCTCCTAAATAAGTTTCAAAACATGTCAGGGTTAAAGATAGAGCTAGGATGAGCTGGGAATCTAGCAGGGTTAATCTTGTAACATAAATCTCAGCAGAAACTCCAGGCCTGAGCCGCATAGCCATGCAAAGCTGAGCTCGGAGCTCTGCAGTGACGCTGCAGAACACTGCTGACTAGCAAATGTTTTGTGATAACGTAATTATCAGTAGAGATTGAAGGTGCTACGGTTACCCCCTTCCTGCAGTTCATTTTTCTGAGGAAATCCTGTCGAAACATCAAAGCTACAGTCCTACCTCTGTAGATCTAAGTATCACTTTTTGCCCCTTTCTTCAGCCATTCTCTAGACTCATGACTGGCCTCTGCATTTCCTTCTGCAGCTTCCTTATCCAAACATGGGAGCATATACTGGTGAGGGCTGCCCAGCTTGGTTTTCCCATAATTACAGAAAACGGAGGCAAGGATCTTGCTGAAATATCTCCTCTTTGCTACCTAGCTATTCAACCGGCAGTATACCAGTTCTGCAATATTATTTTTCAATATTTTTATCTGGGATTTTGGAGCAGGTGGAAGAGATGCAGACTGCATCCATCCATCTCAGCTTAAGCTACATGGATGAGCTACAAATCAGTGCAGGATTTGTGAACTGAATTATTTACAGCTCCTCACTTTTTTTCTCTATTATCACTTTTTATTTTATAACCTCTTTAAAAAGGGAACTGATTCTGCTACGTGTGCCAGGTATCACAATAGTATACAACAGGAAGTATTCACCTGGAATGGAATATTCAGCATTTTAGGAAAAGTAAAAAGTGGCAATTACCTTTGAGCTATGAGTTAGAGAACTAACATATTTTGTACAGAAGAAGCATCCATGAATGACTCCTCAGAGAAAAATCTGTGTTGTCAACTTATTGCTAGCGTCTGTTAGAGAGATGGCAGTGACATTTTAAAATACTAAACCCACTTGGTAAGTTACTATTTTAGAGCAGATGTATAAATTCAGCACACTTTCATCAAAACCAGACCATGCATCTAGCAAATTAGAACTTGATGTCAGCAGTAAAAATTTGCACAATGAATAGAAACTATATCATGCAACAGGAGTGAGTTCTGTGTCATTCCTTCGGTAATCCAGGATTGGAGATGCTAAGGGCAAAACAAGGTTTAATATAGCTTTCTTCACTGAAGAGGCAATGCATTCCCTAAAAGAAAGCCCATATGTACAAGCCAGACACTGATGATGACCTTGCCATGTGTAGTCTCTTTTAGGCAGAATCTTTCATGGCCAGGAAAGAGCCTTGAACTGCTTGTGAGGCATGTGTTTGTTCAGCCCTACAAGCTTGGAAATGCATGGACTGGTGAGTATAAGCAAGTATGAAATCTGCTCAGCACTACGTTACCCTCATGGATGCAGCTCTTGGTGTCAGGAACACTCGAGAAGAACATTCCTGCTCAGTTATGGCACATACAGTAGCTACTTAAGCAAAGAACAGAAACTTTTAGGTCCTAGAAGCCTGGTTATGAAAGAGTTAAACATACTTAAATCTTGTCTTTTCAAGAATTGAAGAAGTAGCTGTGAAAAGTTCTACTGACTTCCAGGGAACTAGGCTGTAAACAACACAGCCCGACTGCAGATGAGGACAGTATAAAACTCTTGACGGGTACAAATCTTCCACATGGCCAGCATCAGGCGAGGTGCTTGTCAGAAGGCATCTGCAGCTGTTCCCTTTTCAAGCTGTTTACTCTACAGGCGGATTTACCATCTGTGCAGAAAAACAATACACACACCAGGAATCAGTGTCTGTCAGATGCAGCCTGGTCTCGTGGCTGGAGCACAGGACAGGCAGTCAGGAGATTTGGATTCTATTTATTGCTCTCACTGGCTCCCCGAAGCAAACAAGGGGAATCACTTCACTGCTGTGTCTCATGTTTTCCCTCAAGATTCTACTTCACCTTAGTGATGGTATGAATACAGATTGTTTGTATTTACCAAGTGCTTCTTGTTCTTTGAATTGCAGTGCTAAACAGCTAATTGCAGAGCTAAACATCTGTAATTCCACAGAACTGCTAAAGCTTCGGGAGTCGCAGGTCAGCATTTCTGTGATTCAGTTTGCAGACCTGAGTCATCGGGTTCATCTCGCTTTCAAACTATGCACAGTAAAGAGGTGGACTTTGAGAGATCACAACAGTGAGAACCTGAGAAACAGTTTACTAGAGAAAGATGATACTTGTTAGGCGCAAGTCAATACAAATGACCACAAACTTTCGGATTTTGACATTCTGCTAGTATTTTTCAGCTTGTTATTAGCAGTGGCAATTACTGACATTGAAAGTCAAGGTAGTCACTTATATTTTATTCCCAAGAATAAATCTTCTAGAGTTTTTAAATCAAAGTATTACAGCTGTGCAGGGCGCAGTTGTAGCTTTTGCATTTCACATCAGATGCTGAGGGAAGCGCTGAGTTCAGAACATACAGTTCACGTCACCACAGCCCTTTAGAAGCACAGGAACTTCACAAAGTGTCCCAGCAGAGCCATATAAGATAGAGCTCATTTTTTTGTTCAATATTTCCTGACTTTCCTGGACTGCCCTTACCCTAAGATAAGACCTGAGCTTGAATAAAAGCTCTGGAGTGGGTCAGGTTTGGATCTTCACCGATAACACCATTTTAAAGCCAGATAATATTGCTTCATGAAATAATTATAATGCAGGTCCTAAGTAAATACACGGCAATAACGATCCACAGCCTACATGCACTCAAGACTGGGCATGTAGGAGAAATACTGTTGTCCGTCCCGCTGGCGCATCGTGGTTGGATATATGAAATGCCATTTCCTCTACGGCATTTAAGAAAGAAGCTTGGTCCCACTAAAATTAATGGAGTTGCCAAAGTATTGTAGTACCGTAATTCATATTTTCTGAATTTGCTGCCTTTCACTGAATAATTTTATGAGCAGTGCTCCTCCTTACCCATCTCAGTGCAGTTGTATGTATAACGAAAGCAACCTAGCCAATTTCATTTTTCCTTTTAATTCTTGTGTTGTTATTGAGCCCTAAAGGATCTTGTTTTTGTTTTTACTGCTCTATAATGAGTCACTGGCTTATTTAATTTAATTTTATTGTAATTGTTATCTTTTCATTCTTGTTTTTTTCCAGTGAGTTACTCATAAGACCACAAGATATAAACAGGACACTGTTGCTTGGACAACTTCTGTGGGTAATTTTTTTTTTCACTGTCGCCCAAATCCAAAGCAAGTTCCTGAAGTCCTCACTTCCTAAGAACTTTCACCTCAATCCATGTATATTTTCCCACATGTCATGCTTCTGTTGATCCCTACATCTTCCCAGCGAAAGAGATGTGCCTGTCTGGCTTGGGTGCCTTCTATTTGGAAGCTCTCTCAGGCTTTACAGTTATGCCCCTTCTGAAACTTTTGTGATAGACAATCAGGCTTAATTTTACAAGACTCTTTCACAGCAAATAAATTTTGCCAAGAACTGGGTTTCAACTGAAAATTTGGGAGGAATATTTTTCCAGTGAAATGGAAGATTTTCCTTTGTCATCTCTCCTGTTTTACACTAACTTCATCTTTGCACCCATTTTCATGCAGAGCTAGAGATCTCAATCATTTTAAGGTCTTAGGTTTCACTGTAAGAGTCAAAATACAGAAGAAAGTTTATTAATGCCTTTCTGGAGGAAAAAGCTTCAGCAGATCAGACCTTATATTTGATACCCCTGAAACCAGATGAGAAAGAGCACTGAATGCCCAACTAAGGGAAAACCTTCCTTTGGATTTAACCATGACAGCACACACCATCGGACATAAAAGCATAGAAAACTGGGGTTCATTAGTTCTGCTATTTTTTTTTTTTCTTTGTTTCCTACAAGGCTAGGAAACTATGAGACTGACTGTTTATAAATGTGCAACGTTTGGTTAGAATGGGTTCATGTTTTAGAGCAAAGGAATTATTTCATGCTTTTGTTTGAGGGGAGCTGCAGCATTAAAACCCTATAGCCAGAGAAGTAGCAGATTCACAAAGCCCAGGCTGAAATCTGTGTCAACCTGCCTTCATTTCTACTCTTACCTGGGCCACCTAGAACAAAAGTTGTACAGAGATCCCTGTATGCACCACATTTACACTCAAAATGCCGTCACAGCAATAGACACATCTTGAAATGAAAATTGTCTGGATGAAAAAATATCTTTTGCATATCTATTTGCAGCTTTTACTTAAAATAAAACTTATAAAATATTCTGTAGTGACAAAACCCACAAAAATTCAATTTCTACAAATGATCTGCTTCAGCTCTGAAATTAATGATAAAGAAGTCATAAAATAGCTACAAGTATTAGTCACTGTCCTAGAGCAGTCAGTAGACCGGGTATGCCACGAAAAGGCACTTGGCAAGGCTTTTTTATATGGAGAACCTTGGAATAGCCACGACAAGTGGTGGTGAGTTTTAGGCATGGGCTTCAATTAGCTCCAGACACTGTGGAAGTGGCAGTAGAGATTAACACCATAGGGATTTTCTTTGAATCATCAATGAGCCAGCCCTGCTCCTCACAGGAGGAGGCACCACAATATTTCAAAAGCCACCTTTAGGATGAGATGTCAAAATGAACTTCTGACCAGTGTGATCATTGAAAATATTGCGGTTGCTTTTGCAAGAGTTAACACCAGATTCCAGCTGGGTAATTCCATTCTGCCTTGCTAAAATTCCCCTTTTATTTCAAACAGATGCAATATTTTTTTTCACTTCCTCCATTAAAGACTGCCAAGTACTTTTGCATGTTTTGCTGAGTACTTGCTGGGTTTTACCCCAAATGTACCTGCAATACCCAGTGAAGGACCCAGTACAGAGCTGTGGTGCATTCAATACTATCAGTGGGGAAAAAAACCCGCTCTCTATTCACGTGCAGAACTGCTAAACATTATCATATAGTGCAATGGTTTGTAGGAAAAAGCAAACAAGCTCTCACTGAGAAGAGTCTGTCCAGTAGGCAGATCAATACAGTGTGACACAAGAGATGAGACTTCTAGGTCTAGCTGTACTATCCACCCCAGAAGCATCTTGGTCAAGTTCATCTGCTTTCTACCTTGATTTTACACCTTGACCTTTTACACCTTACTTTCTACACCTTGATTTTACTTTGCAGGAAATTGGCTTCAATCCTTAAGATCTGTGCCTCAGTTCTCAGGAGTAACAGTGGAGCAGAAATGCTTATCCAGCTAAGTGTCATTAATATTTATTATAATAGGTGCTTTACAATCATTTTCAAATGAAAATGTACTAATATTTCCCACTTCTTTTGACACATACGAATTGATGGATGAACAAATTCATTGAATTACACCATACACAGTGCTAGACTGATGGCAGTAAAGGGAAATACAGAAGTAAAGCCAGCAACACTAATTAGAAGTCTGTTCAGTGCATCAGAATTGTAGTTTGGCCTTAACAAGTGTGCAGTAGAGATAATGTAAAAGCAATTAATTTAACACAGGCAATTCACTGAAAAAGTGCTTCTTACTGAGCAGCAACTTAGTTCATTGCTTGCTGCCAGAAAAGGAGCCAATTAATGCCAGTTACTGGGGGAACGTTAAGATGTGGCCGCTTGACTGCTGCGACCCACCCCACCTTGCTTCGCACATCCGCATGATTCCAGTGCGTCAACATAACTACCATTTCCAATGTATTCTCAGCAATATGCATTGATATGGTAACTTTTTTCCTGGATGTTCCCTCCATACGTTATTTAATAAACTAAACTACAATCTCTGTTTCTTCTTTTAACCATGGTGTATGACACATTGTGCTGGGCTTCGCAGAAGTGTGAGACGTGCTGCTGTGAGCTCCACTAACCTCTGAATTTCCACCAGTGTAGCTGAGGCAAGGATCTGTCCCTGCAGTGATGCTGCAATCTGTCCAGGACTGAAATATTGCTACCCTTGTGATTAAACACTACAGTTTGCCAACAAATGGGAAAAGTCACCAAAAAATGTAAATGAAAGGAGAACTTGGGTCCTCTTATCAATAATAACTTTGAACCAGCAGTGATATAAAGATCAACAGCAAGAACTGCTTTTTCTGCCATTCATAGGATCTCTAATTTCAAATAACACTCACAAAATTTTTATAAAAAAGCATGTAGCCTTTTGGTTGCAATTCAAGTTCTAATAAAACTGTTTATTGAACTCCTTGACCCCTTCCTGGAATCTGCCGGCGCTTCCCAGAACTTTGTGTCATGTGGTTCTTGGTCATTAATAACTAAGGATGACACAGCAGTTCAGAGGCAGAGCAGCCTCCTCGCGCCCGGCGGCGCCAGGCCCGCGCGCGGGGAGCACCAGCGACACAGGCCGTGCGACCCGGCGCGGAGCTGCCGCCGCGCGGAGCGGGTGAGAGGGGCCAGGGCAGGAAGTGATTCATCCGAGCACGGCACAACGTGCGGGACATGGCCAGAAGGATCCCCATGTTCTGTTAGGTCAAGTACGGCGCTGGGCAAACGGCTCTAGGCTCCCGGCTGGATATTAGATTCCTCTCCCACTCTGTTTATGTGGAAAGCCTCCTCCACCAGCCAGCTGCGCGTTAAACAAAACGTCTGCTACTAGAGAGGGTCAGTGAATCTAAGGACCTCTGGATACATGGCTGATCTATTCTGTCCACCCACTCACTTACGTTTACACATCCCTTCTGGCTTTTGCCTGGAAATCTTTGGCTTTTAAACTAGGGATCTCTCCAACAATTCCTCTCCAGCTTTTGGCCTGCTTCAGTGTTCCCTGAATGTATTGTGCCGTGTCCCTGCCAGTTTCTCTCAGCCCTCCCGTCCCAGCCCCGCTGCTACTTAATCATCTCTCCTCATGACAACTGAACTGTAGCTGAGAAATCTGGAGTATCAGTTTCCAAAGGGCAGAGCTCTTATTGCTGGCACAACAAGATACGTTTCAGGTATATTCTTTTGCAGCAACTACATGCTTAAAAAGCAGGAGGGGAAAGCATGGCTACTGCAGTACGGAGGGGTTAATCACATTCCGGTGACGCTAGAACACTGCACTTGCAGAGGAATGAATGAGACTCACTGTGAATTGATCAAAAAGTCATATCTTTGCCAAATTTAGATTTTAGTTACACATACAGATCCTCTGTAAACCAAAGAAAAAAGCTGTATGCACCTATTGGGAAAATGTTTTTCAGTTCCTTACCTTGTGAGCCACAGTAATCCTATTGGGGTGGCTCAAAACTTGCTGTAGGAACTTGGCTGGTGAAGGATGGGGAAGAGAGAAAACTGGACTCCCAAATTAGGTAAAAGGTAGGGCATTAAATCAAATTACCATTTTTTTGCTTCCTGTTTGTATCCAAAACTTCCTTTGCTTCCTTTCCCCGTCTCCATTGTATTTATAAGGCTTATTTGCAAACGCCATTGGATTAAATACTCAGTTCAGCCCTCCTTCTCAAGTATACACAGAGCACAGGATGTCATGTATAATGAAAAGAAACCTACAGAAAATGAACACTTGTCTGCAAACTCAACACTGTCTAGGAGAAGGATGAGAGAACGATGAGCATATGGCAGGTCTTGTTCATGTTGCTTTAGGCATGGCAGGAAAACATTCAGACCGTGTTGTGATGGGGCTGGTACTGATGCTACTCCAGAAAGGATCCTGGGTTCAGACTTCAGAGAAATAAAGAGGTCATCTAGGTTAGGAAATTTATAGGATTTCATGTATCTAAGTGAATCTGAAACTGGGCTCACTGTCGTATCTATTCTATACTATTAACTGGTATTGCCTAACATATTCCACATCCTGGTCTAGTCAAAGCCTAGAAGCAAGGAAAGCAAACGAATGACATGTGGAGTCTGCACCAGAGAGGAAAAATGGAGAGAGAGAAAAGCAGTAAAGGGGAAGACAATGAAATGGAAAAAGATAACACAATCTTTATAATGAACAGGGCCAGCTGAGCTTTCAAGGGGTGCTCTTATCCCTAATCCATAACACATGCTACTTCTCAACTCCAGTTACGTGTTTATTTGTTGTGAGTGTTTTTACAAAATGAATCATCATTAGAAAAAAAACAACATGGATTTAAATTACAGAGGGCAAAAATTTTGTACGTCAACTACTTTGGCAAACCCCATAGGTAGTTCAAGAGGAGAAGCTGCTTGGGAACTTTCCGATGAAAAGTTGCTCTGCTTTTCTTTCTTTGGAAAATGACAGTATGTAGAACCTGAAACTTTTCATGGGAATGTGGCATTAGATGGCACTATCCCATTTTGTATAAATTAAGTATACGTTAAACTTGGTTTCCCACATCCCACAGAAGTACTCTGACCATTGGGGCTAGGAATTATTTCTTTATTAAGGCCTAGCGATTTCTTAAATGTTTAATCAAAATAAATAGCACATTGGAAGAGCCCCAAAGCAAGCAGCAGCCTGGTGGTTAATGCACTTGCACTAGACTTGGGGCATAAGCTCCACTCCTGCATTTGACTTATAAAATCTTTCATAGCCCAACTAATTGGCCTACCTGCAAGGCTAGTAATTATTCTGGGGTAATGCCTGCATGTTACCCAAGGATAACTCAGGAAGACGAGCATTTTAACCCAGTATAAAAAAGGGTCTCAAGACAATGTTAACGAAATAATAAAAAAAAATTATCTCCGAACTATATTCCAGAAATGTGCAAAGCTTCAAACTCCTTGGGGCTCACTCATCTTTCACAGGCAGGCACTTGGTTTCTGTGTATTTGTGTTTGCCTGGCTTGGAGATGTACACGCTGCCTGTAGGTGTTTGTCTGTGGATTCAATTTGGGGCAAACATGGGCTGGTATTTGGAGCTTATGTTGTATGCAGTGCATATTCCTGGTTGTGTGGGTTATGTAATTTATGTTCCTTTGTACATAGATGGCTTTAGTGCATATATCTCACTTAGGTGAATGATATCACCTTGATGTTAACAGAAGTAATACTTAGCTATTCGTGATTTGAAAACAGAATTTGAGTAAAACAAATACTAACTGGTTAGATAATGATAATAATAAAACTGCTTTTAAAATAGACATTTTGCCACACATTCTTGGCAGGGAATAAAGTTAGGTACATATTCAATTTGTAATAGGAAAGGTGATGGAGGTGATAGATCAGCAATGCCTGATTTCTTGGTGAGGGCAGTTCAAACACCTCTTAATTAAAGCACTTGAGGGCTGCAAGCTTTGGTCCTCCAGTGCCATGTGGCCAGACATGTTTTCATCAAGCAGTTGAAACAGAGACACTTCCTTGTTTCGTAAGGGTGCGAATGATCTGACACAGTTCGGGACGTGCAAACAGCTTCTGGTCACAACCAGCTCATTCCTGTTATATAATCTGCTATAAGAGGCACCTGCATTTTGACCATATAACAAAGACATCTCTCATCATTTGACAGAGAGAGGGGGTTGAAGACCACCAGAGTTAGGCACCTGGTTTGCAGTGTTTTCCCTGCCCCTTTCTGATGTGTCCCCAAGCAGAAAGGAGGCAGCAGGGCCCAGGAAGTGTGCAGGGAACTGCACTTAACAGTTAAACCTTGTGTGAAAGACACCATGAGTCTGTTTTGCTTCTAACAATGTTCCATTCAAAGCATGAGTCAACTTTTGGGGCCTGATCCAAAGACCACTAAAGACAGTGAGACCTTTTCCATTGACTCTAAAAGCTTCTTGATGAGGTCCTTGATCCTGAAAGCCTGACTCACATGAGAAAGGCTATACACAAGTATTAGAGCAAATCCAGGAATCATGGTTGAGATTTTGTCCAAAGCTTTCTTAGGTAGGTATTTCAAATAAAGCCAATGATGTTGTGGAGAGAAAATTAATAATAAAAATTTGTCCAATTGTCTGCTCACTATCCTGAACTTCAAGTGATTGACTTAAGATTTGAGAATTATAAGGATAAATTCTTTGGTCCTATACTTCTGCAGAACTAAAAATTTGTTTCTTTTTCTCCTCTTGGACTTTATTTCATCTAGGATTAGGATATTCTTCATGAACTATTTGGTATATAGTTCAGTATATGCTACACAGTTCAGTTTAAAGCCTACCCCTATACAAGTGACTTTACAGCTTGGCTGCTGCCCAGAGGACTCTCGTTCAAGGAAATGATGTCGATATGAATGGGGTCCAATATGATTCAGAAGCACAAGCCAAGATAGAGTAGTTCCTTTACTCCACATGCAACCCTGCCATAAATCTACCGTGCACTTCACCTTGTACAGCTCTGGTGGTAGATCTTTAAGCACAGCCAGGCCTCAGGGTGCCTCACAGAGCTGAGTGCTCCAGGATCCTTACTCGTCATGTCCCAGGGTCATCCTTAGCTTTTGCTTGGGTCTGTTATTTCTCACTTAATTCTCACAGCTTTTATTATTATTACTATTTCTCATTATAACTGGAAATTTTAAAAGTCTCCTAAGAAACAGGAAGGGGGAAATTATTAAAGAAAAATGTAGAGAATAATCCAAATCCAGTGTGATTTTACAGATGTGACAGACACTGATTCTTGCCCTTGGGGAAGGAGCTGGGAAGCTGTGGTGGGCCAGAGCTCTCAGTCATCACTTGACTGAAAAGTATTCCCTGAGGACTGCCTTTGTAATGTGAAGTCACACAATAACCATGAACAGCTCCTGCACGCAAACCCTGTGACACAGTCTGTACTGTTGCTACGGGAAGGTTAGGATGATCTTTTACATTATTTTGATGCCAGGGCAATACAATGGACATTTATTTAGTTGACTTAAAAGCAACCACTAACATGCCATATAGCAACATTTCTTTACTTCTCTGTGCTATTCTTTCATCCTCCAATATCCTTTGAAGCCTTTAGTTCCTCTTCTAATAAATAAAAGCAATAAACAGGTACAACAAGAAAAGATGCAATGTAAGCACTCTGCATAGAGGCTGATATAACACAGTCAAATTTCAAACACCATCTATACCCAGACTTCATACAAAATCAAACTGATTTTATATGTACACTTTCTTTCACACCCAGTTTTGAATGGTTAGCTTGGTGCTTGATCTGCTAGGTAGGTGAATACACTGTCATTTGGCACAGTAAGAACCAGAGCAAACAGATTTTATATAACTAAAACAGATTCTAGTTAGTTTACCATTAAAATTAACAGAGGTTAATGCAGCACTCCTACCATTGACTATAGTGGGTACTGAGTTCATATAAAAATTACAGCCCTAGATCCTGATTGGTATAACACGAAAGAGTTAACAGTTGTTTACCATCATGATACCCAAGGACTTGCACAGACAGTTCCCTGAATGCCCAGTCTCCTGCTCAGTGGGCCATGCACAAAGATGGCCAAACAGGCTGTATAATATCTCAAAGATATCCTGATGATATGGCTGCTATAAATTCAAGCTAACTTTTGAAATACATCTTTGGAGACTGAAAAGCCACTTATCAAGACAGGAGGATCTTTATAAAGCAGAATGGGAAGATAAGGAAGGCTGGAAAGCACAAAGTGTCCCCCAATGACTTCCAGTGCTGGCATGACCCTAGGCTGCACAATGCAAGATGGTGATTTGATTATAAAAAGGATGGTAAACAGCAGAAGATCATGGTGGAGAAAAATAAACATATAGGGACTTAATGAAGACCAACACAGAAATCCCATGCACTAGTTGCTGTTAATCGTTAGTGTCTGTGTGACACATTCACACCGTAACATGGTGGGTGGGGTTGTCTTTTGATCACTGCCTGCTTGACGTTAATGACATTCTTCCAATGGCTGTGGCTTTCCTCATACCACACCCAGGAGCGGTCAGAGGCACATTCCTCGTAAGTATTAATGTGAAAAAAATATATTTTTAGTTAAGCTGTTAAATGATGCCAGGTGTTTGTCCTCGTTGCCCTAGCTAGTTGAGCATATTCCGAACTCGGCTTGCGCTTCCAAGGCAATGCACCTCTAACCCGGTTCCTGAGAGTGCACCAGCTAGCGGGTTTTAATCCAGCTCTCACTTCTACAACGCTCGTGCTCATCCCTACGATAATGAGTCCTATCCAGTGGAAGACAGCAACATCTGTGAGCGTGGACTCAAGCCCAGCTTCGTATTTGTCAACTGTTGTGTTTGTGTTGCCTAGGAGCCCCACTTTCGGATCAGCGTTCTGTGCAGCAGACAAAACCAAGGGCTGCGCTTTCCGTAGAGGGTCTGTTTACCTCTGGTTGCCTTTGTTCGCTCCCCCATGATAAGCCTCATGTCTGCCAGGGAAAAGGAAAAAAAAAAAAAAAAAAGCACCAAATGGTTGAAACTGGTGCAGATCTGCTGCTAAAATGGGGCAATAGTACAAGACCTGAAGCAGTCACTAAGCGGAGATGTCAAAGCAATCTGGAAAGTTAAAATATTTTAACAGCTAAACTCTGTTGAATTTCTAAGACCCCTGAGAACTCGAGATAACAGCAGAGCAAGAACTATAGTCTCTTAAGAAAGAAATCCATATAAATGAGTTGCTTGCTTTGAAAGTTTTCAGATGCCGCATAAGCTAAGGTCATACTGCCATGCTGAGCAGCTCCCAGGAAAGCCACTGGCAACTGTTAAAGCTTAGAATTCCTGAAAATCAGAAGCTCTCTGTCAATATTAGGTTCCTAACTTTAGGAATCTTAGTTTAAAAATAATTGATTCATGCTGCATTTTATTCCAGTAGTGCCAATGAATCCAGCAAAATCAGTGGGCCAAAGACTTCCATCCAGAGGCAGTTCTACACGCAGCTCAGGAGATGCCTGCGAGCCGGGTGTTCATGCCATAGCATTCGTGCTCGCTGTGCTACTCTATCCCTGGCAGCGCTGCTGTTTGCGTGTTCTGTCTTGTCCTCTTTTCCAGCCTTGTGATATCTCATCGGGATCAGTCACAAGGCTGCGGACGCGGAGCGCAGCCCAGCCTGGGCTGCCAGGTGCAGCACAGGGCGGCACTCGGGGGTCCCTGTGCTCCTCCCTCACGCGTGGAGGGGACAGTGCGGCCCCCAGCACACGGGCTGCTCCATCAGGCGTCGTGCAGGCTCAACCAACGTTCCTCACCCACAGCAAAGAACAGATGCGGAGCAGAGACCCAGCACGTCCCCTGTGCCACCGGTGCAGACCCCGCAGAGCCACCCCCGCACTCTCACCTAGAGCCTGAGCTCCCCATTAGGCATTTACGGAACTCGGAATCATGGAAACACTTAGGAATCTGAAAACTAGGCTAAGGGTGTAAGTGCAGTCCTATTTATAGCAAGGTAAATATTTGTTGATATATTTGTAAACATATAGGGAAGGAAAATCTCTAAACTGATTAGAATGTATTCTGAAAAAAAGCAAGATTAAATATGGAAATACTTTCAGATAAAAATTCTAGGTAGCTTCCCAGTTAACATTTTCAGGACAGAGCAAAAAAGTCTTTTAATAGTTTGTTTACTTCCAAATTTTGCAAGAGTCATTTTCTCTTCTTTTTTATTCCCCTGATGGCCCTTTTACACATCTGCATTTTCTCAGGATAAAAGAAGTGGTAGAATTTTGTGTTAATGCAGATACCAGAAAGGAAATTTTTATGCTACCACCATCTATCAACCATCAAAAGCCTGGGGACCATAAACTGACCCTCCATGAACATCGAAAGTATGAAAGAATTTCGGGCACTTGGCTTACTACATGAATGGTTGTGTTAGCAGGAA
>VZSV01000029.1:2379431-2400704 GCA_013398735.1 Nothocercus julius | reverse complement strand
CAAGCCCTTCAGTTCAAGCCCTTTTTGTTTTTTCCTTCATATCTCTGGAATGAGAAGATGAGACAGGACTCTAGTTCTGAACTTAGGGTGGAAATAGATCTGAAACCCTGGACTCGACATACAACTCCCAGAAATTTTTGCGAGGGAAAATTTCCAAATTGTTAATCTAGTGGCTGACTGCCTCTTGGCACAAACTGAGACCTAAATTTGGATCTCAAAACCCTGGACTTCCCGAAAGTAAAAATCTAGGCATGGATTTTTTTGGCTAAACAAGCCCTCCCACTGCTGGGAGTGAACAAGAGCCAGACCAAAACAATCAACTATCTGCATTATTAATCACTATTAATCAAACCAAATTTAAGCCGCAAAGACAAGTCCCACTGCTCTCCCCTCTGGATACTAACTGATACTGGCTGAAAACTTCTAGGCATCAAATAGCTTTAAAAAAAAAAAAAAAGAAAGAAAAAAAAGTACATTGACAGGCCTAGTTAAAAGAGTAATTATTAAAATTATCAACAGGAAGGGCATATACTTGTTGAAAACCTAAGGATTTAAAGTAACTCTATGAAGAGCTACATTCCACTTCTAGGCAAATCAGCACAGACTGCTGCTGTTTGTCACACCGCATCACCCAGCACCTCATGCTGTGCAATTAAGGACAGATTCCTGTGTCAGCGTTGCATGGCACTTGCAGGATAGCTCATCTCACCTGTATGTTTCAAATTGGCTTGACTAGTTAGGAGATAAGAAAAAAAGGTAAATACTTATTCTTTTTATCTCCTTTCTAAGTTTTTCAGCTTTCATGGTTCAAATGCGTGAAAATTGTTAATTCTCATGTGGTTGGAAGAATTTAGCTTTAATAAAAGTATTAGAATATTATGAAATCTGCAGTTAATCATGTATCCTCATCCTCCCTGGCACGTGGGTAGGCCCCATTTACAAAACAGGGTAGAGTCCCCTCAAGGGACCAACAGCCCATCTGCCCTTCAGCAAGAAGAAACAACATCAGAAGGAAGTTTAGCAAGCTTAGCAAACTCGAAGGTGTAAAATAATATGATTTCTGTCTATAAATAAATTGAAAGGTAAATAGGAAAGCAAGGAAGTGAACAGTTTAGACTTTACTGGCAATATGATAACAAGCAGGCATTAAGTGACTTAAACTTAGGCTGACAATTAGATGGTTCTCAACCAATTCAAAAATCTTTTTCTAGAACAATTACAGAGGAGTGCGGACAAAATGCCTAGTTTTAGAATATATGTTAAGACTAGAAAAGTAACTGTATAACATGCTACTTCTAAGCAGGGTTGAGTGAGCCCCCAGGCCGTCCTTGCCAGGCCAATCTGGAAGGTGCACAGCAATCATGATAATGCAGATAGTATAGAAGTCTGAACTTCTATACTACCAGGTTTGCCAGCTTGGTGGAGATCAATTTCATGTAAGTCTTGCTCTTAAAATCATTGCCTGTCCTGTGATAATTATCAGCAGGGGACCTGATAGGAAGATGCTGCAGAAGGCCAGGCAGATTAGTAATACCAGGCTGCGTTAAAAAGCAGCCAACCCAGCACCATTATTAGTCACAGCAGAGATTAAACAAACCTGCTTGGCCTCTTTCCCCTTTGCTTTGTACTGATGTTCACAGATAAACCCATGAGGGAGAAGCTGGAAGGACTGAATGTCCTGTGGGAGCTCTTATCAAGCTCAGGGAGTGAACAGCGAATAACCACTCAGCAAGTCACCTTCTGAGCTGAAAAAGCAGCCTGTTGGTTAAAATATGTTAGTCATCAACAAATTTGCTGGAATGCTTTTCATTCCCTCAGTTCCCCCTTGCCACTCTCCCTCTGCTAGCGTTTGCTGGCTGTTTTTCCATACTCCTTTTTTTAATAGACAAGACCAAAATCTTTTGCCTGTTTTTAGAATCCAGCTTGCGTTGACTTGCTTGGAAAGGCTAACGGCTGTTTGCTCCTTTTCCTTTGAACTGGAAGCTCTTGGGGCAGGGACTTTCTCTTACCCTCAACATGCTCAGCACCAACAACCATCTTGAGCAGAGCCTCACTCCACTCCTGGCACACCAACAATAATTTACTGCCATAGGGTATTTGCTTCTGCTACTTTTTACAACTGGAAATACACTCCATTCCTAGCAGCGAGAACCTAGTCAGAAAGGACCATCAAGTTCCCCAAGTGTCCCTTCGCAAGAGATTTTTGGATGAGGTACAAGATGAAGTTCTCCTAACTGTCCCCTCTCACCCCTAGCCCTTGCACTCTCACTTGTGCACAAAGATGCAAAGCTACGCTGCCCAATATAATATGAAGTCCCATTTTTTTTTCCTTATTTCTGCTGTTTACAAACAACACTGGACATCATCTGCATACAGTCAATTACTGAGGCTTCCCTTAAAATTTGACTCAAAAATATAAAGCACCTGATTTCCTGGTATGTAGCCAAACTAAGCATAGCCACTGTCTCCCTCCAGTAACAGTAATTTCAATACTAGCTCTCCCCACTTCAGCTTCAAAATAATACTTTCTAGCCTTCGTTCTTGACAATTTCCTTCCCTTCTAACCTTTCTCCAAAACAAAGACAACTCATTTTTCTGCAGTCTATTGACAGACCAAGATATCCTATATTGTTAATAATTGCTATTATGAAACATTAGTAATTTTAGAACTGCCAGTGATTTGCTTAGCAAGTACAAAACATGGAATTGGCTGGGATAGCAAGAGGTGAATATTTGGTAGGAAGCACTACTCATAGTTCTTGTAAAATCATGGTTAATTCTTCAGAGAAAGCTCTTGTCAACACTGCAAGCACAGATTTTTTAAGTTTTCCAGTTTGGTTATAGTGTTTGACTCTGACTCGGTCTCAGGATCTCTTCCTCTTAGGGAAAATGCCACCACTGCCCTCTCCTGTTCTTTCCTAGTCTTCTGTTTTCATTCCTTCTTTTCCCAGTTTCTTATTAACTCTAAATCTAGATTTTCTAGAGGATATAGCAATGCACAGGACATTTTTAGTGCCTTTTTCTCTGCTGTATGGAGGTGCCCTCAAGGCAGGGTCTTTTCTGCATTTGTTTGTACCACACGAGAGATCTTGCTGAGGAAATTAAAGGCATCATAATGTAACATCCACTCCCGTGGCTGTGGTTCAACTTCCCACTTTTCACTATTGCTAAAACAAGTCCAGGGATATAAAACAGGCAGCACTGGGCTCTTGTTTTTCTGGCTTCTCATACCAATACCTACTTCTGAAAATCTCTTTACAAGACTGCAGAAGAAATTTGGGCAAGCCTGTGTATGGAACAAGAAGTTCATTTTAAGAGTGAAGACATGTTTTGGGTAGAATTTCCATCCCCACTAATCCTTGAAGGTGTTCTTTTGGACTGATTACCAGCTATGTTGATAACTGATTAGCTCTTCTGAGAAATCTAACAATCTATGAAATCTGCAGAAATAGCTACCAAGAACAGAAATATCTGAAAAAAATAGGTAAATTAGAGGCCAACTACAAAATTAGAGGCCAACAGAGCATGCAGCAATACAAGCAGTGATCGCGAACACAACCCTGATTCCCTGCAAAGTCAGTGAATCACACGTAACAGAGCATATGTTAGGCCCCAGTGCTGCTCTGGTGAAGAATAAGCCGTAAAAATAAGGAAGTTTCAAATTCAAGATATTGTTACTTGCAGAGAGGCAATCTGGAATAATTAGACATAACATGACCAGAGTCTTGTTTTCTCCTTCATAAAAAGGAGATACTTAGCATTTTAGTTTCACCTCCTTCAAAATAGTTGAGAAATAGCAGATTTCCCACATTCCACTATGACATTGACTGATAAAATACCAGATAGGTGAAGAATGTAAAGATATGTTCCTTCTGCCTGTGGAAGGTTGGACAAAATCATTTAAATGTTACTTCATGTTTGATCAAATGGAGGTCAAAACATACGCTAAACATCAAATGCTTTAAGAACTTATTTCACTTGAAATGTGCAAACGCAGTTAAACAGCAACCTGTTATTCATGTTTATTCTCAATTTTGTAGGCAGAAGTTATCAAAGAAAAAACATGCTGAGATGCCATTCCTGACAATATCAATATTAGAGCTTAATATATAGGCAGACAGGAGAAGAGTGTTTCTGGGAATGGGAAGGAGTCAGAGCACTACAGACATCATGTGGATGCAGGATTCATCACTCCCGTGCAGGTTCAGTTCCCATCCTTACTGGCTAAAAGCAGCAGGGGAGTAGAGGGAAAAATAGATCAGTCCAATGCGCTGGAAGATTCCTACCCTGGAAGGCCTTGTTTCCTGGATTCCAAGTCTTTTTCATTTGGAGCAGTTTAAGTAACGCTATTATTAACACATAACCATTTTTAGTCTTGTAAGGTACTAATGGCTTTATAAGACTATTTAGCCAGTCTTGTTTACTGACCCTGTGTTTAAATTATGTTTCTTCTTCTCTGTCTCTCTTTTGTTTGCGCACTATGAAAAGAACTTCTTCATGAAAAGTGATAGCAAAAATAATCTCCCTTGGCTTCTCTCCATTTCCTGGAGGGAAAAGCATGACAAGAAGTGTTACCTCATACAACTGACAAATGCTCTTTGCCAGATTTTTCCCAATTAGAGCCAACCAATCTCTACAATGAAGACCTTTATTCATCCACAGACAAAGTCCAATTATACTTCATTGGGAAAAAGGAGGGGCAGGTGCATCTACACTCAGAGTACAAGCACTAAAAAAAGGTAAAGGCTTGTTTTTTAATTGACTTAACTCTTTCCTGCCACAGCTGTTTTGCCATAAACTGGACTCTGGATTACTGATCAGTCAGTAAGGAAATTTGATGATGCCCAACACCCAGAAACACAGCATTCACAAACATTATTCTAGAGTGACATTTGCCAAAGGGGCACCATATACAGTCAACTGAAAACTAATTAGCACAGTTGTATAGTTCTGCTCTAACCACCACACTCTTCATCACACAGGTCTCCTGCTGAGTGCACACAGTGGATGTAAAGCACCTTCTGAATCTGCCCCAGGAGATATGTTGACATTATTGATGACTGTCCCCATCATGTACAAAAGTTCTCCACTTCATTTTATTAACTCCCCCAAAAACAAAACGTTATTTCCAAAACACAACAGTATCTCACAATTATAAAGTCTAGGCAAGGTGGAACCAGCCCCATTAAGAATCAGGCAGTGCTAATAAAATGGGCAATTTTGCAGTAGAAATAGATAAGCCTGTGAGTGATTCTCTACACTTGGCTGATACTTTTATTATTCTGACTATGCTTTTGTCATCCAGGTTACCCAGTAGTATCTTTACATATTATTGTATTTTAGAGTTTATCTAGACTGCTCAACATGACAACGTCCAAATGCTGAAGAAAATCATGTATGCACATATGTGTATTTATTTGATACCATCTCTCCATGGATCTTTATACTGATTTCCGTATCCCAAAAATGCCATAAATAGTTGCTGACTTCACTTCAACAGCAGAGAATTAACTTGCACATTCTGATGCTTAGCTGCCGGACGGTTCACCGGGCAAGGCTTGCGTAACAGTTTATCAGGACAAACCAGCGTGTGACTAACCATAACCTGGCCTCAATTTAAACGATCTATAGACAGTTTCAATGCAAAGATAGTCTTGTGTTCAGCAGACTGAGTTACCATATGTTATCACAGGGCAGGGTACCTTTTGGAGAGAACATCCTACGAGGTATGGCTACTAAGGCAGAATCTTGATCCCAATTCAAATACTAAAGCTCCCATACGTTTCACTGAGGCCAAGAATTCACCCCTGTTCCAGCTCAATTAAGTTTGCCTTAACCATTTCATCTATGCATTTGTCAAAACGCCCACCTTTCAAAAAATTAGATAAGCTTGTTTATCCTCTACAGACATTCTAAAAAAAAGCTAGAATTGTTCAGTTTGGAGAGGAGAAAACTGAGGTGAAAAATCCACAGGAGTTACAAAATCATGAAGGTGGTAGATAAGGTGAAAGTAGAACTGGTTTTCACCAAATCCCACGTGAAAATAATAGCAGAGCATTTTCAAATGCAAAATGCTTCTTTACGCACCAAGTGAACTTCTGGAACTTGATGCCAACAGAAATTGTGGAGGCAGCAGACAGCAGCAACAGGCTAGAAAAGGGATTAGACAAATTCAGCAGGTCCATATAGAGGTATTGGACAGAAATCAACTCCCTAAGGCCGCTAAGAGAATATTTCTGGATGCCATGGGAAAAGAAGGAAATGTCCTCCACAAAGCAGACATGCTCATGACTTACCCAAAGTAGTATCTCCTTTTACTGTTATCAAAGACAGACTACTGGACTAGCCCGATAGGGTATTTTTTATGATCTGATATTATTATTCTGAGGTCATTTACTAAAAACAATACATGTCAAGAACTTTGTACCCTAATTAAATATTATGCCTAATATTTCTGAGAAGGTAGATTTGAGAAGGTAGATCTATTTTAGAATTATTTTCTAATTCAGAAACACAGTTATGAAACTCTTTGTGCCTATCTTCTTTTCTGTCACCAAACATGATTCATCAGTCTACTAATACAGGCCATGATTCACTTGGCCTATGTTTTTATGAGTTTTATTTTAGTAACTTGGCTATCATTAATCCATTGGGATAAGAATTTGATTACAGTACTAATACACTGAATAACTATAATCTGTCATGTAAAACAATCATTAATTCTAACATTGGTGCCTTTCAACTTTATTTCCCCGTATTGAAAAATTAACGATGCGTTTTCTCTAACATCTATATGCTATATTGTAAAAGGAAACACTGTATTGCATATGTTGTTATAATAAACTGCTTTTTTTTCTCCTTTATATTCAGAAAGAAGGTAAGTTACTTCATGGCAAGTTCAAAGGATTCGGTGTTTCTAAGGTCCAAGGCCAGATGTCACATATATCAAAATCAAAATGCCCTGAGTTTCTGTGAGACTGCAGTAAAGATTTGCGTGCTAAGCTTTTACAGCTGAAAGCAACATCTGGGAGACAAAATTAAAACCAGAAGCTAAGCAAGTTGTAGCTTCCCAGCTATGTAGCCAGAATTTCCAAATTGACAGGATGTTGTGGTATCTCCCCGAAAACTGTCCTCACCTTGCTGATGAATTGCAGTTCCTGTAATTACTGGCCACATGGCGTCGTGTGATCCCACCACGTCCATAGTTTCACCAAGAGGATCGCAGTAGGATAACCCAACTTGGCTTCTGGTGACTACACAAAAGCTTCCTAACTAATCACTGCTTCGGAACGCACGCGTCAAGGCATCATGGCATTTGTGTGACTATGCTTCTCCTTTTTAATAAAATAAATACAGATTTAAAAGACTGGGCACTTAGTACTGAGGCAAAGTAGAAGTGTCCTGGATCAATATTGGCAATAGAATTACAAGCATTAACTGTTTCCACTGATTCAACTGGATTTCTGTTCCTACTGCACTAGTAAAAGCAAAGGTAAGAGGAAAGCAGAGGTGTGGAGGCAGTTCAGCTGTTGCTCCTCGCAAAAGAGACACACATGCTTGCGTGGAAGTTGGGAGATGTAGGTTTACAGCTCCTCGTTCCCCGAGCACAACCGACCATGTCCCTTCACCTCCCTTCCCTGGTTCCCCTCATATCATTTTGCTTATAAATCAGAGATTTGTCTCTTGCTCAGTTTTGAGCACTTACAAACAACCCGAGCACAGGTCTCACTTAATCAGGTGGGGACTCTCATGGGCATCATAAGACAAATTAGTAATATGAATAGTGGCAAGATTTTTGTTTTCTACAGAAAAGCAGTGTGCAGACTAAGTGCGCTTATCCAAGGAACGGCAATTGGTTACCCAGCAGCATGAGCTGCTCCTTCACTTGCCCAGCAAAGCAAGCCCAAACTTTCAGTCTGCGACTCCCACAAAAGCAAGGTGTTTATATTATGAATGTTTGCATTTTGTACCAAATACTGTCACGTCAGGAAAACACTGAAGTGTTATTTTCCCCTTCATGACATGCCATGTATACACTGTGAAGTGCCACTGAACAGCCTGTGAATAATTCCTACAGACTCCCCATATCAAAAAGAATTAAACAGGAATCTTCTCATCCCACTAGCACTCCATGCAAGAGCTATTCAGAGGGGAAGCAGATACAGAAAACAGCCAGAGGATACGGAGTTCAATCCTGCTTAAATTTTAAATCCTCAGCAGGACTTTGAAGAAATCATTTTAATCGAATTTTGATTTAGTTTGTTATGGACTTCTGAGACAGCGACTGTTTAATTTGTTCTCCATTTGTGTGTTATGCTCCTTTAAAAAGTAAATGATTAGGTCTGGAGAAATTCTCGGGAGGGAGTGAGAAATTGCTCCTTCCCTTGAGGAGCAATTGAGCCTGCTCTGGGAAAGAAGCTTCCAGGCCAGAAGAAAGAGCCCGACAGACAAATGGGAGCGAGACAGGCACAGCAAGGATCTGGCCGCCCGCGGCTCCGCTAGCGAGACTACAGAGAGAGGCGATTGAGCAAGCGCCGAGGCCTCGGAGGTGATGGGAAGAGACCACAGGAGACATTGCCCACACAGTGGTCAGGGCACTGTTTACGAGTCCCTTTTATTTCTATTCTGTCTTAACTAATTACTTGGAGTTGTATTCATTTAAAAGGTTAAGTATTTTAATTTATATTATAATATAACTTGGCTTTTGGGGCTGCTTTTGTTCTAGCTAGCTCTGGGTCACTTGGTAACAAGTTCAAAAATTGCCACAATTTACAGAGTAATTCTAAGGCTTCATTGGTATTTCAGTGATGTTCAAGATGTGCACATGGAAGGGTCTAACTTCTCTTGCCTCTCCTTCATTCTGGGAATACTGATTTTATAAGCAACGTTAGTTCATATCACGATCATTTGACTTCTCCTCAACCCTTGAGTCTTGGTGCTGGTTTCAGTTATTAAGACAATACAGAAAGGTCGCAACAAATTTCTGACACAACTGAGTCCAGGCTGAAAATCCCAAAGACCCCCCTTCTCCACCCCCACTTGAAGACAACACATAACCCAGATTCTGTAGGTACTGATGGCTGAGGGTCCATAAAAGCTTTCTGGAGCCTCCTGTCACTGTTAATTTTCTCTCCAGAGCTGACTGGTACACTTCCACCGAAACGCCACGGCCTCCAGGTGTGGCTGTATTTCATTTTTCAGTGACAGAAGACACTGCATTCAAAGGACTTGCCATAACTTTACACTGTAGTTGTACAAAAAACAAAGCATTTGAAGGCCAGAGCTTCAACTAATACAAAAGGTATTTCTCCATGAATTTCAAGAAAATAGGCATTTTAAAAATGGTTTGATTTTACAAGTGGAATTCCTCTTATTTAAGTGTCCATAGAAACTAAAACCTAAGTTTATTTATTTCAGGAGAAAGAATATAGCCTCCAAGGAAAGCTTCTCTAAATGCATAAAATCGGATATGCTCACTAAAATGATATACAGCAGCAAACAAAGAGATATACAGCAGCACACAAAGATCGACCACAAAACAATCACATCAGTTCACACATAAAGGTGTAACTTGAAGCACAAGATAGCTTGCAATAGGAAAGTGATATCATACCTGTCAATATTCCTAGAGCTGTCCATCTAGCCAAGAAGAAAAATAAATTAAAAGGAGACAGCGACAGCAGGCAGAGTCAAAGGGTTATTCATGGGAAAAAGACAATTTGACTAGTTGTTCTCACTGTTGCCAAAACCAAAGGGTCATTATATAAGAAATACTCAAAACTAAGAATAGCAATATCTTGTCTAAGGACAGCATGCCAGGAGCTCCATCAGGACCGACAGACAACCTCTATGATTAACCACTCATTGAATTGTTTCTTCTCCCCCCGCCACAAAGGGAGTATCAGTCTAGGTGTTATAAACTTTTTTATGCCAAAGCTGAAGAACAAGCAAGTATAGTTTTGCCACAAAATAAAATTCATGTTGTGATAAAAGAGACCCTGACCAAAGGCCTAGCATTCACTTCAAATATTCACAAAAATATATTTTGTTTTCCTAAAAAGATAATGAAAAAGCAATTCAATGTGGACACTGTTAATTTCTAAATAGAAATAACCCAGAGGCTCAGAATAGCACTAGATATTCACCATATGCTTAAATCACAATGAAGTGAATGACATATATAACCCCACGCTGCAGTGCTGTGCTGAGCAGCAAGGACACACTTGGGTACTTTCCTGCATCAGGGCTGTAGTCTGTGAGATTTTCTCTTTCATTAACTGATTCATAAAAGGCATGTACACAGAACTGAATCTTCCGCGTTGACATATCTGTCAGCAGTTATGAAAAGTGGTGCATAACACTTCAGAACACCTGGGCAAATAATCTTTCATCATAAAACACTTCAACTGCTTTCCCTTTATACACCACAGATGATTGTTTATTTTCTTTGGCACAGGCCTGATTAAAGAGGAATATAGCTATAAACTAATCAGACTTTCCTAGATAAATTTTCTACTCAGTTTAGTTGGTCCAGATTTGAACTAACTTCATGTCTAAGCGCAGAATGATGCGAGTCCTTTTAAATCACCATAGGAAGCTATTTGCCATGGATATTTTGTGTGTCAGGAATTAGCAAAACCTAAAGTTAGGGGGTACGGACCTGGACAAATAGAGCTCTGTTCATTAGTCACTGCAGTGTTACTGCTTTTCAGGTTTCTGATATTAATCAAATGCCAAAATAGGCTTAAAGAATTCATTTGTACTCTCTAAATCATCTAATAAAGACAAAAGTAGAGTGAATAGCTAGAAGAACAAGACATCTCCCAAGTTTTACTGATTGCAGAAAGATGGGAAGAAGCTGTGTTGAACGTAAGCACGTTGCAAACTTCTCAAGCTGCATCTCTCTTTCTCCGTGCCCTGTCCCAGCTCCTGTTGGGAGCATGTGGATATGTACGCATGCCTCCTGCTCGGGGAACAAAGCTAACCCGATGGACCTGCAAGAAAGACGTGACTTTTGAAGCAACACCTTCTGCCAGGAGACACTTCTGCTGCTAATAGGCAAGTGAAGTTGTGCCACACTTCTATTATCTCTCTCCCATTCTCCTGCTTCCCAACTACAGTCGATTGACACAAGCTCACAAAGGGTAGAGAGCAGCACAGGCTGCATGGAGCCCCCAGCACTGAGGACAAGGCCCATGTGTGCAGGGTGACAGCCCAGCACGAGATGATTCAGATCTTGTCTGGGAAGGGCTGTGTTAGACCACATGTTTAATCTCCCCAAAGTCTCTGCTCTTCTTTCAATAACTTCTGGCACATTTTTACTTAACTAGTTCTACATTATTACATGCATACATCCACCACAACTGTCTTAGAGTAATTAATGGTTAATTTACAGTCGGTCCTTGTTAAGATCTTTCTCCCTGTTAATATTCATCTGATGGTAATTCCATGGTTAAGACACTTAACCTTGTATTTCTTTTATTCACATTCATTCCATCTTACATATTCCTCCCAAATCAGACTGGGTAATTTGCCTCCTTCCACAGTATTTACATCACTCAAATACTTCCTGCTACTTATATGTCCTCCTTAGTCATCCTTTTGACTAAGCTGTACTAAATTAATTTAGTATTTTCTTTCCACTCCTTTAACTGTTTTTTCCTGTAATTCTATGCAATTTTGATGACAGTATGATACCAAAAAAATATATCCACACTAGTTATTTGAGGTTTCAAAGGGTTAGAAATGTCCTGCGTGAATTTCAGTAAAATGCATTCTACATGTATCTTCCAAGTGCCTTTGTTTTCCTAAACTTCAGCACTGTAGAGAATTTACTGCTTCATTAACTAGATCGCAGAATAGCTGAATAGTTTAACTTGCACATCCTTCATCCAGAACTATCAAGCTCCTATTTCCACTTCCTCCTTCATGCTTAGGCCATTCACAAGTGACCAGATCAACTTTAATGGCAGCAGCATCCTTTACTTTCTTTTTGGTCTTCCAAATTAATTTTTTTTTTTAAATTTATTTTTAAACTTATTGCACAAGTCATTCTTTATAATCACATTGGGACTTTACTTATTTTCATCTCATGTATAAATATATTTCCTTTTCTATATTAAATTTCATCATATTTTGTTCTGTCCTTACATGTGGAGACTTGTCCTCTTAATAGTATTCTTGATCTTAAGTCACTCTTTATTCAGTGCAGACCATAAAGTTACCATTTATTGCACACATACGATAAGACTAGGACGTGATTGCTTCAGTAGCTGGTATAGTTTTGTACTGCTGCACATATGTATATCATCTCCTTCTAGCTTGTCTGACCAAGTACGTGAGGGATCTGAAGAGCTAAATGGAAATAACCACTACATTAGCTGTTACATATCTCTTAGAGAATGTTAGCCAAAATATGTGGCAGCTGAGCAGGCAGTGGCCATCCCTCCATCTGGGACACGTACCAGGTCAGTTACTAAATCATCTGTCTCAAACTATCACCCAGTTGTTTTCAGGAAAAATCACGTAAGGCGCAAAAACGCCGCATGACAACAAATGTTACGTTAATCCCTCCGTGGCTGGCAGGGGTGAGCTGCAAGTGACATTTCAATATTCTGTGTTGGAAAATCCTGGTTTTCAGCAGAGAGAGATTGCAAAACCCTAAATTTGGTACTGACTCATATTTTCAGCCAATTATACCCTGGAAGTCAGCATCCGTCAGAGGATTAATGAGTGGCACGGTCTGCAGCAGCCTGTGTTGCTGCGTTTTCTGGTGGTGCTTGGGAAGCTCTGCAGGATCTCTTCTCCACGCAGGTCACACTCACACTCTGCTGAGAATGAGCTGTTCACCACTGTCATCCTGGTGCACAATAGGAGTTCTAGACAATACGGTCTAAGCTAGCCCCCAAATTTCTTTGCTTTTACAAAAGCATTCTCTTACAAAGATCTTGAATGCTTGTTTATCTGAATGTGCCTACGCACAGTAATTATATGCTTGAACAAAGTGAAAGAAATTCCTACCGCAGGTAGATGGGCAAGTAAAATACCATTTCTAAATAAATAAAACCATAAAGACTGCAACGGATCTCTGAAGGTTATTTAGTCCAATCTCCAGATTAAAGCAGGACTATCATTGCAACCTCAGGCTAGCTGTGGTTTAGCTCAGTCTTAAAAATCTCCAAGGATGGATATGCCAGAGCCTTGGGACCATTTCCCCTTGATATAATATCACTACAAAAAACTTTGGCTCTGTCATTTTTGTAATTCCATTTCAAGCAAATATAATTTACTAACAGATCCCTTCCTTATCCTCCTCTCTGATAGACTAAACAAGCTTAGGAACCCTCTGAGAGACCATCTCCATTTTCTGCACATCCCTTTACACTGGAAGGAGGGAACCCAAAACTGGACACAGCAGTTCCAGTGCAGCCTCTCCAGGATTGAGAAGGGGGTCTGAAATGGGAGGGCCTGAAGCAAAGTAAACGGGACACAAAGGAAAGTGTTTCCTTTCCACGGCTGAACTTACTGAAAGCATTTCTGCATTTTTAATAAAACAGTGGACGCAGTTCTTCCAGGCAGGCTACTAAATATACCCTGCTTGCTCAGTTTCTTTCTGATTCCTTTTATTCACCAAAGTTTCACACTGAATGTTCAGAGAACCACTGAAGACCACAGAAAGGAAATGATGAATCTTGCCATCCCAGCACAAACACTCCCTGCAAACGCACTGAACAGCCACAACAGGTGCCATGAGTGCTGGTCGCTTCATTTTATGCATCCAGATTAATAATGAACCTAACTCCAAGTTCACATTCTGTTTACAAGAAAAGTAACTAGCATGTTATTAGCTCACCTGATTTATTTGGGTCTTGTAGGTTTTTCATGTGCTTCTTTTTAAGGGCTGATTGCTATGCAGTAAAACACTATAAAGTATCAGTTGGTTGAAGACTGTTAAGAACTTCTTAATCAGCTTTCTTGTTGCCTCATGGTTGTTCAGTTTTCATAAAACATTTAACCACCTTGTTGCAGTAATTCATTGCCTTGTTGCAGGAACACATTGTGCAGTAATCTCCTCCTCTGCTTTTCTAGGTAATCTGTGCGCACCTTAAAACATCTTGGCTTTACAATGACCTTTTTCCAGTATATCTAGCATTAAGACTGGCCAGGGCAGGGTTCTGGCCCTAAACCACAGTATCTGTCTTGCATATTACTATGACACATTTAGAAACTATAGCTCCCTGGAAGCTGTAAATAATTACATAATTTTAGAACTTATGAACAAAATCAGAATGAAACTCCCAAGAAAATTAACTCAAGAGAAGGCAGTTACATCCTTTATATCCTCACATACATCATATTAGATCTTATTAGGGAAGATATATATATATATTTTCATCATGACTGACTGATATTTAGAATACTTGAATCTTTATTCAGCAACAGCTCCATTAAAAGTACAAGCATAAAAGATATGGTTGTCTATGCAGGAAATAAGACCAAGACAATTACAAGTGGACTCTCAAAACAGCTGTTAATGGCAGATACCAGTCCTCAATAGAAATATAGTTCATGGTTTTCTTTCCAATTAGTAACTTTTTGATACCTTAATGTTTTATAGTATGATATGCAAAACCTACAGTCCAGAAACAGTAAAAAGGGAATTCAGATATGTTTATTATTTCAGGAGGTGTAGTATATGCTTTTGAAAGTGTCCAACAGAAGTTTGTGTGCTGATGTCACACCTAGTGGCATCACTTCTATAAGTAGGTCTCTGTCTGAATGATACCACAAACAGGGATTGGCAAATGATCTGGAAGACAAGTCAGGAATAACTGTGCTCTGTTCTTGGCTGAAACCAAACGGAATGATCAATGTTTTTTATTTCATGGCTTCAGGCTCACTCAGAGTTTACTGAGCCACTTGACAATCTCCACCCAACACTGGTGGGCCTGGGTCCTCAGTGTGGAATTCGGTAGGAATTTCTGTCTTGTAACAATCTAGCTATGCAGCAGACACTTACCAAAGGAACAAAAACATGTTTTAGTATTACAGCTTTGTAGTTGAAAGTCTTAATGTTTTCAGTGTAAAATAAACTTAACAGAGCAGAAATAGCCACTATATCTGTAAGCAGCTGAGTCTATCATAGAGGCAAATGGAAAACCTGTAACCACCTTTTCCATCATGCCTGCTATTTCTGAACAAGGGGTCAAAAAGATACAAAAAAAAAATCTTTTCCTTCCAAGAGGAAAAGATAATTAAAGACATCTTGATTAACTGCAAAACAAGCACTGAATAAAACTGAAAACAAACAAACAAAAAACAAAACAAACCCACCCCACTATCCTTCACTCTTCTCAGCCACCTGTGAATGCAAGCTTGATGGCCCTCCCCTCGAGGGGATGCTGGGACTGTCTGCTGGCTGCTTCTACCTGCTCTTCCTTGGTGCCTGTCTGCCCTGCAGGAGCCACCTCCTCATCCCTCTCTGCCAGCAGCTGCATTAAGGAGGTGTCCAAGCCCCAGCCATGCCTGCAATTCAGGGCAAGCCTTATTAGTGAATATAACAGCAAAATAGCAAGTGCTGTTAGCACAGCAATTAAGCTGTCACGATTCCAATGTCTACAGTTTTGTACATATTCACTAGCCCTTCCTTTCCTACACATAGGCTAGATTTCACTGTTAATTGTGAAGCACTACAGGCAACTTGACTAGCCCCGTGAAACAATCCTAATTTCGAGTGACATTACTTTCCCCTGGCTAGGGGCTGTTGCTTTCTGGTTCTCATTTTGTTTCCAATATGGGATTCCAGTTCCTCTGAATTTCAGCAGACCAGGATTCTTTAAGTTTCTCTATACCAAACCTTTCTGTTTTAGATTAGGGAAATAACAACATAGGAAAAAAAAAAATCTGCATAAGGAGATCATGATCCAGTTTACTAGCTGCTCTGCAAACACAACAAAAACATTTCTATGACATGAAAGTACCTGACATGGTCTGTGGCCCAAAAGATTAATTCTTCTTCAGAGGAAATGGTGGGGTGAGATTTGCTCTAACGGTGGCAACCCGGTTCTTGCCACGCAACTTCCTGGGTGTTCTCAATCCTCCTCTGGAAACACATCCCTAGGAATATAGGGACATAAAGAAACTCCCTGATTGTCCTGAGGACAATGGAAGCAATTGTGCAACCACCTATCCTACAGTTGTGATGAAGCCAGCAAACAAACAAACATTTTTTTTGTTTTACATAAAAACATGCTAGGTCTTAGCTCTAGGAGCTACAGGACTGAGATGATAATCTTTTTCTAAGAGATATTGATATGCCAATATTTAAGGACATGTCAGCAAAACAAAACAGTTTGATGAGTTTTCTGTGGAGGTGAAGCTGGTTTTATGCCTATGAACCTCTGACCACTGGCAACTTTGGCAATCCTGGGGCTCTAGCCAGATTCATCAATCTGAGAAAGTGGTTTTGGTCTGATTTTTTTCAAAGGAAAGTTGCTGCAAAACATTTTCAGGACAACAGGCTTTATTTTTCTCTTTATCCAGGTCCAAACAACAAATCACACCGGTGTAACTTTTTGCTTTTGATGAGAAATATTCCACAAAGTTTACTGTTTTAAGGCTGAAAGCACTGTACAACTTGCAGAATTAGACTCTAAATGCTAGAAAAATTAGTGCTGTTACTATCCAGCCTTGCCCTTTGTGCAGTTTGTTTAAAGACTGTTTTCAAAGTGCTTTTTGAATAGAGAGGTGTTATTATAATAGGTAAAAAAATTAATTACAGAGTAAATTCTTATATAAAGTTTGGCTGTAACCATCTAAAAATTGCAATCAGCTGAACAAGATAAAGACAGTAAATAGTGTAAAGTAGAGCCTTAAAATGAGATAAAAGGCAGAAAGGCCAAGCGAACATAAAACAACAAAACCCTCTGCCAGGTAAAATATATTTTAAAAAGTTTAAATAGTTAAGGAAATATTGATAAAATTCTTATCAAACACAGGTCTGGGGAAAAAAAGCTCAGATTTTGCCTCAGTGTTATTCCCAAATCTCCTGCCCAGGGCCATTAAAAGCCTTTCAGAAAACACCAAGTGCAACAGCTACAAATTAGAGGGCTAACAATGTAAGAGTGATCCAAGATTTGCTTTCACCTGAATTACACACCCCCAAGTGACATTCAAAAGCCACACACTATTTTTTTGTTAATCATGTACTCGGTACTAACAACATTCCCTGGTTGTAAACCTCTGTGCTTCTTTACTGAGGGGAATTCCACAGATTTGGCCATCGCGCTGAGCCACTTCTAGCCACGTGCTAAAAGACAGAGCTCCTGCTCTGCCCTCCAGAACCCGTGCCAGCTGCCACCTCCTTTTCCTCGACAAAATGCCATTATTCCAATTAATTGTGTAAGTACCGACTTCTCAAAGGAGAAAGTACAGCCTAAAAGTACATTTTTTTCTGTGAAAACTCTTTACCCTCCTCTCAAACACTGGTGAGAGCTCCTAATAATTATTCCCTCTTATCTCCTGTGGAGACTTTTCTAATATTGCACTGAAATCAAATTTATTGTTTGCACAAAGGCAATTGATGTGTATGTCAACAGTCATAAACTTCAGCTGATAACACCATTTTATTTTTATAGGTTTCTTATCAACCCCCAGTACTTGTCTCCGGCCCTGGGAATTGCTCTATCGCACACCCCAGCAGTCCTGCACATTTCTCCAGGCCAGTGTTATGTTTATCCTGTTGCTGGGGCTGCATGGCAGCTGGCTCTGTGATTTAGCTAGAATCACACCCCTCAGTGATTAAAGAGCACATGGCAGATACAGGGGTCACACCAGCAGCAGCCTCCTCCTCCACTGGCAAGACCTGGGCTCTGGGAAAGCCATGCTGCAGCCAGCAGCTTATTCATGGGGAAATCCGTGGGTTCCCAATCATTGTGCCCATTGCTGTTCTCATTAAGTGAAGGAGCTGGGGCACTGGGACCTAATACTGGGACAGTATCTCACACCTTTTGCCTTGTTGACCATGAGCTATACATTAATATGTCCACCTGCTATGCTGTCTTCTATGGCACATATACTGTATCACAATGGATGATTTCTCAGTCTGCAATCCTTAACCCTATTTAAACATGGATGAAAAGTACTGCAGTAACTTCATATATTCTCAAAATTCATCCTTTATGGTCCAGCCACGTGACTCGTCACACAGTCACTGGATAGTTTAAGTTTACTGTTTAGATCTGCTTCCTCCAGCTCCTTTGCCAGCACAGTTTCCCTCTCTTTACTCTCCCTTGAGCTTTTTATGGTCTCTGCAACACCAGCACAGCTTTGCCTGCTGGCACTGATCCTTCCCCAGCAGACTCAGCATGCCTAAACTTTTTCACTCAAATGAACAATACCTTTTTCTTCCTTAGGTCTTTCTTGCTCATTTTATTGACACAGAAATTCTGGATTTTTCTCTATATACTATCCATTGACTGAGAAAGTATTCCACACATTGACAGCTCCAAGACTCCAGGATCATTATGGATCACCTGGAAAAGGAAGCACATCCTCTCCCACAACATTCCCTGGGCAGACAGAAGCAATGTTTAGCACTTTATGTACATATGCTCTGCAAAGAATTGGGAACAACTTAGTCAAATTAACATGTGAGATAGACAAAATGAGACAAACCTGTGGGCATTTCCTTGCATCAACCTCTTAGGGTTTAGAGCAGAATCTTTAGAGCTGTGTGTGAATGAAACAGTTTCAGCTAATTAATATAACTATTGTCCAACACATGGCTAGTTTTCTGAATCTCTACCACTTTTCCAAAGCAGCCTTCGCTGGCCCAGGTTACTGCATGGTTAAACGCATCCTCTGACTTCAAGCCACATGTCCTGTCAGTCTCCTGGGACCCACCTAACTTCTCCGTTTTTGAAATGACAGCAGAAGCGACAGTTTAGTTCATTTATTCTAGTTGGGGATTTCCAGTCTTAAAACCCTGTACTTTGTCAAAGAGGCTCTTTATAGAGAGAACTATTTCCAGAGGTGCTATAATAACAGATAGCCTCGCAACTACGTACACACATTCCGCATTCCTAGGCTTTCTTCCAAACTTTTCCCTCGAGCACTCTGTGTTTCTCCTCCTAAGTTCCAGAGAAGAAACTAGAGCCATAATACAGTGCTGATATTTCTACTTGCTTAAATTATTGCTGAGATGCAATACTGTCCCTGGCCTGGGAGGTGTAAGACTGTGACCATGTCAAATCAAGACTGATGCTTTAGGAGGTATACAATTCATAATTACAACCAAAACCCTATGTTATTTATAGACAGAATCCCAAATGATCAAAAAGCTTTACTTCTGATACTTTCTCTTGGTGGTTCTAGTAGTTCAGATGCTTGGAGGTGTCTCTCTTGCGTTGGATTATCCTTCTCACAACAATTTTGCCTGTAAAACATAACTGCCTTTCTCAAGGGCAATCTGCAATTTAGGGCCATTTGGGGCTTTCAAGATAATATGCTGACACCAAAATCCTCCACTTATTCTCAACCATATTTTTTATTTCTTGGTTCCTATAAAGAAAAAAAGGTGTCTTGCAATACTGCAATTGAGACCAGCAAGAAGGCAACCATAGAAAGTGTTGAGTCTTTAAGGCACTTAGAACCTTGCAGGCTCTGTGATCATGAAGCTATGGAATGAAGCCTTTAGAAGAGCCTACACTGCAGAAAAAGTAGAGCATAGAGAAGCCCAAAATAAGCCTGGCTGCTTTAAGAGCCCAAACCCAGGCTGCAGAAAGATTCATTCAGATCAAATTCTACACAGGCAGTTGAAAAATCTGTGTGTGGTACCCTCATTGTCTGAGTTTGATGGCAAGAGCTTCCCTTCTGTACCTTAATGAAGGCCTAGCATTAAGGAAGTTTCCATGCTGGCTTTCTACAACGAGAAAGGGACTCAACTGCAATCAAAACTGAATAAACTGTGATGACAAGTAAGATCAAATTGGATGTCTTACAGGCATCAATTTATCCTTCCTTGACCCAGCCTTGCACAGAAAATTAAATGGAACATTTCCTGCAAGAGAAAAGAGGGAGGGGACAAAAATCCAAAACTGAAGAGGCTTTTTGCAAGAACAATTTATAGGCACAAATTCTAATTAATGAGCACCTCTAGGAAAGGCCGAGGGAAATGCACTGGGTCACAACAGAATGAGAAAAAAAAATATATGTCGCATATCTGGTCTGTCTTTTGATTACATTTGCTCCTGTTGTTTGCATCAGCTCATTTTTAATTGCTAGTTACTGTGACTTGAACATGATTTCCCACAAACCAGGATTTCACCTAAGAGGCGAGAGGCTAAGCAGAAGGTATTCTATTACAGAAGACAGAAAAGGAAGCATACAATTTTAAGGAAGTGTTCTTATAGTAATTAAAAATATATTAAGTATAATTTGGATTGTATGTAAAAATGCATATTAAATTATATAAATCTAAACTGTATGAACCCACATGTATAATAAAGTTGTAGCAGAGATAGATGCACATATGCAGATATAAATACACTGTGCATACACACACTCTGGGTATATATCTGAGTACACATCTTCAAGGGGGAGAAGTGAAATAACACTAGATGCTCTTTTCTTTTCCATAAGGATGTTCCCTTGGTGGATAGAGAAGAGTCCCTCCCAGCAGGGCAAGTTTGCAGCACTGCTGCTGCTCACTGTGCTAGAACCCTGAGCTCCACACAGATCTGGAATCAGGAACCACTGATCTTCCAGGCACTGAACACACAAAACAACTTCAGAGATTTCAGTAGTGCTGCTTCTACAGCATGAAATGTAAAGCTTACAAGAATGAAAAATCAAATAATGTAAACAATCATTTGCAACACTGTGACAAAAAATACTTAATACAGAATGGAATGAAGCCAGATGAAGAATAAATGTATTTTAAGACAGTGTAAACAAATTAAATACCTTTCAGTAGCATTCATCCAGCTCTCACAAGATGCCTCAGGTAGCTAACTTCTGATTTTTGTCCCCAGTTTGGCAGTATTTTAGTGTTTTTCTAAACATGATGCTCCAGAAATATCCAGCCAGTTCTCGGCCATAGCCTACTTCAAATTCAGACATGGAAGCAATCTTGTATAGAAAGAATCATAGAATGCTTAAGGTTGGAAGGGACCTCTAGAGATCATCCAGTCCAACCCCCCTGCACACGCAGGGTCACCTACAGCATGTGGCTCAGGACTGCGTCCAAGCGGGTCTTGAAGGTCTCCAGAGAAG
>VZSV01000029.1:2340142-2369116 GCA_013398735.1 Nothocercus julius | reverse complement strand
ACAGCAGAAAACTGTTTTTGAGTTCTTGTAAAGAAAAGAAAAATAAGGAGGACAGCAAATAATAAACTTGCTAAACTACTAGAGAAATCAGAGACCTGGTTCCAGTTTACCCTCAGATTTTTCAGGACAGGTCATATCTATCTCAAACAGCACCCTGTTTCAGTTCATCCATTTTCAGTTCAGTTTTACCTGAGAAACCCAGTTCATTCATTCCAGGTCACTGCATGATACCAACCAAAGTGCAAGTGGGAACAGGCGGGTGATCCACTTTGAAAGCACATTGCTCCTGTCAACAGTGTCAATGCAGATATGCCCATTTTTCATAGTCAAGGGATGATTTAAAACTTGAACACAGAAGTTATCTAAAATCTGGAAGTGATGCAGTGAACATCAAAATAAAAAAGAAACTTGGAAAAATAGTCATGCATCTACAAAACAGAATTAAAATAAATATGAATTGTGACTGCTGATTTTCATGTATTCATGCCAATTATTTTCTATAGAACAGTTCTTACTATTGGATATTTGTCCACAGATTAACTGCACTTTCTTGGCCATTTTGTAAAAATTTTAAAAATTGGCAGGTAGCAAGTTGAAAGATGAGCAGCATGATCAGAACCAGTTGTAGTGTGGCCCAGTAAAATGGCTAGACAAAGAAAGGACCAAAAGCAGTTTTCACTTTAGAAGCCTGTCCATCTTTCATTTGACCTACCCATTTTGTTACCAATGATCTTTGGGGACAATTAGATTCCAATGTCAGATAAATTGTGAAGGAAGAAGCTACACAGCAGGTTAGTGCTGCACTTACATTTTGGGGCATTCTGTAGAAGAACCAACAGGTTTCTAAACACAATATTAGCAAAGCATTGTAATTCAGCTTTTCTTACAGCTCTTGAGAATGCATAAATTGTACTGATGGCTCCCTCAAACAAGCGTCAACTAGGCTTTCATGAGAGGAAAAAGGCCTTAATAAATCTCATATTTATGCAGAAAACAGCTGCCCTATTATTGAATCTGTACCTTGGCTGATTTCAGAACTGGTCTGTGCTTGTGCTGAATGCACTGAGTGCTAATAAAAACAGTCTTGGACTAGAAAAAGGAGTCCTCATTTAGCATTCCAAGTGGAAACATTCAGATGACTTAACAGTTCATTTAGCATTTTATTCAGAAATATTGTTTGTTGCATGCATCTATGAACTGGCAAAAACCTCTGATCTGGGATTGTACAATAATCTTAGAATCACTATGGTTGGAAAAGACCTTCAAGATCATCAAGTCCAACTGTAAACCCATCCCCACCCTGCCTGCTAAACCATGTCCCCAAGTGCCTCAGCTACACCTGTGTCTTGACCACTGCCAGGGACTGTGACTCCACCACTTCCTAGGCAGCCTGGTCCAGTGCTTCACCACTCCTTCCATGCAAAATTTTCCCCCAATACCCAACCTGAACTTCCCCAGTGCAATTCAAGGCCATTTCCTCTTGTCCTGAGGAGTGTCTTGCCATAGTCAGTCCAGATAGAAAATCATCATCATTATCAAAACCCAGGTTTTGTCGGCATAAGGGCTGCTCTCTCAGCAAGACAGCTGCCTAAACCTCTCTGCCAAGAGAGGTTGTGGAATCTCCTTCTCTGGAGGTCTTCAAAACCCGCTTGGGAGCAGTCCTGAGCCATATGCTCTAGGTGACCCTGCATGTGCAGGGGGGTTGGACTAGATGATCTCTAGAGGTCCCTTCCAACCTTAAGCATTCTATGATTCTGTGATTCTAAAGCCACCAAGCAAATTCATCTTCACAAAGTCTTTTCAAACTACAAGTAGATGAGCTCCACTTTGGAAGCTGCTTTAGCAGTGAGATAGAATTTCCCATTCTACAAGCACAACAGTAAGATTTCATGTTTTCATTACCATTTTCTCCATACCAGCAAAATTGTGTCACAGGTGAATTTTGCTTGAATTTGCTCTAAAAATGGAACTTGAATTTTGTTTAAACACAGCTTTAGAGCACAATTTTCTCTTCTCTTTCAATGTTTCTAGTAGCATCACTCACTCTGAGCCATGCTTTACCTTTTCTCTGAAACACCTTGCTCTCATCTATGATGGAATGGATCATTCTCAAGCTGAATTACATTCTGCTAATACTTCTTGGTCTTCAAATAGCCCTTCCAGGAGGCAATGATGCAATCATATGGTGTAGATGCAATGCTATGACAATGAATGCAAGCCCACAATAATTACTATTGATTTTAGTGACATTTCACTGTGTTAATCTGACCTTATTCTTTCTTCTTCATTAGATTCTTCAGACCAGTTTACTACAGAATAATACAGCTGATATTATAGCTGTACTCCATAGCACATTAAGTCATGCAGCCAATTTAATACTGATAGAAATTTTTTTTTTCCTCCTCAGCAGGATTTTGCCATAAAACAATACATTACCCTTCTGCTTTTCATAACTGGAGAAAAAGAAAAAAGGACTTTGTTCATTTTGGGGGGGCAAAAACATCTCCCAGATCATAGTGGGTCAATACTCTTAGCTAAATATTCCCTATGCATTCTATATGAATTTTGTATATGGGTGGCAGACCTAGCACCTTCCTCTGAAAAAAGCTCCCCCAACTTTCCCATCCTTATATGGTCACTTTGAGCTCATATGGTTGTGAATTAAAAGGAAAACAGAGATTGCTTTACACTGCTCAGATTAGGGGAAGGTGATAGCCATGTATACACATGAAAACCCTAAATGTAGAAACAAGTATTTTAGTGCCATGAATTACTACTTCAATTTTCTGTTATTTGCCTATTTCAACATTCTGCACAGAGTGCATTCACCAACACTAGAGCCTTAAAAGAAACATCATAGATTGAGCCTCAAGAGGACCTGCTGCTGCAAACTGCCCAAAGAGCTCCGCAGCAGCCATGCACCCCAGAGCAGCAGCACTCTGCAGTGCTGCAGTTGCTGTGCCAGCATCACAGCACATTTCACCACTCAGCAGCCTCTGGGGTTCATCAGCACACACAACATTATCAAAATGAATTGCTTCTGCATGTACACCAGGGATTACCTGTCACTAGCCTTCAGGGTATGAAAGGGTGCAAGGACACTGATCCTCTGAGGAGGCCAACTTTGAAGCTGGTATTTCTTCTAAAATAGATTCACAAGAACAGATTATGTTGGCTGACAGGAAAGAGAAAGTTTATTAGCACCGAGATCTTTAAAGTAAATTTGAAGCATCTAATCAAAAAAGTACAGATCAGAAACTTGGCTGTTAACATGAAATCAAATGCAGGAGAATGGTACAGAAAAACCCAAGGAGATCTGCTGAACACTGTCAGTGGAATCCAAAATGATAGCAGGAAAATTAATAAACTCTTCAACTGTGACTAATGGGTCAGAGAGCACAACTATCTCCATTTCCTCAAAAATGAGGGTACTGACTGGAACTGAAAACTGGTACAGGTAACCTTGGTGCAAGGCCCCTGGAAACTTAACTTTACCATGTCACTAACAGGCACCACATGCCAAAATAAACCTATCAGCTAACTAAGTTATCCTGTGTTTGTAAAGGGCAACATATGCAAATATCTCTTCACTACTTTTGTGTAATTTTTTTTTAAATTACATATACATAAGAAAATCACACACAAAATAGTGGAATTGTTCACTTCAAAACATTGTTCTCAGTTGAAAAAAGTTGTGAAGCATATCTTCACAAAGCCACCTCATTTGCTTTTGGACTTTTTCCTACTGAAATCTTGCCATCCCAAAGCATCTCAAGTATCTCACAGTTCCTGCACTCTGCTTAGCTCAAGCTAGGATAGCTCTCTCCATCACAAATGCCTGTAACTACCTTTACTCTCCCTGATCACTTCCAAAGAGCTCTGCATCTCCAGCAGTGCACCGGCCTTCTGAAGCTTCAAGTTACACCAGACAGTTTTCAGTGAAGTGCTCCTGCTTCAAGGAAGGTTGAACAAGATGATCAATAGGGTCCTTCCCAATCAGCAGTTCTGTTACTGTCTCAAATAGAAAACTGACATCTTAGAGTCAAGACAAAAAAAAAAAAAAAAAAAAAACCACCAAAATCAGGTGGGAAATGGGCACACAGCCTGCCTTCAGGGAAACCTGGATGTGGTCTAAAGTTGGCAGCTCCCATCTGTTCTGAGACAGATTTGCATTTTTATTTCAAGGATAGCTGGTTTGCAAGTCCCATAACTGAAACAGAAGGCTATCATGGTTAGAAGTGTCACTACCTGAACAGCAGTCAGTGAAAAAGGTTAAACCTACATCTCAAAGCATCAACTGTTGTTTACAGTAGTGAAGATGATGCTTTTAAAAAAAAAAAAAACAAACACTGTGCATACAGCTCAAGACTTCCCACTTGGTCATTATCATTCCATTTGTTAAACATTCCCTCCCTCTTGGTCCCCACCCTTCTATCTCCCCACAAGGCAGACACCTGTATAACCCTCAAGACAAAAGCAGAGACAAAAGCCTCCCAGCATCAGGACTGAACCACAAGGGTACAGCATGTACAGAACTTCCCAGGGCTGGCAGTTGACAAGTCTCAATGGGGACACATTTGCCAGTAAGAACAGATGAGTTTGTGCTTTTCCTCAAAAAGGCCAGGTTCCATTAATGAGCACCTCACTCCTCTACTTCCTACCATGAACTAGAGTCTGGAGAACCTCTGTTTGTCCCATCAAGATCTTATGATTTGTTTGGTTTCGTGGTCTTTGATTCATTCTATGCCTCAGAGTTGAGCACTTCATCTGGAAACAGAGCCTGCCATCAGAAGTCTGAGAGGATGGAAACATTTGGGGCATACAGTTTAAGCCTATAAAGATCCCATGTTTGTGTGTAATGGGCACAACATTACAACTTCAGAGACTTTTAAAAGCATTTTTATGATATATCTTACAAGGTAGTTATTTTAATTGCAAGTGCTCCCTTCATGTCCTCTTTTCTTAGGCCTTTACTGTGCTACATCAAAGGAAATTTGACCTCACAAAAAAATCTAAAACTTCCAAAAGCGAGATGCAAAAGAGTTTGAATACACTATTCAGAAATACCCATATCAAAATTCAGACCCCCTCTCCCAAAAAAACCAAAAATCTTTCCCCCCCATGTGCCTGTTTCCCATTACAATCCCTGCCCACAGGCTGTATTAACTATTTTAGTGAGACATTTCTATCAGTGGAGAAAAGCATGCATTAAAAATGTAATAACGAAACAGTTCCTAATAAATGGAGAAAAAAGCTGTGAATAAAAGTATACCCTTTGGGGCAGGGTCAAACAGACACGAGATTTAGAAGATGTCATTTTTCTTCTTAGTTCCTAGCACATGTGACACAGACTCTTCACCATTTATATTAGTTATTTCTGCAAACATAAGCCAAAGGCCCTTACAAGAAAGGCAGTTCAAGAACAGTTTATGCAAAACCACTCTTGAACTCAGTGGTAGTCAGGAAGAGATCCCCACATTTTTCACATCCTACCTTGATGACACAAGTAATATCTACCATCAGATAAAAACGTTTATAAAACCCAAGATAAAAATCTGGATTTCAATCTGGATTCTGAAAGTCCTATGTATTGCAGACAGCAATATAACACACTATGTACCATACCCAATTACTGGGGATGGGAAACCTGCATAACTCAAATACTGCAGAAATCGCACCTGATATAGTAGTCAGGTCACTATATATTCCAGTGGAAATGGTTTGCCTTGGCTTTCAAGCCTGGTCCTCCTCAGGATAACACCTGTGCAAAACTCAAATCTCAAGGTAAGCCGAACATCCACATCAAAACTGCATCTGTTATTTTATTAAAAAGTGAAAAACCATTACTACTGCCAATGACTTTATTTTACAAAGAAGCAAAGAAACATCTAATCTGTAATAATATCTAACTGGGAATACCCCAACTAGGTGTTTAACTAACTTCTAGGAAACAATCTGGAAGGAAGTCAAGAAAAACATGATCCTCCAAACATTATTCTACACTAGGCAAGGGCAAACCCAAAAGATCCTTAACAGTGCTTTCAAGAAGAAATAATATACACCACCTTTTGTCTGCTTGTAAAAAAGTTATTTCCACAGTTAAAATACCAAGATGGGACATAAAATACATCAGAGACAGCAAGGAGAGGGAAGAGAGAAAAAAAAAAAAAAAAAGAAATCTCTGCCACTACAACTGATTCTTTTTTCTGGTGCCCTGGAAAGACTTGTGCAAGTTGCTTTCTCAGCTGACAGTCCCAGCACTTCATCCATTTAGGCTCTCAAACTGTGAGCCTATTTATAAAGCAGCTGTTTTAGACAAGCACATTTGCAACTCTTGAATCATTATACTGATGGCTCTCTATAGGCAATATATCACCCCATAGCAGATACCAACAGGTCATAATTAAGACTTAAGAATAACACAGCATAACATGAAATCTAGGGTCTGCTCCAGTACAGAACTGGATGTTGAGACCAGAAACAGCCCCATATATCTGCTGATGTTCTAAAGGTACTAGACTAGAAGCTTATTTTATAGATAAGAAAATTAAGGTTCTAGCTAAGCATGCAACATTTTAAGTAGATTAGTTCCCAATTCAAGTGTTATGTTTGAATATTTGGCTGAATCAGAATCTACATGTCACAACATAGATCTAAATCCTATTGGGGCTGAAAAAAATTGCATATTATGCTTTCCAACAAAGGTTGGTAGAAAGAATGAGATTATCTTTTAGAATTATTAGCTGTTATTTAAGTGCTCTTTTTACCAGAAAAGGTAGACATTAAATGACAATTCATAATTTTAAGTCTATAGTGTGGTAAAATCAAGATTTGAGAAAGTCATATCAAACTTCCATAAGTTCTTATTTTTAAAAGGCATGCTTCTACTTCCTTGTACTTAGAGATTTTCCTTTTCTGAGTTCTTCCTGTAAGTGAAGTGTAGGTCTTTGAATCAAAATACTCCTGCAGTGTAACATCAATCTCTGAACTATGTTTAAGCTTATGACAAGCTTATCCTTGACCACTGCTTCCCTCTATCTAGGGGTGGGTAATAGTTTGAGGCATCCCAGGGGAACTCAGTCAGCTGATTATTCAAAAGGATTAGGACTGTTATCTATCTAGACTCTGCCTATGTCCTCTGTCTCTTCAGAAATTTCATCTGGGTAGGCTTCATGGACATAGTAAATTAAATCTGAGATTTCCAAACATCATTATCCCTATCATACCAGATGCCTCCAGTCTAATTGCCACATATTTGGAGGTAGAAACTATGGACATAACCAACAGTACACCTTAACTGTAACATAGCTATGCATGGTGCCTTGGCTTTGGATTATGCTTTCCTAATTATATAGTTAAAAACTTGAGACAAATAGTTGATATACTAGATTTATGTGCTGCCACTCAGATACCGACATGCTCAAAAAGTCAAGAACCCCCATAAGATCAGAAGGAAACCTCAGAGTCTTACATTTGGGGAGGAATAACCCAGCAGAACCCACCTACCAGTACAGACAGGGGTACACCTGGCTGGAAAGCAGTTTGGCCCACAAACTGCTGAAGTCCTAGTGGTCAACATGTCCAAGCAACAGTTTTTATATAATTTTTATTAAAATGTGCAAGAGAGTGGGGAAATCACAAGCATTAAAAAAAGCAAGTGCTCTTTTTTCCCCCCCCTCCCTCACCCCTTGAAAAGTATACACATAATATCCTGAGAACAGGAGATTTCTACTTCTGTGAATTATAGGTTGTCAGGCCCTTATCCTTCAACCTAACCTGGCTTTTCCAGACATAGTGGTTTGGACATGTTTTTTGCAATAAGCTAACCATTAGCACTGTCCTTGGCCAACTGACTGCTGCTAACTGCTAATCCTTAGTTTCCCTCCAAATATTCTCAATTATTACTCTGTCCTTACCTAGGATATGCCTTACTGGGATATTTTCCTCAAACTATTACATATCTAATCACAACCAAGAAGTTAGATACAAGCACTTACCCATTAATAACAAAACTTTCAGCTGAGTTTGTAGGTCCACCACCACATTTAAGCATTCCTTTTAACTTCCCTATATAGAATGAAAAAGCCAGATACCTATTTTTCCCTTTTTATTTAAAGGAACCAAGTCAGTCTTTGATGAAATGTTTCTTTTGCAACATTTCATTTTTTGAGAATGAGTCTCAAAATAATTGATGCAGAGGTTACCTTTAACTTCTGCTCAATCTTAGCAACATCAAGATTAAAATAGATAGGTGTCACCAGCAAAGGTAGGAATTGTTCCTAATCTCATGTAGCCTATCCAAATTTACATTTTTTAGTAGAGTTTGTTAAAGCAGAGCACAGGTAATTAAATCTTTAGCTTTTCATAGGACTTGTCTAGTTTTTTTGCACAATTTGAGAACAAGAGTACGTGAGGTTCATCTGTTGATAAGACATGAACATTACACTGAACAATCAAGGAAAAAATTCTAATGCTGGGTGGGAAAAGGTAAAATGAGGACACAGTGACAGAAACAAGGGTGGAGACACTAAATTCCTTCTGAAGTTGTGCTCCTTAGTCTCCAGATGGGTTTTAGCAGATCAAGGATTCACTGGGATCCAGGCCATTTGCATGTAGGATTTAGGATTTCGGTGTCCCAGGGAGACCTTACGAAAGGCTTTCTAATCCTGACCCAAAGGTGTCCAGGGATAACAATTCTGCCGAAAGGTACTTAATACAGAAATGTACTAAAGGGGACAAAACTGGAGTTCTGTCTTTTCCCTACCCAATTTCATTGCTGTAGAATCTGCCCATAGAGCACAATTATACACTTCTTGCCTTAGAATAATATACAAGAATCACTTTTTATGCTGCTTTGACACATTAAAGGAAATCTTCCTGGATGATGTATAAACAATGCCTCTCTCTCTCTCTCTCCAGTGGCAACTGAAGTCTCTCCCTCCACCTATTTTGTCTAAAGCTGCTTAGCTGACCTGTTGCTTTGCTCAGGATTCAGGATGGCTATAAGTTCCCAAGCAGCCGCCTACAAGGCTAATGTAAGACATCCCATCTCCTAAAACGCCAGCCTTAACTTCCATGGGGCTTTTGCTACTTTTTAAAGACATAATTTGAGAAACAGAAATAATAATACTTATTCATACTTTTAAAGACTTTGGCAAAGTCAACAAGGGTAATCATTATCCCTTACAATTCTACATTGAGACACTAGTTAGCCAAGAAATCTCAATCAGCTATCTCTTTCTCTTAACACATGTTGTAAACACTTGCATTTGTTCTTTTCCCAGCTCTTCATTCTCTAAAGGACATTTCAATTTATTGTCCCAAGCCATATTTGGTGTTTAATGCCTGCTGAAGCTTATGAAAAAGAACTGTCTGTTAGTGAAAATGAAAACATGCTGCAGTTTCACCTCAATTTCTTTTCTTCTCCCCCACTTCTAAAGAGAAGAGACAACTTTAAGAAGCAGGAAGAGTAAACAAGATATACAAAAATATACAAACACAAATATAAACACAAACTACTCCTGAGTTAGGGGAAAAAAAGAAACTTATGCCCAGGGTAAAGTATGTGAAGAGTGGTGATTTGTTCAAGGGCAGAACTTTGGCATTTTTCTTTAGCTCCAAGTAAATAAGACAAAAGTCTTTTCATTTGATTGTCTTACAGTGCCTGGGGCTATGTACATTAGACACTTCACAACTGTTTTCATTTAGGAATGAGTGAAGTGGTTCAATTAAAACATGAGCAGCTCTGAACCTTTGCTGGGAATAAAACAGAACATTTCTGGGGAAGTTCAAGGAAGCCCAGTTAATTTCTTGTCATTATTTACCTCTTTGTACTTATGTGTTGTGACACTGTCTGGATTCCAAAGTGACACCATGAGCCAGCCATATTATACTGTGCTTAATTCTGCTGATCAAAACAGTTTGAATTGGTTGGGCTAAGAGCATGGAAATTTTGGGGAACAAACAAAATATGAAGATGATGTCCACCCATTACCAAGGTCCACACCCACTACTGGGTCATTTATTTCTGTGGGGAAAAAAATAAGTTGTTGCAATTTTTAAGAAAAAGAGCACTAAAACATGAAAACCTGAGGCTATGTCTACACTACAGACCTCTGCAAGTACATACTGTGAAGGTGAGAGGTGCAGAGGTTCACCAAATCTCTTAGAAAAGACTCATTAATGTAGAAGCAAGTATTTTTCTCAAGAAGGATAGTTACATGATAGTTACATTGCATCGCACTGCATTAGGGTAAAGTGCCTGTGTAGTTACAACCATGATAAAAGCATCATTGCAAACTTAACATTTCTTCCCTGGTAGAAGACTTATTGAAGGCACTAATTCAGTTCTCTTCCTGCTTTTAGGCATCTCAACAAGCTACAGTCCCTGGAATCTTCTCCACTGATCCATAATCCTTCTGTGCTAGCTTTTTCCCACATCATGATACAGATTCACTGCATCCCTGTCCGAACGGCAGCTATAAAACACCCTCAAGTTGAAATGTCAAAACCCATGGAAAATGAAAAACATCCCAGACAGAAGTGCCTGCAAGCCCTCCTATGGATCCCAGCTTCGTCAGCTCAGCCAGTTCTTCTGGTTCTACCAACTCTGACCTGTGTTACTGCTGATCTGCTGACACGCCAAGTCCTGTTATGGGGATTATGAATCCATAGACATTGCAGCTATTTGTCAGAGATTATATAAATTGTTCTTTTTTCCCCCCCCACTGAGAATATCATCTCAGGGAACATAGTGAATAATTTTGCTTTGTTTGCTGCTAGTTTCTTCAGAAAAGGCTGTCAATCACTGTGATAGGTACAACCTGAACAGTAGCAGTGCAAATTTTATTTCATACACTGAACCATGCACTGTCCTATCTGCAACTCCAGTCTTATCCCCATATCTAAATCTGCACAAAACTTTGCTTACTGGAAAAGTTAAAAGATCACTTTTCAAACTGAATTGCAGAGAATTGCCTGTTAAAGATTGTATCATGGTGCACAAGATGAAACCATCATCACTGAAAAGTCTGTGGGATCATTCAACCTCAGATACAACAGGACAGCACTTACAGTACAAAGTGTCAGACCCATAAAGCTAGCAGTAACTGGTGACAATAAAGTTATAAGTCTGTTGATCAAATAATCATAGTGGGTCAAGAAAAAAGTCATTGCAGTTTAAGTCCTAATCAGGATTTTTGAAAGATGCAAAATAAAATGTTATCACGGTATGCTTTAAATACAAGGCATCATTACTCTTTACTATTTTTTATTTTACAAATTAAAAAAAGGACAAGCACTAACTACCTTCTTCCTCCATTGTCCAACAGACTAATTACATGGACATTACAGAAAAACCCATAGCATAACTATGGCTTAGTAGAGTTGTATTTAAACACAAACTTTTCCAACCGAGTTCTGCAAACACTGATATATATTCACAGTATTAGCATTAGGTATAGTCTCAATGATTTTAAAAGACTAATCTGTGTAGTAAAAGTAAACATGTAAATATAAGCAAGACTGGGCCTATATTATTTAGCTTAGTCACTTACACAGAACAATATTTTTTTTTAATACATCTTTAGATTCATCTGAAAAAAAAAACCACACAAACCAAAACAAATCCCAACCCCCCACACCCATTTGGCACAATAACTCAGAACGCCATGCTTTCACTAAGATACTTGAGTCCTTTCACAAAAACAAGTAGATCCATGCAAGAATCCACATATTTTGCTATAACAGGGTGGTGTTTAGACAACATACTGTTGATCTTTTAGATGCCAAAATAATTATAACTGTTTCCTACCACACTGAACACTTAAAAGTGCCCTTTTATCTTCAGCCAATTGCAGCAACAATTAGCAAAATTTAATAATGTAAGCAGATTCTTAATAATCTGGATTACAGTATACATTCATTATGAAAGAATAAACATTCATCACGGTATTCCATCAGCGCATGCATTTGCAAGCTTAATGATTGGGATGTTCAGTACAATTCTTCACTGTGCTTTATGTAAGAGCCTAAAAACTATTACACAGTTCCTATTTCATGAGTTACTGACTGTACACATGGTACAGCTTGTAGTACCTATGAGCTCATGTAATATACATTCCTCTAAAAGACAATGTATCCTTAATTTTGCACAATACAATGCATAATTCATTTGCTGGGACTAAATCAGAAGATACAGTTATAGATCATCTGCTACTGAATGAATTATAATCGAGACAAAAAAAACACTTTCACATTTCCTAATTCTGACCCATCCTGGAACAATCAAACATCAGGTACAGGCTTATTAACTTTTATTTCCTGAATACCAGATAATAACCATTTCAGGTACAGGCTTATTTTGTTTATAATATTTGAAGAGTAACAGTCACTATGCATAGAATCACATCTTGCTTCCAACACCATTCCATTGATTATCACCACTCTGAACTTGACACTTAAAACAATCTAGAAAAATTGTTTTATGTACTGTAAACCTCCTCTGAAGTCCCTCCTAGCTGAAGGAGCACCAGTAAGTTTATATTAACCAACTGAATGACTATTATACAAGGATTCCTGGCTCCAAAAGAAGCGGCTATAATGTGAATAAAAAAATAAAAACCCAACAACATTCATTCACTTCTGAGCAACATTCTTTGGCCTACAGCCAGATAACCATTTGACGTCATGGCTCTAACCAGGAACATAATGTACTGGCACTGGGATAGAAGTTTTACTATGGAAAAAAACAGCAACAAGTTGAAACTTATCACAGTAGCTGCAGAGTGAATTAGGAGAAGACAACTGTGAGAAACCAGCAGAAAATTAAATGGACTATGTTAGGTCTAATTCTTGCTTTGCTTTTCTTGAAAGCACTTTAAGTTAATACTCACAAGCACTAGCCAAAGCCATAAGCTTTTTCAGACCTCAGTGGCTAGTTTTGTGCCAAAAATCTCAGTTTTGTTTGAGTTTAAACAGGCCTAAGTAGAAACTGAAAAAAGGTTGTAGTGCTCAATTAATGCTCAAAATCCAGAAAGCAGATAAGAAAAATCCTTCCAATCTCTTCATAGCCACAAGCAAGGTGCTAGGGGAAAAACTTCTAAAATAACACTAACCATGGAAAAAAAATAAATAGGAAAAGACTTCTAGAAATGATTTTTAAAATGTCTGGATTGTTAGTCTTAATGCCAGATGGACCATTCACAAAGCACATGTGGTGCTGAGGAATGCAGGTTTTCCCAGCATGGAAGACCCTCAAGTCCCAAAAATAACAGAGGAGCTGAGGTCTCAGGTCCCTCTGGAGCCCAACTCGATGCTGCTGCATTCCAAGCTGCCTGCAGTGCACAGGACACCTGTGACATCCTCTCCATCCTGAGCTGCTCCCAACAGGCTGCCTGGTTTGGGGAAGACCTTTCACCTCTCTAATTCAGATTTTGTCCAAGAAGCAAGGATTCACATTACTGCCTTCCCTTACTTTGCTTTAAGAGCTAGAGATCGCAACTGCAAACTAGAACTAAAACTACCATCAGTGGTTGTTGTAGTGCTGGATTGTTTTTATTATATGAAACTAAACAGAAACTAGACTGGGGCTCAGCAAACCCATCTCACACACAACACTGAGTAACCGTCACATGTTAAGACTTCTGTTATTGCTATTAAGCTAGATTTGAACCTCTGACCTAGAGTTAAACTCTGAATTAAATCCTGCCACATGACATAGCCTCTTTTGAAAAGTCCAAAGAGGAGCCAGAAACCTGTGATAAAATTCAAGATCTGTACAGCTGAGGATGTCTCCCACTGGAAGTAGCTCCCATTTAACTTTTACTGATTCTAGGTACAGAAATTAAAGTGATAAGATGTTGAAAAGGAAGGAGCATTGTTGGAGATCTGATGTACTATAAAAAGCCATAGCGAGTACTAACAACTCATGTAACTTATGAAATTGCACCAATAATCAAACTGGCTAATGATACCTAGCAGCGTTCCTGATTGTATTCCATATTCCTGTCAGCTCAGAAGAGGAAGGACATCCTGGGAGTCAGCAGTGTCCATCCTGCAGCACGCTGAAGCCAAACTGCAGTCCTGTAGAAACGCACATTCCACAAGCCAATTTCACCATTTTCTTCAGGCCTGGCTCATGACAATTAGACTCACAGCATTAGTAAGCAGACTTCAAATCCCTGCTTAGTGAGTAGACCCAGTATTAGAGACATATGTAGAGAAAAATATTCCCCAACATTGCTTTTTATTGAAATCTGGAACTATTTAGGCTGGAATTAGACAATTTGGACAATAGCATACCCACTCTGCATGGAAAAAGAGCCCTGCCCAAAGTACAGATATCTGTTCCATGGAGAGTTTCAACTGGGGCACCAGAATTTAAAAAAGGTCATTTTTCTCATTATTCCTCTGTAACCTGCTAATTATCTATAGCAATATAGGCATATTTATTAACTATACCAAGCCACAAAATTCTCAGTGACAGAATCCAATGCTGCTAGAATATCATTCCATCCACCTATGGAACAGTCACTGTGATACAAGTTAAAACATTTGTGTAGCTGAGGCTAAGTGAAGGTTAGCTTAAGTATATTTATTGCAAGTTGTATTATCATTAAGAGAATATATTCAACCTTCAGAAGCATTTGGCTGAAAAAGCCCACAAACCTACCAGGGCACTCAATGTACTCAGGTTTCACTACACGTCACCAACAAAAGCCCTCAGGCACCTTCTTTGCCCGTATGCAAAGAGATACCCAGACTGCAGATGGCCCAACAGGCTTCCTAACTCTTACAACTGCTCTGCTGTCAGCCACTGAACACTGCAGCACACAGCTGTCCACACAGCCCATGGAAGTCGAGCCTGAGCACTTATTTCACAAAACCGTAGGATAAAGCTACTGAGGGTGACAGCTCAGGGTGACAGCAAGAGGCTAGTGACTGGGCACTAAGTGTCTCCTTTTCAGTACAGCTCAGTGAAGACCACTGAGCATCTTTGTAAGTGCAAAGCAGGGTATTAAACCACTTCTATTTGGCCAAAACTTCATTACTCATTATTATTATTATTAAAATATTCATTTAACACTTTGGGCAGTAGTACCATCTTGTCCTACACATGCCCTTTTTGCATGCCTGGTTTTACACTGATGTAAGCTGCCTTACAGGAGCAAAAAATAAAGTAATTTTGCCAAGAGTGTTCCAATTTCCTCTAAACACTAAAGAATCACTCTGCTATAAAACAACAATTGGTTGTCTACCACTTGCAAAAATCAGTGATTTGACAAGTTCTGTGATACTTTTCATAACTTCTTAAATGGATTCTCATCCTCATTACTTACTTGGGATCAACGGCTTATGCACAAAATGTGCAAACCTAAACACAAAAAAGCCTCAATCACCCTATTGTCCAAAAACACATTTTTTGGTTTTGGGTGTACACAGCCCCACCTATTGCAACCAGTGATATAATGCCAGAATTCCAAGCTATTGGATGGCTCATGCATCCCATGGCATTGTTCATCTGTGTAACAGATGCAAGACAAACATGGTGCATCCACATCCCAAAGAAGGATTAAAATGAAGATGCATGGTAAGGTTACATGGACACTAAAGCCACTAAAGCTATTCTATCTTAAGGCTGGATAGGGAAAATATAACCAGGGGAAAAGAAAAAACCCTTAAGGTTTCAACATTTTGTTGCATTCCAGAATGAAACAAAATAAAGACCTTCCAATTTTTTTTCCAAGAGGGAGAGCATACCCCATATACAGGCAGCCAAATTCCAAACAAACCTTTAAGGCATTTTTCTGAGACACAGGAGACAACGGTTTAAATTCCTGTTGAAAGTGCCAGCCCTAGACTGATTTTCTGAAACGGAAGGGCTCTTAATCTTACTTGGATCCTGAATTGTTCCTAGATCTTAGCAGCTTTCTGTAAAGCCTGTAAGATGTTACACCTAATAAGAAAGTTCTATTCTAACAGATCAGAAGTTTCAAACACAATGTTTTACTAAAAATATTCAACTAGTATCCATTATTCCTCTTAACATCTTAGCTATCTCTCTCTCTCTCAGATACAGAAAATCCTGAACCAAAGATTTTCATGATTCACTGAAATATGCTGTAGTAGAGTGTATTTCAGAGCTCTTTCTCTCTGCTTAATCATAAAAAAGCCCATTTTTCTAAGAAATTGACTTTTCTAGCACTTAAAACTACATTCTGGCAATAGGATTTTTCACCTCATAAAACAAGACATTCTAATATTTGAAAGTGCTTTGCTGTAGCAAAAATAAAGTCCCTTGTTCCCCTTAAAGAGTCCCTTGCAGAAAAATAGATTGTTCATGGCATCACCCCAATGAAGTCACCAGTATGGAGACCAAGGGATGCAACAAGAAAAAATATACTTAAAAGCAGCTTCTAACAAAGTGTCCAAATAAGACCTGACATTCATAACCACCAAAACATGGTATCTTGATAACTCAGCATAGAAGAGGCATCAGAAATAACTGCTTTCAATATCAAGCATTAGAAGGCAGCCCAAAATATACCTACTATAAGGGCAGGAGCTTGCATCCCTGTCCCCATTATCAAGAGTATCAGTTCTACCAGCAGTCTCCCTTACTGTGGATAAGATAGATAAGTCTTTGCAGAAAGAACTGGAAGTAGTCTAAGAAGTGCCTTGCAAAATGTAACATAGCATATACAACAAAACTTAACACAGACACTTAATAGGGCTGCAACAATACTGGAGATTTCCAGACGGAAGGTAGCAAAAATCATGTTATACACAAATCAGAAACATCAGATTTTCAAACTACTGTACTTTCAGTTAATCATGGAGTGTCTAAATTTGACAATGGAAAGCTCCTCTAGAGCTTATCTTGCCTGTGTTCTGGAAATAATTTAAAGCATTTTAATATACAGTAGGCACAGGCAAAAAAAAATGCCCTCATGGTCTGTGACCACAACTCAGCAGACTGCTATTTTTGACAGTTTTAGGTCAGGTGGCCACATCTTCACTGTGGCATTAAACTCCTTGTGCCTTTACTGCACCTGAACAAAGGGGGGGGGGGGGGCAGGTGGAAACACCCACACACATTTTATGATGGCTGTGATCAAGATTCAGAGGAATCTGATTGTGGTTCTAACTGCTTGACCCTTTGGGTAGAGACAGATGACAAAGTATTATATGATGCATTCTGGATTTCATTTTAAATAGAATATCAAAATTGATTAATTTAGGAATGTGCTTAACAGGTTTGCTAAGCATGCATATATTCCATACCAGCAAGAACTTTATTAAATTAGGACCCGCATGTGAAGTTGGTAGCAAGCAAAAAGTCTTCAGGAGCTAACAACTTAAGACTAGACAACACAAGCCTTTGCAGTGTACTTTGTACTTGACCTCTTCATATTTAAAATTGCAGTTAATATGCCAAAAAATAGGAGCTGAATCTAACTCTGAGTATTTGTATTTCTTCTGATTTTGTTATTCCATTGCATATTCTAAGATTAAAGCCATCAAATACATCAATCTTTTCCTGGCTCCTGATTAAAATACAGGAGTGCTAAATACATAAATCATAATGACCGGTTTTACTGAACTACGTATCTAGGTAACAAAAATTCTTTCCAAGACACCAAGACCAAACAGTATGTCAAGGGTTTTAGTTACATTACTAGTTGTTACAGTTTTATATGCCTCACAAGATTTACAAAGACATTCTACTCTTCTCCTGTGAATTGCAAAAGCATTTATAACATTTTTGGGATTCAGTCTCCTAAGTTATCCAAACTAGCTGTGTACAGCTTACTGTATACAGTGATGGTAATTACACGCCATTAAAGAAGTTCCTATATTTATGCCCATCAAAAAAACCTAATTTCACACAGAAGCAAAATGAAACAGAGTAATGCAAAATATATATATTTCTAGATTAAATAAACATAGGCATAGTGTTCATATAGATAGAAGATTTACTTCTGTAAAGTTAAAAAGCTACTTTAAAACAAAACCATGTAAACTTATTTAATATAAATCATCCTGTTGAGAGCAGTCACCCCATGGATAAAGGTGGTTTGTTTTTCTTTCTAGAACCTTAGATAATTAGTTTTGGTTGTCATGCAGACCTTCTCTTTAAGAGGTTACTGTGACCTATTCATATTGATCTATGCACAGATAGGGCTGAAATGTTGACATTTTGTAAGTGCTTTTATGTTTTCACAGACAGTATTTTTCATAGTGACTCAAGTAAATTGGTTAGGTTAAATTTCCTCCTATTTTAACAGTTACAAAAAAGTCCTACTAGGAGAGTTCCCTTCTGTGATAAATAAGGAGAGCTTCTGATTTAATCCTTTACCAAGAGCACACAAAAATGATTCATATGCAGTATGCTCACTCGCTAATGCCATGGACTGAGAAAATAACCAAGATGAGGGACACACAAATGTAAGTTCTAAATGCAGAACTATTCCTTCATTATTCTGACTATACATACAGCTTCCACAACTACACCCACATTCCGCATCTACTGCGGATACTCGCTGCTCTCCATACATGACAATCAGCACGTCCAGCTTCCTCATGTGCTTAAAAAGCAAGTCCTGTGGACAATTTACATATGTATTTGGATGCTCAAATTATCTGCTGCCAAACATTTTAAGATGTAAAAATATGTGACAATAATATTGGAATATCACTTGCTATTACTGGCATACATAAAATATAATCCTTCAAAACATACAGGCTGATCCCTACATTCTCCTTAGCGCTGAAAAACACCTCATTTGAGGATTTCTTCTTTAAAAAAAAGCTACAAGCAGAACTAGAAGTAAAGATTGAGGTTAGACATTAGGATGTACTATCTAAGCCTTGAAATAGAATGCCTGAGAATATTCCCCATATAGTCTGTAATACATAGTCAGAATCACTTGGACATGTCAAAAGTTATACCACCATATCTAATCCGTAATCTCACCTCTCAAGATCTCTTCCAACCATGCTTTGGCACTGCTCTACTCTTTCATAAAAGACCAGGCCAACCTTGGCTAGTCACTGTGTGCAGAATACACTAAAAATTAACAAACTGAAAGTTTTAAAGCAACAGGATACCATCATAATTCAGCAATATCTGCTCAATTCATTGAAATTCAGTTCAAACAAATGAGGTTCTGCATACCCTTCTTTACGATTCACACTGCAGGGAAGAAAGCATAAAGCAGAGAACCACACCTTGCTTCCCCCCACCCCCTCACCCCTAAATCCCCCCTCCTTAATCACAGAGCAGATTATACATAACAAAAAGAGGGCTGCATCATAAAAGATGGTGCCAAATAATTTATACTCTGCATCCCCATTAAAGAATTGAAAACAATTACATCTCTCAAGGCACAATCATTCTTGGAGCTTCCTTTGGGACACAGGAACCCTGAAACACAGCACGAATCCCTGCTGGTCAGTAAAAGGCAAAAGCTATTCCATCAGCACTAGCCCTTGAAGCTTTTATGAGCTGTAACACTCAATAAACAAGGTGTCAGTAAACTGAAGGAGAGCTTTTACAGATGATATACTTCTATTCCCATTCAAATATAGTGCCAAATTGGCTCAAGAGCTGGGCTGAGATTACCTGGTTCATGAAAGGGCAGAGGAAACAGTCTCCCAGTTACCAGACAGATCTGGGTGCAAGTAACATCAAGGTGCCTACTTTCAGCTCAAAGGACAGGAAAGTTCACAAAAATGTTAATGGAATACTAAGAATTCTGTTGTGTCTGGACTAGCACAGCAGTATACACTGTGAGGGTCCACAGGCTTTCATACTCAGGTATTTTGGAGAACTGTACCATGAGCAAACCAATATTTAAGATATTTTAAAATAGTCGAGAAAGTTCTGAAAATTTACTTTGTTTTATACATTTCTGAAGGCACTTTCAGACTTCCTAGAGTCATGGCTATTACTGCTAATTTGACAAATCTGTTCTCTAATTTAGACTAGCCATTGTATCACCAGCCTGGTGATGTCAGGTGATGTATTCTAATACTGGCCCCTGGACACAAGCCATTAGATCCCCTTCCCTCGCTCCCTCCCCCATCAATTACATATTGTGCAATTTCACTGTCATTAGAGGAGAGCAGATACTTCCACAAATATCTCAGAGGTGTCAATCTAGGTTAAAACACTCCCTCCCCAATCCCACCATCCAGTCCCTTCTCCACCCCAGCACCTCCCCACATAAAACTCCTCCCTTCTGTTTATCTTTGATTTTAAACACCCTGAACAAAAATTGACTTTGGCTGTTCTGCCTGAACTCTGAAGTGTTTGAGCAGATAAGATTCAGATAATGTGTTAGAAGAAAGTTTCATAGGTCCCTTTCTTGCTGGCAGGTAAGAGAACACGGCCAACCACGCGCTGAGGTTTCTTTCCCCTACAGAACTGTTTGTCTTGTCTGCTTATCAGGTTAGGCCAGTGGAATTTTCACTATATCCAACTTGGAAAAAGTCTTTCAGGTGAAGATTGCTTGATTACACACAGTCCTGAAGAAATTCAGTGTGTAAATCTACCTCCTCCCAACCTAGATGGTCTGTTAGTTGCTAAGGCAGTTACATTGAGCTCTTCTTGCACTTATCAAAAGAAAAGCTGATCTAAGATTCTTTCATTTTATGTGAAATACATTCAGAACGATAGAAAAACCCACACACACAGAAGTAGTAAGACTGGCCTCCAGAAAAACTCGTCATTTTGTGTGTATATGTATATACACGCACACACACACCTACACAGAGAAGACTATATAAAACAATATTTAAATAGCCACCTCTTTCTGAATACAGGTTAAAATGGACACACTATTTTCATCTAACTGCTTTTCCACCTAGATGTTTACCTGAAACTAGACCATACTACTTTGAAGGCTTTCATTGTATTGTCTGCTAAAAAGAATTTCAGAACACTTCTCACCTCTAGTGAACTTGCTTATGACTTTTTTTTAAAAAAAAAAATCAATAAACTCCACACTGAGCTGCAGATAGAACTGGATATCTGTGTTTGTCCGGGCCCATGCTATATTTATGTATCATGCAGGAGACTGTATGGAAGTGGCTCCAAACAGAATCACTTAATGACCTTAACTTAAAGTCATTAAAACAGGAGACTCAGCTATGGTGTCACAAGATTAAGTCTTTAGTAGCAATACTCAATTAATACTCAAACCTACAATTTTCATGTCCCAGCGTCAAGGTACTCTATCCTAGTAGAATGAAAAGTGTTCCTGTATCCACATAGTTAGCTATACTGCAGACTTGCTCAAGGCTAGGCAGATGAGTTCACAGATCCATTTCAAAGTGCAGCTGTGTCAACAGCTGCACTGAGATACTGAGGGGGTGGCACACCACAGAAACCAGCAGCAGGCACCACAGGAGGCAAGGACAGGCCAATATTCCTGCCAGGCACTTTGTATCTGGATACTTAACCCACATTCTAGTTAATAGTTCATGTATATAATTCAGGCAGCTTCAAGCTAACTGTACTCATTGCAATGAATTTGGTATAAGCTGCAAAACCCCACAGGAATCTTGAGTAAATTCATGAGTGGCTTGCTTGCACTGAACACCAAGCTATGATCATAGCAATAACTGTGACATAGCTGTCTCATTAAACTAGCAGCATACCAATAAGCCAAACTGAAGTTAATGCTTCCTCGCATGTGCACAAACAGCAGCCGCAACTTTGAATGAACTACTGACATTCCCTTGAACATTTGTGTCTTCAGTTTGACATTAAAAAATATCTATGCATGCAAAATTAGAGGCCCACAATAGGGGCAGACTCACCCATTCTCTATGTCCAAGATACTCAGGTGAAGAGAGCTCCACACTCAGATTTGCCATACTTGCTGTCAGGAAGAAGAAAAATCATGATTTAACAAGAGGGTTGCTGAATACATTTCTCATTAATGTAAGAATATTTGCCTAAAGCATAAAGAATAAAAGTCCTGGGATAAAATATCCAGCAGCAAAGTGCACATAGTACCAGAGTCCTAAAAAAAAAAAAGTATAAATTGCATTTTAAAAACTTTATTTTGAAATATAAGCAATCTGGCAGGCTTGAATATAGACTTTCTGAAACCTAATGCTGCAAAATTAGAGCCAGCTTTGAAAAGATACTGAAATAAAACTATTACTACCTTAGCCATTAAAAAAAACAAAAAACAAAAAACCACACACACAACAACAAAAAGACTTTCCAGTGATTATTTCCTTGCTTGACCTAAAATTCTTAGGAGTAAAATTATTTACCAGAATTATAGTTATTATAAGCTCCAAGGAGTATAGTGCCATCCAATGGTAAGATGATCTTTTGCAGCTATGGTTTTCTATGAATTTCTACTTCTACTTGCTTCTATCACAAGATATTAACCTTATATGAATTCTGGAGAAGAGAGAGAAACCAGAAAGCCACACACACAGGTTAAAAAGGCAGCAAAATGTGTATATATGTACACACATTTGTACATGTACAAAACACTCCCTCCACACATGCAGATCATCACATAATCACCGATGACCAAAACATCAACAGACAAGACAGTATATATATTACAGAAAATACATAAATATTGCTCCTTCCTCTTCACATAGAATTCTGACAGATCATTTCTTAAGACCAGTTTAGTATAAACTCCTGCTCCCTTCAAAAAATCTCTCAACAGGGGCAGCAAGCAGAGTTTTTGGTACACTGGTTGTATTAGTAGCATTTTAATCCCAGAACTGTTGTTTCAAAACCTTAAGCTTGATGACCAACCTAGCAACCAATCTTGAAGAGCCCAGAAGTCAAAATAGGGTGTTTCAGCCAGTCAAATATTGCCTCACCATACAGCAGACCTTGCATATTCACAAACTTTCCTCATCAAACTGCTTTGAGCCATGCAGAATGGAGAGCGGGTATGAAATGCAAGTTGGTGTCTGGACAAGCACCTTGATTTTTTAATGCAGTGGAATTAAGCAATGAGATCCAACCTTGTCTTTTGGCTTCTCATTTTCTTGGCCAGTGCCAAATTCTAATGGACAATCTACCAAACAAATCCTCTGAACCAGAAAATATTGTGATCAGGTAGAAATGTGCCTCAGGTTATACAGGTTGTATTTGTGGAAAAAAATACCTTCCTCCCTAGCATGCAGAAAGAATTGCATCTTGAGATAGTAAAACATTTTCAAGTAACAAAATCTATATTACTGTAAGAATCTACATCACCAGTAACACCTTTACTCCCTTCTGCTCTTTTCCTGCAACACTTCAAAAATTTTGCAACATTTAGTATGTTAAATCTTAAGTTTCATATAGAGTAGCAAAACATTTCCTAACAGCCTGGGACATGTGGGAAATGCAATTTGCAGACTAAATATCTATTAAATGGTTGCATACATCAGTAGGGCACAGGTCTAACCACAGCAGCCTCTTTTCACCCTATATTATAGACCAAAACTATATTAAGGCCTTCTACACAACTGGAATATGGACTCAAAAGTATGAAGCCTGTGGAGTCAAATTCAGCTTTGGGATGAACACGCATTACCCCCTTTGACTTCAACTGAAATTACAAGTCCCTAAAGCAGAGATAACTCTTTACACTCCAAGCCAGAACCAGAAATATTATTAAAACAGACTCTCATGAAATCTCCAATCCATTCATTCCTACTGCCTATTTTATCTCTACCATCACAAGGTAATGTTTTAAGAATATTTTTTAAAAAGTAAACTAGCTCCTATCAAGGAGGCAATGGTTCAGAAGTCTCTGGAAAAGCCTTCAAAACAAACCAAACAAGGGGCAATTTTACAAGCATTTTGCCAGTGAGAAAAGAACATGTTGCACAATGAAGAATGGAAAGGAACAATGTAGAATATTTAATTACTTCCAAATCTCAATAACCTTCTATCACTTATAGAAGCATTTTCAAGAATACACTATGAATGAAAAAAAAAATAGAGCTTGAAATACTACTTGATTACCAGGTCAAGGATCATCTTTGCTATCATGTAGAGCCTAATCTACAAAGACTAAGCCTGAGACTCTACAGGGTTTTGTAAAAGATCATTTTGCATTATATTTTGTGTTTATAATATCAAATAATGTAAACATAAACAAAACAATGATTCCTCTAGCACTTGTTTTGCAGCAGGAAAGTGTAGTTATGACATGCAGCAGTACTGCAGCCTCCTCAGAATGTTGCTCTTTCCCTTCCACACCACTCTGTCTTCCCTTCCCTCCAGGATACTGGTCCAGAAAAGAGATGCTGCATCTACTGAGATTCTAAATTGCAGCTTCACTTTGGAGAATATCCTGTGCAATACAGGATACCAAAATCTCATTATCACAGAATCAATACTAAAAAACGGTCCATTTAAAAAAAACACAAAAGAGAGGAAACCATTGATTACATGAGTAATTCTACTCCTACACAATAGGCTACAACAGTGTTTCCAAGGGAGGTGTCAACTGAGTAAACTATTTCAATATTTCTATAACATCATATGGTGGTAACCTCTGAAAAATAGCGACACCAAGTGGTTACTTCTAAGTGTGCATACTTTTTATTGTAAGCACTTTTACCCCTCAGCAGCCTCTTTATCAGGGATTATCTTTAGGGCCAGGTTAAATTGCTGAGATTTCAGAAGTCATAAAAATCATGCAACAGATTAGGTTATAGTAGGCAACTACTGAACTTTATGTCAGTGTAGGGATCGTGTTATGATATTCTAAAGATATCCCCCTGAAACTCAAAATTAGATTCTATGATCCATGGTTACAAATGCACAGATACCCTAGATGACAGATTTACCACAAAGGAACAGCATACTAGATATAACCATGACCTCCTCCTGTTGTAAAAACAGATGTCTGAGCATATGGCATGCTAACCAGTAGATGGCACCATCCAAAATATTAATACCTGATTGCAATATCACCTTGTAATTAATCATATTCTTTGGAAAATTCATTCATCCAGTTTAGATTTTTAATTTGACATTTGAAATTTTTTTTTTTTTCTCCCCATTTGCCTCCTACCCTCATTTTCCAGTCTGCAGCTTCTTTGTTTTCCAATAAAGCTTATTTCCTACTTTGATTTGGCCCTGTGATGTAAAACCACTCCCATTCTGGTAATGCTCCCCATGAGGCCATGCCCATGAAGGCCCTAGCAAACCACTAGATCTCTTGCACATTGACCTTCTTTCCCAGTCATTCCTGAAAACATTGCCTCTGCCTGCAGAGTGACAGATGGGATAAGCCTCAAGGCAGTCGCACTCCTTCCTCCCACCAAGGGCCTTGTTTCCTGCTGCGCTGCACCCTTTGCCCAAGACACTCCACTGCAACAGAACTGCAGTAAGTCTGCAGTATTTAGGGCTCATGGCCACCTCTCATCCTGTCAGTCCTCAAGTGCCCTGCTTGCTTCCAGCAAGGACTGTCAATATTTGCATATGACTAGTTGCAGTTTTCTGGTGTAAGTTGAAAACCTGAAATTTACTTCTTAACACTCTTGCTGTAATCCCCAAATCCTCAGTTTCTCTCTTCTCTAGCACCAAGTCCAACCTCTAGAGTATCTTTTCCTTACAAGACAAGGTCAAGCAAACTGCATACTCTGCACACACTGGAGCTCACAGGAGGCCTCACTCTGCACACCAGCTTCACCACCACTTTAGAGTGCTCCACAGAGGAGCTGCCCTGCATTGAAAGTTACCATGCATTCTCCCAAGAAGATTCAACACTGAGCCATGATTAACAAGCCTCTCTTCCCCCTAATTTAACACACCTGTGTTTAATATTTTAACTTCTCTTTCTCTAATTATGAGTTAAAACAGAAAGAAAAGCTAAGATCAGGAATCATTTTCATAGAGTACTGCAAGCCCAAGGCTAATACACACAAATTCCTCAACAGAAATATATAACCTTACATCCCTTAACACATTTTATCTTCACATTCTTATCCCTTGATCAGAAAGATCTGTTAAAAACAGGAAATAGTTTTAAGCATCCTTGCTTCTATGTGCAAAAGAAATTAGTCACTGTAGAAATGGAAATTCATCCTGATTCCTGGCCTTTCAAGAAGGACAAAATTCTAGTTAGTTCCCAAATGACTTCCACATTACTAAAAGTTTCACTGCTCATTGAGCCAGAGTTTAAGACTGTCCATCCTTTTAGTTGGAGACCCCAGGAAAATATCACCAGCAAAAAGTCCAGAAGAAACATCTCTGCCCTCCTTTATCAGTCCAGCTGCATAGCTTTCTAAGAATTTATCACTAGCAAGCTGTGCCAGCATTTCTGAGCTTTTTTTAAAAAATAAATTTACAAATTAATTCAACTTTGTTTCTCCTCTCTGTGAGGAGTTTTTTAGTAACAGCTTGTTTCAGTCTCCTCTTCCCACCATCTGTTTGTTCTTTTATCTTGGCACAGGACAGAGACAGGCATCAGGAAAGACAGATGTAAAAGAGAAGAGAGAGAGAGAGAGAGGAAAAAAAAAAAAAAAAACACATTTGATTTGAGAAGATACAGAGGATGTAGGGTTACAAGTCAGACTGCAGTTCTGTATCCTGGTATTACCACTGTCTGAGTCACAAGTGTCAGGTCATTTCATGACATCTTCTCTGATAAATCACTAAGGCTTTCAGACAACAGAATTATCTTATTAGGTGTCTAGGCAGTACCTAGGATAGTACAGAACCTCAGTAAGGTTATGAAGTTTCATAGTCTAAAAAACTCTAAAATTCCTTCCTAAACTGTTAGCTTGCACAAAACTATCCATATTCCAATAGAACCACATAAAACAGTTTTTTTTTTTTTTTTTCCCCTCCCTGTTTTAGTCTAAGCCCTGGACTCATAGAAAGGTTTTCTACACTCACATTCCTTGAGACATCTGCCCTTGAAGATGTCCTCAGAAGAGCAGGCCACTACCTCCTAAAAGACAGCCACAAATAAGAATGACCTTTTACCTAACACATCCTTGGTTAGATCTCTTATACCCTGGAATGTGGCACACCTGGGTTCAATTCCTGCCTGCCCTGACAGAAGTGAGTCCTTTCCATCCCAGCTGTGCTTCAGCTACGAGGTTGCAGAGTTTGGGGTGGAGGCCTGTCAGCCTCCCTTACTAAAGCTAAACTCTTTTGCTCAGACTAAACATTCAGCATCAAGAGGACTAGAATCTCACTCTCCTTCCTGATAAGCTAAGACTTAGGCTATAGTAATTTCCTCTTTAACCTATATTCACTATGACTATTTCTCTCAATAGTTTCATTGTTCTAATGTTTTTGTGCCTTTTTTTTTTATATATATTTGAGGTCAGGCTGCTTCATATTATTTTGTGGGTAGTTACATCCCAGCCTGTATCAGGGGGTATAGAAAAATTGCTAAAAGCACTTACAACCATTACAAAGAAATAGGATGAGATCAAGAGCTCTCTCCCACTCAACAGGTGTAATTCCAGAATTTGCTACTCAGAAAATGCACTTGATGTTTCCCTAAGGTACCTCATATGCCCTTTACAAGCTGTCAAAGATCCGTTGTTTGTTATTTAACATAAATGAGTATCTAACTGTAGTGTCCAATCATATATTTTTCAGTGTACTAGCTTTTTACCTATGCATGTCATTGCATGTACTGTTGTTGTATCTGTACGTAAAACATGAGCTCAGAATTCAGTAGTATATGCAATTAGCCATATTGTTCTGAAATTAATCCAAATGTGTATCATTACTGCAAATTATTACTTCTTTTATATACCTTTCTGCACATAATAGCCAATGAATATTTATAATGCAATTTACTCCTCCACTCCCCCCAAAATCCCAATTATTACAGAAAAAACATTATTTGAACCAAATCCATACCTTTTAGAAAGTTACTGGTCATACATCATGCTGCATTGAACATTTGTGTAGGAATGTGAGATACACTGGCAATTTTTCTGAATTACTCTGAGACATCTGTAGCTGAACATCAATTTGTTCAGGGCAATATATGAGTTTTTGTCATCCAAGACAATTCTATGACAACAGCACACATTTAGCAAAATATATTGTCAGTGAGACATTGGCTGAAGAATTTGTAGCATTTTTATTTATTATGCCCATTCAGGTGATACAAGCATAAAACACTTTATGCTTTTAAAATGCGTAAGTTATCTGTCTTTATAAAACAGACATAAGACAAGTTGGACATGCCATGTCCAGTTAAAATCTGCCATGGACATAAGAGAAATTCCTGGCTTTGGAGACGAAGTGCGCTCTGGCATTATACGTGGGATAAGTGGCTCCACATATCTGGGACAAGTTACCTTAAAACTTGTGAAGAAATAGGGTGTCTCTAATATCAGAGCTTCTTCTGAAGTGGCTTTGCTGAACGGGTGGTGACGCAGGACTGCAGCCCCTTGGGCGGCAGCGCAGGGTTCACCGGCACGCACACCGAGGCACCGAGGACAGGGGAGCTCAAACATCTCGCTGCCATTCCGAGGTTGCTCCTTCCTTCAGAGGGAAGGGCACGGGATAACTGACACAAGTGTCTCACTCCTCACACCGCCTGAGACTGAAACATAAATTCTGCATCTTCTGACTGCAGTGTGAAGGACGACTGCGCTGTCCCCTCCCTGAGGTAACCCCTGCGCACACACGCGTTCATGCGCTGCCAGACCAGGCGGGCATAACCTGCTGCAAGATCTGGGGTTTTCCTTGTAGTTCCTTCCTCGGGAATCTGGCAGCTGCAGGATTTTTATTATTATTATTACTTATTTCTCGTCCCTCTTGCCGCAGCTGAGGAGCTTGAAAATACGACTCAAGCACCTCCCCGAGGCGCGGGAACGCGCCAGCCTGGGACCAGGAGAGATGCAACTAACGGCTCTGCCTTCCCCAGCGGGCCGCGAGAGCCGGGGCAGCTCCCCGGGCCCCGCTGCCGCTAGCGGAGCTGCCGGGGCCGCCCCTACGGCGGCGGCTCAGGG
>VZSV01000029.1:2305843-2339659 GCA_013398735.1 Nothocercus julius | reverse complement strand
CGCGGCCGGGGGGAGCGGCCCCCTCGGGCACCCGCTCCTCGCTCAGCCGCCCCGTCCTCCCCTGCGTGCGCGGCCCGGGTTGCTCGGGACCCTCTCAAAACCCTGCTAACCTTCACGAGTAAATCCGCGTGCAACCTGTGCGTTGCTTTCCTGGATTTTTTTTTTTTTTTTTTCTGGAAAGCAGCGCTGGGCAGCACTGCACGCACCCGGCTTTCAGGCGTTTTAGTAATACAGATGCTCTTTAAAATTATTTTGTTATCTCTTAAATTATTTTTTTTCTCATCTTCAGCCTTTTAGTGATAGATTAAAAAAAAAGCTGCGGCAAACATGAATGCTTGTAAAAACGTTTTTAAATTAAATACAACTTCAGGAATACAAGCAACAGAAATTAGGGCTTTTGTTTTTAAAAATTGTTTATGCCACTATTTATCTAAGATTAAGAGAAGGCGAAGAACATGAATGGTAAGGCTGATGGGGATCAGTGAGGTTGGGTAGTGCTATTGTAAAAACCCTTCTCATGCTTAGGCAGGAATATTGAATACTGAGTTTGAAGTTCATATTTTGTAAGGTAGGAGTTGGGCTTTGCTTCTCTTTCACTGTGAATTTCTTTGGCAAAGGGCATTTGAGGAGAAAAAAAAGCAATGTTTTATCCAAGTGAACTAATGAAGCTTCAGTTTGGGAATCATGGTGTGCAAGTTTTAAAAGCAGTGCCTTGCAGGATGAACATCTCCAGTCTCCAGTTCCTCACCAATTGGAGCTGGAGAATGAGTATGAGATGAAGAGTCTGCTTTTCAGAAGGTCCATTTTTGAGTGTATCACTTCCTGCAGTCGTCCAGAACTTGCTAATTGTATCAGTTGAAAGTCATGTGCATACGTGACGCGGTGCTTTTACTAAACTGTTCTTGACGATTTGCTATGTTGCAGGCTCGGTGCTCAGGAAATGATTTTGAGTAATACCCTCTATAATGTATTTCTTTAAGACAGCTTCATTACAGAAGTGAAATGTATAAGGAAGCCCTAAGGTTAATGAAGAATAAGGCACTGTGTCGTATGTTCAGTGTGGGGTTACCATTCAGTGACATTTTGTTGCTCTTTACAGTAGCACAGAGTGAGGTTTTATGGGAGCTAAAATTTAACTCAAAGAAGACTGGAGGGATTATTTTATTTTGTTTTATTTTTTAATTTGCATCCAAGAACTGACAAGCACGAGAGATGGGTTTGGTTTTTTTTTTAGGATTGTTTGGTTAGTAAGTATGTGCATCAAGTAATTCAGTTGCTTACTGCATCCTGTCAGGTGTTGACATTTGCTGTATCACACATATCTAAAAGATCAATGTATTTTATTTTAACCTGTGCTTTTGATGTCTCAGCTGTAACATTAATGTTGCAGTTTTCCTACAAATAAAGTCTTTGCATGAAAAAATGAAAAAATAGTATAAGTGCAATAAAGTATGTTATTGGTGCAGCCTTGCATTGCTGAAAAAAAGCCTTCCCCTAGATTAATCGTACCACAGAACAGATACAGAACTGCTGTATTTCTGCAGCAGGGAAGGAGTTACGGATCCTGCAGGGAGCAGAACTAATTTGAGGGATGGCTACAAAGAGTTTTGTCTGGGTGCCATGTGACTCTGAAGGGTTAAAAGTGCCCAAGCTTTTTGTTTTTGGACAAGGGGAAGCTGTGTTCGTCTGTGATAAGAGTACAGTTGTAAAAGAAAATCTTAAAATTTTAGATTTTTTTTTAAAGCATAAATAATCACAGGAAAGACAAAAACATCTCAAAATGAAGAACTTCTCTTAAGTATGTGGGTATGTCAACATGTGACAATCATGTCTTGGGCACTGGATGTTTAGTGGAACTATTTTGGTTCTCAGCTACAGCTGGTCAAAAACAGGGTAGTTTTTTTTTTTTTAAAAACACCCAGTAACCTCCTGCGTCTTCCTGTAGGTTTACTTGCCACAAGAACCATGAGACCATGTAAAGTTTGTTCAGAGGCCTGAACATGGAAAAGCCAATGTAGCTCTGGCCTGTGCTTGTATGGTAGAGAAGTAAATTTAGAAGATAACAAATAAAATGAAGCCTACTCCAAGTATAAAAGATTATGAAAATAACAACCCGATCAAATTTAAGTTCTCTTTTGTAAAGCAGCAACTATAAAGCAGAAAAATGGGCCTGTAAAGCAGAAAAATTATTAAATGTGAACTTTGCAGTGTGATACTGCATTGAAGGTATGAAGTCTAGAAAATAAATGCTTAAGGGTAGGTGAGTGATATGTGCATGCATAAGTATTTTTAGAGATATCAATAGGAATGAAGAGCATTTACTCTGGAAATATCTCAACAAAAAAGCAATAGCCCAAAGCTAAGAAAAGCACAGTTTAGGCTTGCTGTTAGTAGAGGGGAGAGCAGGATAAATGGAAGGATTCTTGCCCAGAATAGCAAAGGGTCATTGAATTCTTCTTTACTCACGATGAATTTAGTATCAGATTTTAATAGTAATTCAGTGTGCAGAAGTCTTTCAAAAATTTGGAGGTGTTTTGGTTTCCAGCTGCTTACACATGATGATAGAATGAGATAGTATCTTAAAAACACAACCCTCAAATACAGGTGGAGTTGCTTCTTGTGTTTATATAAACTACATATGTAGGTCTTAGGAATACTAATTTAACTAATGATACTACTACACTTAATGTGCTTAGAACATGAAAGTGTCTTCTGAAATATTTGCTAATCTACCAGCTTGGGATCTAGGACAATACTGGTGGGAGGCAAAGTTGAAGCTGATGGTTTTCACAGAAATTTCTATAATGACAGTCATACAGAGTCTTCCTGGTGAAGATGGCAAAATTATACCAAAATATGCACTCTCATGATCTACTTTTTACAGTAAGTAGGTGATAAAATATGAAATATCTGGGTATGGTTTAGATTTTCAAGTGTATCTGGAAATGAGTATATTAGAAGTAGAACTATGATGCTGTATGTGCCCTGGAAAAATGGAGTATAATTACAGTTTGCTTTGAGGCCTGTAGAAGGAGTATTATAACTGTTCTCAGTTTCTTTGTTAACTTTTGAGGATATTTTGAACTAATAGTTGTTGAATATTGCTTTTTTGCAAACCTCTCTAGGCAAGTAGAGCTTAAACATTACTACTAAATAAGTAAGCTTAACGACTGCTACATATGAAGGTTAATGAGTTTATCATCTTGTTCAGATTACAGGAGAGGGATAGAAAAGTATTGTGAATATTTTGGGGCATTGGCTTTGCATTGGCTTCCAAGGAAAAGCAGTGTAAGTCCAAGGAGCAGCAGGTCTTGTCTGGTTTACTTGCACTCAGTGGGGCTGAAAAAGGCATGGAAGGCTTTTTATGTACTTCTCTCCAGAGACTGTTTATAGAATATGCAGATAGATTTTGATATTGAAGTAACAAACTATAAAATGGTTGGTTCTGTAAACTTATAATAGTGTGGTTGTGTTGTCTTATTTAAAGTAAATGAACAGGAAGTTCCAGTGTTTTGGGTTTATAAGCCTCCCTGAGAGCTTCATGTACTCCACAAGCATTTGGCTTACTTTTTTGCTCTGGTGCAAATAAATTGCGGCATGAGCAGGACTTATTATAAATGCATCTTTGTGCCTGATTCTGCCAGTTCTTGCTACTTGAAAATGCAGGTCTCTGCATGCATGCCTTGCTGCTTCTTAACTCGTGCTATGTTGATTCATTCAAGGCTTGCTTTAATTGGCTCTGGGAATGGAAAGTTAGTTTAGAAGTAAGAGTTCAGAGTAGCTCAGAGTATTTCATGTTTTCCTGTGCAATGCAGCCACTGAAGCTTGATACAGCTGTGAAAGAGAATATAAACCAAGTAAGTAGCAATCTGTGCTTGTGAGCTCTGTATCCTCCTCATGAAACCAAAGTTTACTTTTGTTCACAAATACCAGTATGGCTTGTACTGTTGTGAATGTTTTGGGCACTCCGTTGTTATGCTGGTAACTTTGTCATCTCCAGACAAACCCTGCTTCCTGATGACAAATGCATGATTGTGCAAGCCCCATCGTACCAAGCCACTGAGCTGTTTAGTTTCGCTCGTCTTTCACACTGCAGCATCTAAGCGTAATCCAACTTAGGTCCAAATCTTCTGCTAGAGTTATTCCTGCAAATAAACTATTAAAAAAGAAGCCGGTGTTCTCAGTTAGTCTTCCCTTACTGTTTAAAAGATAATTTGCTTGCTAAAAGCTAGAAACTATACAACATGCGGACAGTGCTACTGAACTTCAGCGAGCTTTGATGATTTTAATGTGCTCTTCCACAAGTAATCTATTTCACTTTCTTTCTGTATTTGCTGTAAGAAATATGTTTATAGAGAAAATCTGACAGTTAGTGTTGGTCACTTGTGAAGTGATAATACATTCAAACAGAGAAATAGCCCTTTTAAGTATGGAGTGAAATGTTGCGTTAGTGGTAAACCAAGTTTTTTTGAAACGAAAACAACTTTCTCTCTTTTTTTTTTTTTTTTTTTTTTAGTATTCTAGGTAGTTTTGTATTAACACTTGATCCTCCAGGCAACTAAACATTGAAATGAAACCTTGTAAGACTTGCTTTGCACATGGCTTGGCTCTGTAGGTTGAACTAGATATTCCCTAAGGGTTCTGTTTAGTTGGGACTTTCTAGGCTCTGACTTAGGCTGAGGTATCACTGCTGCTTTCTGCTAAACACACCAGTTCTCAGGTTTTAGATCGGTGTCACTACAGTTACCTAGTCTTTTTGGAGTTTGAAATTGGCATAGTTCAGCACATGAAATTATAAAGAATATTACTGATTACTTAAAATTCAGAATTCATGTATGAATCAGACTAGGCATTTGAATTATAAGAAAAATGGAGGAGAAAGGAGACACTACTGATGAAACAGAAAAAATATGGAGTGAAATCTTGAATTCCTGCCAGAGCTGTAATCCAGCAGATGAGAATTGGGAGGCATTCTTGTCACCAGATCTGCCACTGAATTTGTTTTCTTCTGGCCAATTTTTTTCTGCAATTTCTTCATATACAAACTTATAATTGTATTCAGTAATATGCTTGAGAACTTTCATTTTTTTAAGCAAAATTACTTTCATCTTTTTGTTACACAGAAGGGAAACGATCAACAATATGCCTAGTGTATTGGTATTCGATTATCATCAGTATCTTAATAAGTTTGGGAGGGCTAGTACCTGTAAATTAGGTTATAGCCCTGCGTGTGTCAGAAAGCTGAGTTACCCCCATGTTGAAGGCACATAGCATCCTATGAGGCCTTTCTGTTGCAACAGAGGTCTGGTGTCCAGCACGGGGAAGGATAAGATCCGTATGTAGGGCACCTGTTTTTCAAAGGGCAAGCTAAGTAGGAGGCTTGTTGAAGACAAGATGGATAAGAAATTTGAAAATTGAATCTAAATAACAAAAAACTGACAACAAAATAAAACACACTTAGCAGAAGTAGGTTATCAAAGTGTTCCTGAGTACAGGATTTCTGGAATACTGATTGGGAGAAAGGTTAGTGAAAACTGAGATAATAAGGCACACATTGGAGGATTGCCTAAGGTTTTTATCTTCTCCACCATGCTAGTTCGGAATGCTGTCCGTGTTCAGACGTTTTACAGAATTATATCCATCTAAAGCTTTGTTATTTTAAAAATATTAAATTATAATGTTTGTGTCTGAATCTCTATACATATGTATACTGAATCATTGTCTGTCAGAGGAAAGCAGCTTTAGTAAGCAGTGTATATGTATTTTTTTCCTAAAAGAAGCAGTTTTATGAAAATTAAATGTTAAAAAATAGATGCTTTATAATGTTCTCAAGTAGCCTTGATCTGGTCTGTAAGCCTTGATGCTTACAGCACTTGCAGTTGAGGATTGGTTTTAGTCATTGGTCGGCTTGTCTTTTGCTGATTTGCACAAGAAACACTTTTTTATCTGCCTTGTGCCAGTAGACCTGCTCTTGCTGGTCTGCCCGCGAGAGGCATCATGATACAGCATCCAAATGCCTTTATGTGTTTGCTTTGTAGATCATGTAGTACAGGTGCCAATTCGTTTTTTAGGAAATACCATGAAATTAGATGTGCTTTTTTCTCACCCACGCAGAACACAGCTAAGACTTAACAGCTTGCCTGTCATAGTATACTAAGAAAAAGTGATAAAAGTCGTTCTTGGAAATTCATGTGATGTTAATAGTGATAGCTGATCTAATTTTGAATTGTTTCTGTGTTTCTTAACATTTAAGAGAAGAGGTTCATGGGACAAAAGTGAAAAAAATTATGTCCGTGTTTAGAAGGAGAATGAGATGACATAATATAAAACTTTCTGAAATGTTTCAGCATTTATTTTATACCTACTTCTGTAGATTCTGTTCTATATCCTTGCATTTTGCACAATAGTTTTTCCTAGGACATGGACTCTGTGTATGTATATGTGTGTAACTTATGTTTCATATATGTACATGTATGTGTGTGTGCTCCGAAGTTGTGTATTTTTTTCTCTAGGGACTTTTGCTTCTCACTTCCACTCTCTAGCTGTGTCTTGCCTTGTCCTTGTTGGTATGATAAATGACCTACATTTTTAAGCAGGAGACTTTTCTCTGCATCACTCATTGAGCCTCATTTGTTGCTGGCCTCTTAATCTGGACATATAACTGGACAATCCTGCTTTCTAGGTGAGCAGATCTTCTGTGAAAGAAAGTGGAAGGTGGAAAACTTTCCACTGAATTCAGCGTTAATCTTGGAAAGGTATTTTAGATTTACCGCAGTAGAATACCCACAGTCACATTTAAGGTCTATTTCAGAGGCCTAATTGTCATTCTTGGAACCTGAAACTGGATTTCTTTGTGAATCAGATATCTTACTTCCTACCTTATTATGCTACAGACTTTAAAGTAGTATTTTAGTTTTTTTTTTTTCCTTTTTTTCCTTTTTTTTTTTTTCCAACTGCAGTGTAGTGCAGGGGAAAGAAGTAGGAAGAAGCATGCTGTAAGTCTGTTCTTTTTTTCATAGCAGGGACTGTGTTTTACTTCTGCCTATGCAACTGCTGCATGTACCACCTTAAACTGTAGTTCTGCAAGCTCTTGGTTGATGTGGGTGCTTTGGGGACACCTAGTTAACGAACTAAAAAAGACCCTGTCAGCACTGACAGTGCAGTGATCAGTGCCAGGGATCAGTGCCACCTTACTCACTGAGACATTTCATTCAGTCAAATTTGAATTGTGTGGCTTTTAGAAAAATGTCAAAACAGCTTCTACAGGAAAAAAATGCAATACTAAAGCAAGTTTTGGATTCTGCCTGTATGTGCAACTGTGCACGTATAGACAGTGTGGATCTATGCAGAGCTAGCTGGAGGCATAGGGGAAGCTGACTTCTCTGGTCAGAAAATGTACTGTAGTTTTTGTAACAAAAGCATCACTTGTTGAAAATGCTGCTGAACAGAGTGGCTGCTCTGTCTGTGATCTTTCAGGTGCTATTTCTTGTATCTCAAGTTCCCAGAATTTTATGTGTCTTCTGTGAAGTGCTTGTTTCATCAAGCACTTGATGCTGTGAGTGATTCTACAAAAGACGCTCTGTTTCTCGCATTCTTTTTATTTATTTGGAACAAGAACAAGTGGTCTACACATAAAGAGGAATGTTCTCATAACCCTCTTCCCTTGTGTGCATTTGAATAAGAATCATTTGTTTATATCATTTCTAATCCCACAGTAACAGGTTATAGTAGCATAAACAGCGTGACCTTTCAGTGTGATCACAGGAAGTAAAATGAGAAATCTATTTTAAAAATGCATCTTTGATGAAGGAAGAGTCGACTTCCTTTTTCTGACGGGAAAAATAACCCATATTAGTTCAGAAGATCTTGATTCCATTATGCTGCTGAGGGCCTGCTTTTTCCACTGCCTTCTGTACAGTCGGTGCAGTTGTTTGAAGCGGGACACTGGAGCTGTCTGCAGCGTGGGCTCTGCCAGTCTTGCTTAGCATTTTACATTCTCCTCCTGCTTTGCACAGGGGTAAATGAGTGTAAGATGTGGCCCACTGGAAAGGCAGAACTATCTCAAGAGCAAGAGGATTAGTAAAAGGAAATTATTCTGGGAAGAAATGAGTGGTGGTGGTTGGAGCAAGGAGTTGAAAGATCCAATGTAGCTCATTAAATACATATACACACACATATATTTTAGAAATTCTCTGAATATCTCTGGAAATGGAAGAATAATGATGAAAATTTCAACCAGCAAGAGAGGGAGTCAGTGGACAGCTATCCAAGTCTCAAAAATGTTCTTCTTTATTCCCTTTACAGCTTAATGAAGTTGGACAGCAGTAAGGGCACTTTTTCATAAACTTCTGACAAAGGAGAATTTTTACCTTCAATTGCAGTTTGCTTGCCCAGAACTGTGGAGTGCCTGACAGTGCCTGCAGTAGGACAGACTAAACTTAAAACTTGATTTAACTAGCATGGTGTTTTCATTCTCAGTATTGGTATCTTCTCAGAACTGGCTTGAAGTGTTTCATGACCAGAGCAGAACTGCCTTTGTACTGTTTCAAAACTAGCACAGCAAATATCTGAAGGACAAAATGTACCGTGAACCAACAAACCCATCCATTTTATCCTCACATATTACAACATGAGTGCTGGCTAAATTTTAGTATACTCATTCAAAACAGAGCTTAGGACTTTTTGTCTGTTTGTGTTTTTGTTTTGTTTTGTTTTGTTTTGCCAGGGAGCAATATCAAAATTGTCAGAACAAGAAATAAATGTTTATTAATATTTTTCCTTTAGAAGGAAAGAGCAGTTGCCTTCAGTCATTCTACAGTAGTTGCTCTAATAATGTCCCTGGGTCTGTTAGCCGAGAGCTCAGCTCTGGCAGGGTTTGTGGCAGGGGTTGTGGCCATGCAGGTGAGCAGAGGCCCACACGGTGCTCACGGCGCCTGGGGAACGCGCCAGACTTTGGGTACCCCTGGCTCCTGAAACTGGGTTGTTCACCCTGGCTGTCAAAACAGGTCCTGTTCTCAGTAGTGCTGAAAGATTGGAACAGGAGGCTGAAAATATGCAAAATCTTTACAGCTGTTGAGTTGCTGGATTTATTAGAGAGCATTAGTGGAGAGGTCTAATCTTACAGCAGTCTTTTTAAAGCTTGTCAAGAAGCAGGCAGGGCACAAGGACTTTATGGAAATTACTTACAAGAAATCATTGACCAAAAAACCACAATTTGTATAAAGCTTTACCATTCAGAGCCTCAGTCAGGAGCTGAGTCCATTGTGCTCAGCTTTATGCAATTGCATCATCTTGCAGGCCTCTTCTCTGGGACTGACAGCAGGAAATTCCTTATTTGCTTTTCTGTCTGCTAAATTCTCTGTGTGAAGCTGGGGTTCTTGCATGGTTAAAGTGTTACATGCTTAGTTTCTTTTAAGAGTAGTTGAATAACTTAATATTGCTGCTTAGTTAGGAGGAAGTATTCAAACATTTATGAAGGCTCTTTTATTATATTTGTATAATAATGTGTGTATGAGAGTTTTAAAGGAAACAGGAAGTGCTCTTTAAAGTTACTTTTACTAAAGCCTTCCCTAAAAATGTTTTCTGCATATAAAAGAATCTCTCTGCACATTAAATTATGACTTTAAATGCCTGGAGAAAAATAATCAAGTCTTCTAGTAAAATGTCTTGCCATGAGCACTGTTCGTGTAATAGCAACCGCTTGTGTGTGATCTAATAGCTGATAACCTTCCTTTGGGCATCTGGGCTCAGGAGTCCTCAGTGTAACCGTCTCTTGTGGGCCTGGGGGCAGAAGAGGACATGATAGCGTGAGGTTTTGTTAAAGATGTCTGGAAATGACTGCATTACTTTTTCTGTAAGAGTTGCAGATATGTGCTAAGGCTGCAAATGGGAGGTTGAGATAGCCACCAAATTATAAAACACGTTCAATCGAGGCTGATAACTGGCTGCCGCTGACAGGAAGTGGAACGTTATGAGCAGGAGCCTACGGAGCCATAGGGTGTGGTGAGCTACGTATAGCAGTGTGGTATATGCTGTGCTGTAAAAGAGGAGTATAGGAAGTCATAGGAGCTGTGCGTTTCCAGAGAGGATACTGTAATTACGGAGATGGAAGTTAGAATAGTCACTTGGCTTTACTGAGTGGATCAGTGTTCTCCGGGTGAATTAGACTTGCAGTATTAGTAGGTGCATAAGGAGGCAAAATGTGCCTTCTTTCAACTTGTTTTCACTCACAACATTGTTTTGTTGGCACGGGGAAGATTAAACAGTTCTTTCAAGGCCTAGCCTGTCTAGTTTTACAGTCTTTTTCACACACTGGAGTGCAGAGTGCTACTTCTTTCCGTGTTGGATTCCTGTGAAAGGTCATCTTTACTACATAACCTGTTTAGAACTAACTCAGCGGTTTTTTTGCATTTTACACTCTCAGTTGTTATCAGATGAGGAGATGACAACCCTCGTAACTGAAGGTAAAGCTCTCACAGTTAAAGCAAGCTCCAGTAACTCACCATTTCTTTTGTCAGCATCTCAACGTATTGCTTTACAACTTGGAGAAGTGGTAACATAAGGAATAAACTTTAACGTTAAAGATGTGGCTTGTTTTGGGGTTAGTGGAGGAGTTGTGTCATCCTGTTGGACACAGAGAAACAAACGTTGACACGCAGAGAAGTTACAATAGTACATTTGAATTTGGTCTTTGGTTCAAGGGTTAATATTATCTTTCCAAAAAAAGTTTTTTTTTTTTTTTTTTTTTTTTTTTTTTTTTCTTACAACATATTACTCTGAATTAGTTGTGTAAACATTCAGTTAGTGCAGTGGTGGCCAACCTTCCTGTCCTGGAGCCATGTGAAGGCTGTATGGTCTGTTCTGTCCCCGTCATCAACCAACAGGCTTGTCCACTCGTCAAGTGCCCGGCAGCCCTTATGTGACGCGATGTTCGTATAGTCACCTGAAGAAATGGATAAGCTGTGTGGAACAGGAGAAATGAGGAAATGGCATCAGTGTTTTGACATGTCCAGGAACCTTAGTAGTGAGCTGGTCACCTCAGGATTAGAAACTGTAATCTTTAATATTAAACTAGTTTAGCTTAGTTCGGTTTCCTAAACAGATACTACTCAGTCATGTGAGAAAGCAGGAGTATCCTAATTCTGCTTTATCTAACATCTGTTTTGAGCAGTACTGTTTGTTCTCAGCAGGTTTTTGTGTGCGCTGCAGTAGCTTGGCAACCTGTAGGTTGCACCATTCAGTGATTTCAGTATGCTTATAATCAGCACTGAAATTTTCCTTTCCAAATTTGAGCAAGTGCTGCAAAGTGGACATCTATGATTATAACAGCAACAGGAATGTTAAATGGATCTTGACCATGAAGCTGTTCATGGAAATTGGTAATTCAGTTGGTTTCTTCAAATTTTTATGCAAAAATCTTTGTTGAAATTAAAGGATACTTCTAACTTCTTTCTGTGACTAGTAGTTAACCATTTACAGCTACTTGCAGCTTACAAATACAGATTTGGGGAGTGTGCTGAAGGGCACCGCTACCAGGAGCGTGACTACCCGATGGTTAAATTATAGCAGCAAAGCTCACTTTGGCCTTTCTCTGCATGCAGAGGCATGAACGTGCTTTGTGCTGGCCTATTAATTGCACATTCACTTTAAACTTGAATCTTGGTATGCTACTAATGGTACAAAGCTTTTGCTAATAGTTTGACGAGTGTTTTGGCAGAATTAATTGTTCTTGGCTGAATTTGCAGTGAAGACTTCTTATAGCACAGATTAGCACTTGCTGCAGGCCACTTTCTGGAATTCTTAGGCCCTAATCTGTAGGGAAGAAACAGGATACAGGAGGGAAAACCACTTCCACTATGGGGTCGGTACCTTTACAGTAAGCAGTTTATAATTTTGAAAGAACAATGTTTCCTGACAGAAAGCAAATTCTAGTAACATTGTTGATTTGAAAATTGCACCTCAAGTTGGTCAATAAAACCATGTTGCAGCGTAAACATCTTCAAGGAAATGATATTTGCTGCTAAATAAAATCTAGATGTATTTTTAATAGGTGTTGTGGAGTTCATAACTTCCTATTTAGCAATTCCTGCCACTTCCTTTCTTGTATGTTCTGGTACTTCCTCTACATGCAAGTTCATAATTTTTGAGAATCTTGATGGAGTTAGTAGGAAGCTAACAATCTGGCTGTTGCCTGGTCTGTAGTGTTCTACATACAGAAACAATACTGACATGGCCAGAATGTGTGCTGCATTTGGTAATGGCAAGACTTTTTCCAGTTAACTGCTGCAAATTAATTAAAAATTATACTTAGCTTTGAGAGTACTGGAGAACCAAATCTTTTCTGAGAAGCGATACCTCTTTGCTACGAAAGCAGTAATTTTGCTTTAAACACTGACTGACATTCCTTAATGTTTCAAGATAATGAAAGAGGTTTGAATCCTTTCTTTTTCATGTTCAATATTTACTGGTATTGCCTAGCTTGTTTAATGCAGATAAAATGCTCTTCTGAATGTTCCAGTGAAGGTTGCCTTTACCTTATCAAATAAGAATATATAAATTAAACATTACAGAAAAAAATAGTGATAAGTCTCTGAAATCTGAATAATCTATTGCTGCTGCATTTGATATGGTAAGAGTGTTGTGCAGTGAAGGGTAATTCAGTGGGTTTCTGAGAGGGAAATAACCCTTGGAACTGTTATAATATGCAAACTAATTAAGAGGTTACAATGAGCACAGCTGTCTCTGCCAAACTCACTAAGCTAGGAATTCAAATCACTATTTTTAGCTAGTTTATAATGCCTCCAGTTCTTAAAGGTACTCATGTTATTACCTTTAAAAAATACATTAATGTGCATTTATTCCAGTGATAAACTTGGTACAACCAAAAATTCTAGTCCAACCCATTTGTCACTTTTCTGCTCAGAACAGTGGGCAAAACAGTTCAGAACAGACAAAACCCTAGAGAGTATCTGGGCTGTGCTAGACTAGAATCAATGCTCTGACCTGTAGCGTTCAAGCTGGAAGTTTCCACAGGGGAAGAGGGATGTTACCTGGCACAAAGGATTATTGTTTTCCCTACCTTTTTTACAACAAGTTACTTTGTGCAGAGCATTTATAATTCTGGGAGGAATTATCAAGACTAACTCCAGATTATCTTCTGAGTGTTTTTTTTTTCTAATAATTTTTATCTGCTACTTTATACAAAGATCATTGACAAGCAGAAGTGTTCCTCATAATATTTGTATACTGAATAGATGCTTCATGTGCATGTATTACATGTTAAAGTTAATTTTTTTTAAAGTGTAATATATGCCAAGCTGTTTAAAATATCTTTAACTGCCTGTATTTTACAAAAGAATTTATAACTAGCTTTATTTAAGAACTCAATTTAAAACTACTTTAATTCTTGTTTGCTTCTACTGATGTCAATACCTTGCTTTTACATTAGCTTCTAAGTTAAATTAGGTAAGATCTGAGTTTAGTTTTTGTTGGTGTTGGACACAGAAAACATCTGTTGAAAATAAATCCTGTTTTCTTATGTATTAAAGCAGTTCTCTTTTTTCATGATGTTAAGATAATCACAGACCATCTCCAAACAAGGAAATAAAAATTAGAAAAACTCTAGAAGATCTGATTCCTGACTACTAATTCTTCAGCTTCTGGTTTTATGTCCTTGTGGAAAATAGACCACTGAAAACTAACCCAGATTTGCTTTTAAGACAGGCCTTCTTACCAAAAAAGTAAAGGATGCGCATGATTTCCAGGCCTGCCTAACCTGGCTCTGGAGGGTGGCCCCTTGCACTAGCATTTTCTTCTTTGATGCTAATGCTGGAGGAGGGCAGCTGATCTAAATATTTTTTCCCTTGTCCCTAGGGACCAGGGAAGACAAAAGCATTCCTGCAAGAGCCCCCAAAATTGCACAGTGGAATATCCTCCCTGCTCAAAAGAGAAGAATATAACTTGTTCCAAAACAGCTGTCAACCAAAGAGTGCTGCACTGTAGTAGTTGGATTCCTAAAATGGTAGTGAGCAAGGCTGGCTCTTAAGTTAGAAACCTCGTGAGTTAGAGCATTGTGGATGAAAAGCAATCTGTTGTGGGTGAAAAGCAATCCGTTTGGAGAGCACAAGCAGCATCCACAACAGCAGCCAAGATGTATCTTCCCATCTGCAGTGAGAAACTTCCTTGGTTGTTGCGTTTGAGCTCCAAGGGAGCAGACTCATAGTGGCTTTTCGGAAGAGATAATGTAGATGGAAATCGCTACTGTAGCTGAAATATTCCTTTCTTTCCCACCAAAACCCTTTGATGTTTTAGCCATCCAAGTCTGATATAAACATTTTGTTTGGACTGCAGTGCCAGCAACAACAAAAATTTGGCATTATGGCATCCAAAGAACAATAGCAGTGATGTGAAAAGTATATGATATTTTCTTTTGTATGTCTTAAATATATATTAGCTTTAAGTCTCTAATGAACTTGATTATGTACCTGTATATTCCTGCACACGGCTTATCTTTTCCCTTTGCATGCAAATTTGAATATTATGTTAACAGCATAAGCAAAGATGAATGGGTGATGAGTCTTGCAGTGTGTGAAGCCTCTTAGTTTTCATATTACTTCTTGTGTTGACAGTGGCTTCTAGGAGGTATTGTCAAGTGCCAAATAGGTTGGCAATTTCATAAAGAATTTGATAAATAAACGTTAAAACAACTTCAGAGTTCTTTAAAGGCTCCCTTTTCTGTAGAGATATATTGTAGTTTAAGGTCTCTTCAGAATTAAAATTTCTTCTCTCCAAGACCAGTTAATTTTTGCTTTTGATCAAAGTGTCACTGTATAGTCATCTCTAACTCCATCTACTTTCAGATATTCACTCAGGGCACCAACCAGACCTTTAGAAGTCATCTTATTCCCTATTTTCAGGTCCTATTTGTAAGTTCCATCTTTGATCTTTTGTGGAGCCATCATTACCAATAACTGGATCACTACTTGCAGTGTCAGTTGTGCACTGTTCAAGAGCTGGAAATGCACAGTTTTCTTGTTTGTTTCTTTTTAACCTCATCATCCAGCTGCAATAGAAAGTATTCCTGTAAAATAAACCGAAAACTGAAACGGATGTGTTCCCAGTTGCTGCATCTGTAGTTTAAAGCCCTTGTGATTTTGTTCAGTGTATCAGATGCCCTTCTGGGAATTGCTCCGTGTGTGTGTGTGAAACTCTCAGAAACACAAACTCTGTTTTTCTTATCTTTACCACTAGGACACTGTTCAGCAAAACAACTCTTCTTCCTCTGACTTGATTGTTAGCCTTGCCTTGAGGGTTAGAATTATGCAGTTCTTGGCAAATAATTTTTTTTTCCTCTCCTGAATTCAGCAGAGATGATGATTTTGCAGTAAGCAGCAATTTTACCTCCATCACAGGGGTTGCTAAGATATTGTCACCTCGTAGATACTTTCTCTGTCCCTCAGGGCCAAGTAATTTTGTCAAGTCATTCCTGACTAAAAATCCTGTATGCATCATGGGTGATACCTGATCAGCTCAATGGAGAAAAAAAAGTATAAGGTAATTAATGAGGCTCAGTCTGTTCTGCCAGTTCTGAAGACTTGCTGAAGGGCTTTGCCTTGGCCCTTAAGATCCTCTCCTGCAGGCCTAGCAGTTTAGGTCGTGCACTCCTACTCCCTGCTGCCAATTTTTGCTCTCTAGTTTCACAGTGAAGTTGCCTTTCCCTAGGGAAAGTGATATGCGGATATGTGTGTCATGCCAGTTGAACTGCTGGTGGAGGACCTTTTTTTGGAAGCTCTGATGTGTTATGTGTTCACAGATAACTTCATGAACACATCAAGAGGGGAACTGCGCGAGCTGCTTGTCTGAGCTGGGTTGCTGAAGCTTGTTGTGTTGTGGAACTGCATCTTGTCAGATTCGGCTTCTAGCAATGCGACTGCAGGCGGTGGAGCTAAATGTTCTACCACCAACTTTATTTTCCTCTAACGGTTTCTAACTATGATATGTTCTAAACAATCAGCTTTCTAGCTTCCATATGATATCTTAATCTGAAAATTTTGGTAATAATCTTCCACTTTTTCTCCTTGTCCATTCTGTAACCTTAAAATGATTTTTTTAGTTATTGGGTATATATTGAGTATATATCATGGCAGATGGGGAATACTGGGCTTGGCTAGGCTTTGTTAATGGGATGCATGTTCTGGGATATCAGTTAGTAAGCTGGAGGTCTTTAACTCACGTCATCTCTGAAAGGAATAAAAATGATGCTATGGTAGTTCTGAAATTCTGTAAGTTTAATCTGCTTTAAAAAAAAAGAATAAGTGTTGAATTCTTTAAAAAAATCTCATACTTGGAATTTTATTCATTTTCTCTAAAATACTAGTTTTCAGCAACATGATTGTAGTGTTTGCCTATTAACTAGTTAAAACTACTGTGCTGTTTGTTTGGCTTTTAGTCAACATACTTTCCAGGAAAAGGTGAAAGGACACAAATACCACAGACAAGTTTCATTTGTAGTTCGGTGAATGTGAAGTGCTCTTCTAATGGAAGATGAAGTCTCTTAAAACTTAATGAAGCCTTAGTAGAAAGATCTAAACTTCAGCTCCTCAAATATGTAGGGCTGCTTCCTTTCAAATTTGGTGTGTGGTAACAATCATGAAGACCACAGAGCTCATTCTGTGTTTGGATGCTCTGGCTCTTTTGGTAATTGTAATAGTTCACTTTTATTCATTAGCTGGGGATGTTAATTGTCTCTCCAAGTGATGGAGAGGGCTTGAGGCAATGACAGTAGCTCAAATATTAGTTTAAATAACTGTCTGAAGGCCTGTCTTCAGGAGGAAGTTTGTATTGTCCTATGTTGACACAGTACCTGGTGTGATAGGAACCTCTCAAATTCTGTGTTAACAGTGGAAATAGAAATGCCAGACGCTGCATTTTTTCTTGGCAGGGTGCTGGCATGCCTGTGTAGATAGAGGAGTAAGACATGGTCAGAACCAAAGGTCATAGAACAGACCTATACACTGGCATCAAAAAATGAGAGATAAGGAAAAAGAATCCACAAAGTCCTGATTGGCTTTTAGCTGACGAGACATCAAGTGTGTTGCCCAAGGAGGGTGTCAGGGCTGGTAGTGATGGGTGCAGGTCTGGTTGCAATATGCAGCTTGATCCAAAACATGTCCTTGTTGCCATTCACATCCCAGCCCAAGTTTAAATTCTGAAACAAAAAATAAGTTTCAGGTCTATTATGTGTCATTTCTTAAATATGTGAGTAAGAGAAAGCTGGCAACTGTAGCTTTGTGAAGAAAGACATGACTTAAAAAATCTCCAAGAAAAGAAAAAGATGCCCTTTGTTGTATTTATTAAAATTAAGGAGGTAGTTTGTCAGAGGAGACACCAGGAATAGGGGGAGAAGACAACTTCAAGCTGCCTTCAGATTGTTCTACAGGCAGGATCCAGTAATGACTTTAATTGCTTTCTACTATAGTTGTACAGTTGGGAGGCAATGGGAGTTTATTTGTCAGCATGTTCCCTAGTGAATGGAGAGGTTGGACGTTTTTCTCTCTTGCAGTAGAGCACATGTTCCGGTGTCTTCTACCTGTGTGGATCAAATCCCATGGGCAATCTGTGTGAAGGGAGAGGATAGTCATCTGTGAGACTGAACTATGTGCCTCTGTTCATTTACAGGAACCTTTTTCTTCTGCAAAATTGTAAATGTACAAGTTTCACTATGCTGAAATCAATTTACAGGAAGTCAGGCTGGAGTGATTCACTTTCTGCTTATTGATTTCTGCCCAAAGTAAAACTTCTGGCATTAACAGAGTATGGGTGATTGTTAGACATCATTTCAAATGACTGAAAATAAAGCCTTTTTTTTTATTCTTCTTGTTTAAGTTGTTCTAAACTTAAGATTTAAATCTGCATAAGAATTATCCAGGGTAATTCCTTTAATGCTCATCCAGTTTGCAGGTAGCTTGTGTTTATAGAGCAATAAGAGAGGTAAAACTTTAAAATATTAGTGACTAATGACCAAAAAGTGAGCGGTATACCTGTACTCATGTCCAAACAGTGAATAGTAGGAAGCTTGAAATTCATCTTTTTTATATTTTTTTTTTTTTCCCTATGAGCTCTTTTATGCTAAGATCAAATAGTCTTTATGGAAGAACTTAGAGACATATTAAAGTCTTGCTTTCTTAATACTGATTGAGGTTATTTACACTGTATGTAATGGCTGTGAAAGATAGTAGGGAATTGGAAGTGAGTGTAAATAAAAAGTCGTTCTACAGGTCCTGCTTTATGAAGTCAGAGATCCCCTTGAGAAACATCTGCAGCAGTTCCAAGGGCGTCTTATGGCCTTTGGTTTCCAGTTTGCAACTTACCATTTGCAGCTTGTTCAACTTCTAGAAAATACAGTTGGTTGTGCAGTGCAGTGTTCTGGCTTTCACACAGCACTGTGAAAAGCATGGTTTGAAACTTTTCTTGCTGCTCCCCTTCATTCTAGTATGCTTATATTTTAGGTCTTCTCTCTCCTTTATCCCCACCCTCCTTGAGGTTTAGACACAGCCTTTTCTTTTGAGGTAGTTGTCTTATAAAAGTTATGATGCTATTAGGTGGCTTGCAAGATATCAGGATGAAAATACTAGCTAATTTGGAAAGGAGGACTCCGTTTAGAGTCTTGTCCGTTTACAAAGCTTGGAAAGCCATACAGATTGGCAAAGATAGTTTTTTTAAAAATACAAACCTATACTGCAAACAGATTAAAGTCTGGATTTGCAAGGAATTAATTCCTTCAGGAGCTGGATAGATATCTGGGCTTTTTGATGCATCAGACTACTGAAGATGAAGTTAAACAAATTTTTTATCTGGAGACCCCTAATGTTTGGGAAAATCAAGATCTGGATCTCATCTCCATGATTATTTTTCTTATAGGAGATGAGTAACTTTCTTAAAGCCTCTTTAATAAGAACACTTAATAAGACTGTGGTTTGTTTCCTGGCACTGACTTTGATGACAAAGATAGCAGAGCTTTTCCTTTGAAAAAAAAGCAGTCAAGAAAACCATTTGGACTTCTCAAAAGTCTCTGTCCTTCCAAAACATCTCAGATTTATTTCTGGACTGAACTGCTGGAGAAAAAAATGAGATAGACATGAAAATGAGGGGAGAACCTGAATTATTTTCTTATACTGATCCTTCATTCAGTTGTTTCCTGTTTTGGCAGTGAATATGTTGCTACAAAACACCAGAAGCCGAGGGTTCCTGCCAGCTCCTCTGAACTTCTTCTGTTATGGGTCATAAATTTCAAGGACAAACTGTATTTTGAACTTACTGAAATTTGAGAAGGTTCATGTAATTTTTTAACCAAATATTAGAGTTTTACACAACGCTCAGTGCAAAGAATCAATCTCTAATTGCTGCTCTGCATCAACACTCAAAATAAAAAAAAAAATAGTAAAAAATCAGTCTTTACTAATTGCAGATAATAACACTGAACCAATATGAGAATCCAGGCAACTGAATTCTGTGGCATTGCAATGATTTATAGTATAGAAATGTTTTCCTTTTGACAACATGCAAAATATATATATATATATATAAAATATAGCACTATTGAAATTGATAAATGACACGAGTGTGTGGCCTTCTCCCTTATTCAAGTGCATACCTATGCTGTGAGAACAGTTTGGGTGTGTTTCATGGATTTTTGCAGTATTCAGTTGTGCACCGTGGTGGAAGAGGTACAACAAGATACTGCAGGATTAACCTTCAGAATTCTTAAGTTTTTACACGTAGATGTGTTAATGGTGAGGGTGATATGATGAGGTTGATGGTGAAAAATAGTCAGCAATGTTTGATGGATGTAAAGAAGACAGGCCCAGAAGAAATTCATGCCCTCCCGAGTGCTGATATGATTTAATATTGTGCTCGTTCCTGGTTTGCATTTTCCTGGGGGGTTATTTCTGCGCCCAGGGCCAGCTGACTGTCACGGTAGCAGCGTTGCTTACGCTGCATGGCTACGACCTGTTCCACATTGCCCACATCGTGCTGAATTAGCAAGGGGCTTTCTAGGAAAACCATGTTGCAAGTGTGTGACTTTTTTTTTTTTTTTTCTTCAACTAACGTAATAGTTTTGTTGAACTTTAAACAAGCCTGTTCCTTTTTCTGTGTCGCGCAGCTTGACCTCTGGAAGAGGCTCAGCATGCCAGCCCACTGGCTCTCTGGAGACATATTAATTAGCAAATCAATATTGTCATTTTCCTTGAAAACAAAACCGAGAGACTAAATAAAATTCTCAAAAGGGTTTTAAAGTTGGCATGTATTTAATTTATTTGGTGGAAATTCTAAAGCTTGTTGTTATGGTTATTGTTAACATGATGAAATTGTCCGTTCAACTGACGGACATTTGGATGCACGTTGACTTTCTTGTTACCTACAAGTTTCATCCTCATTTTTTATCCCCAGTCAAATGTCCTGATATCAAGTTTCTTATGGTGCAAAAAGTCCAGTCTTGTTTGTCCAAGTGAGTTGAATGAAAAGTTGGTTTTGGTAGGTTTTATATGTTAGCAAGGGCTTTTTGTAGAGAAGGAGTCAGTTCGCTGTTTCTCAGTGACTAAGTTTTCTACCTTGAAAACAGAATCTGAGGACCTTTCCCTATGTGCGTCCAACACATGCTTGCTTTGGACTCCTTACTACTATCTGTTTTTCTTACGATCCTCTGTTCAGGTATTTGCTACTTCATATAATTGTGCTAACTTTTTTCCATTCTGGAATCAGCTGTAAAGACATCTAAGAAAAAGCAGCTTTCTTTTAACTTCGCTATCTCAAATAGACTAAAATAAAAATAAAAAAGTACTGATTGCCTGAAGGAGGAGTTAGCAGATGCAGAGCCCTAGAGTAGCTAGGGGTTAAGAGACTGAAAGGGGGGAATTTTTGAAGGATGGGAGGAATTAAACCAAAGGGCTGTGTAGTGAATTACTAAGGCTGGGAGAAGGATCAGAAAATCTGGTGCAGAGGCTTTTGGACAAGGGACTGAGTCACCATGAACATCTCTTCATGCTGAACATCTCCAGGACTCTGGAGGGCAAGGATGTGTTCAGAGGACCTGTGTCTAATCTGAATAGCACAGCCATCTACCCCTCGCATTGTGTCCTATATTTCCAACAGGAAATGTGACATTGCCATAGGATGGAGAGCAACCACCTGAAAAGTTCTGAAGAACAACTCATTCCAGACACTGCTACAGCTTAACAGCCACAAGAATCTTCCATTTGAACAACAGCACTTGAGCAGACTTCCTCTTTCCACCCTTGACGTTACTGGGGCTGTTTGCACCATGTGCGGGACGTAAAACCAGGGCATGAGTGGTTTGGAATGACTCATGCTCAAAACCAGAAGCATTTGGCTTTGGAAAACTGACTTAAGTTTTAGCTCTTCCTCTTTGAAGCTTTGTGTTACATGAACTTTTAAATGCAGTACCATGCTTCATTTTTAAATAACTGTATTTTGCAGTGTGACTACAAGTGTGATTAAAGAAGGTGTTAAATAACCCTGTATTCATCAGCTAACTTCAGTTCTTGCAACATCGCTGGCTTCATGTCACTCAAGCCATAACATTTCTATGCTTTGGATGAGTGTGCTTTCTCTAGCAGTATTTTTGCAGTATTATTGATTTATTTTGAAACTGCCTCACATCTGCATCTGTAGTTTTCTAATTTGATAACGCTGACACTTTCACTAACCGATAACAGAAGCTTCAGAGGAATGTGCAAGAAAGCCTGTAACAAGAAGGCACTTTTACAGAACTTGTCCCTGGAGTGTTTCTCTCCAATAATCTTGTGTTGAAAACCATCTGATTTCCACTTCAGTCAGCTTAGTATCCTGGAAGTGATCTTAGCCTCTTCAATTCAATTGAATTCAATTCTTCAATTATTCTTTCTGTACCGTTAGACATCTTAGTATCTTAAAGAAAAAAAAAAAAACCTAGTATTTGGATAGAGAGATGCTAGCCAACTCTTTAGTCCCCCTCCCAAAATTACCTAACAATAACCATCTTAACCCCAATTTAACAGGGGAAAAAATAAAAGAGCCTAAGGATTTACGTTTTGAGTTGTATTTTGCTATTTTCTTTTCAAATAGACCCTGAGAGGTTTCTTTGCACTTAGGAAAAAAAAAAAAAGAAGAAAGAAAGAAATACGTAGGCTCTGTGGGAAATGTGGTTAGAGAGCTAGAAAACCATTTTTCCTAGTTCCTTGTTTTTGTCTCTTGTTAATCCTGTACAGTGAGTACAGAAGAGAGAAAAAACAAACAAAAAACTCTGCAAAATGCAGAATCGCCAACTTAGTGTCAAGGATGAATTTAGGAAAACAGCCATTTTAGTTGCTTCATGTTTGAGATATTAGACTGTGGCAGTCGAGATCATATTCTTCAGGCTGCATTCTTCATAAGCAGAAATACTAGCAGACATGTGTTAAGTTATAAAAAGCTAGCAGCTGATGTCAGGGCTTACTTCAGCGAGGAGCGATTTCAGAATACTGTACTAATTTTGAGCAGGTAGATGTAAAATAGAACTCTTAGCTTGACATGTAATATTCAGTGTAAATTGATACATATCTCAATAATGGGGTAGAGAAAGGTGAACCTGATACCCAAAGCACTGTAAATGTTTCTTTATGCAGAACTGACAAAACCACAAAAACATCCCAATCTGGTCTGTATTTTAAGATTTTGAGGTCCTGTAAAATCCTTTTCCTCTAATGTGGGAAAGCTATCACACTTTAAACCAGAGCCTGAGCTAGTTCAAAAGTCTTAATGACTTTGTGTGCAGCGAGCCCCAGCCAGAGCTGCACGTTGCCCATGTCCACGCACGGGAAGCTCTTCTCTCCTCATGGCACTGGTAGGTCTGTGGATCCCTGCCAGCCCTCTAATGTATCTGCATCTGGAAGGATAGCTTACTTAATGTAATACCCAGCTTCATTCAGATAAGTATATTTAACAAAGTAAATTTTCATCGTATGAAGAGGGATGAATTTAGCTGAAAAATTAGTTTTTAATGAATATTTTTGAATGGCCTCTGGGCTAGCTTCAGATGTTCATTTCATGTGTTTCTACAAACTGTTCGTCTTAGGACTTCTTAAACTGATTTATCCCATCTAAACATCTTTTATAATTTTATAGTAAGCCCGTTCCTTCAGTTTTCATTAATCTTGGTGAAACCTTACAACTGCATCTTGAAATTCCTAGTACTTTATCTTTTAAGAATTGTATACTTATGCAGTATATCTTTACGGTGTGACACTCTGAGAATAAAGTCCAAGGACATTAGAATTCTTTTTATTGTATCTTCTGAAGTTATATCAGATGTCTGAAGTATAACATGGATCTGAAAAAGCCTGGAGGAAACCCTTAATGTGTGCTTGAGACAGTACATGTAGTTTAGTTGTGCCAATGTGTTGGATACAAATAGTTCTTGCCATTTGCAGGTTTGTGACATCTAGCTGATAAGATAAAAATCAAAATGATGTTAGGCCTGACTAGCATGCTGCTGTTGACGTGTGTGTATTTGATGCTGAAGGATAGACAGGTTTTTCTATCATAATGAACTCTTTCTAATTTGTTTCTGACTCAGAAAAAATAATTGATAGTTTCACTGGGAGTGGAAACAACTGCATAAAGCAGTTTGTATGAAAGTGCTTTGGGGCAGAAACTCTGCTTCATCAGATGTATAAAGTCATAATGTCTGGTTCTACTATGTCTGCTACTACTACTGAAAGTTTTACTGTTTTATTATGCAAGGTAATAATATTTTCACATGCAAATAAAGTTAGTGCTGTATTTGATACATTTAAATTCAGTTCTTAATTTGAATGCCAAAGACTTTACTGTCCAAAACTTTAATGTATGAAAATATCATTTTAATTGGATATTTGTCTTAAAAGAGCTAATGGTATTATTATATTAGAAGGATTCACATCTAAGGCTTTTTTTTTTTTTTTTTTTTTTAAGGACATCAGGCATGAAGCCAGTGACTTTCCATGTAAAGTGGCAAAACATCCCAGAAACAAAAACAGAAATAGGTACCGAGATGTCAGCCCCTGTAAGTACACTTTCTTTTCCATTGTTTGTAACAGACTGTTGACCTCTAATGACTTCTTTTTACAGCTAAAGTCAATTTGTGAGACATCTCATTTGTAAGACATTTCCGTCAGACATCTTTAATGGATATCCCTTATATACAGATAAGCATCCAAGACAATTTTTTTTGTTAATATTGGCACGCTATAGGTGCCATAGAATGCCATTATATCCATAGAATTATACTGTAGTAGCCTGCAGTAGATGCTGTATTTGTGGACATGAGTCTGAAGAGAAGAACTTGCTTTACCTTTCAGTCCTTATCACAGAGAAGAATCATGGTTGAAACAGCATTAATAATAGCATGTGAATTTGCTGATGGAATATATGCAAAGTCCAAATTACATTTGATGTTTTGGTGTGTAGTGTTGTTTTCATGGTCTTTTTATTATATTTCCAGAGTTACAGGTACCACGCAACACTTCTGCTCTGTACTTGATTAAGGTCTTTTCACTCTTTAGGAGGATCCTGATATCTGATGAGATTGTGCATGCAATATACATTATTATGTTGTGCTGCAATATACATTAACCAGTGGTTTCTATTTATTTATAGTTGATCACAGTCGAATTAAGCTAAACAAAGGTGACAATGACTACATCAATGCAAGTTTGATAAAAATGGAAGAGGCCCAAAGGAGCTACATCCTCACCCAGGTAATTGCTGGCAGTAGATAGTAGAAATTACATGGTGTTTTGAGTTGTTTTTCTTTAGATTTCTTTAGCCCATCATGTTTGTTTTCTGTATTTTAAAACTAGTTAAGTTTATATAACCATGCATGTGGGTATATAAACATAGTGTATGCACAGAACAATTTTACGTCTACAATACCTTTTTTTTCTGCTCTCTGTCAGCACTGACTGCCTTTCCTAGAGGATCTCAGTCCCTCTGTATATCCAGCTTTAGGCACATCTACATTTTGGTTTAGAAGAGAAACTAACATACTTGAAGAAATCTGCTTATGATTCATTGGCATATGACAGGCAACGTTTAGATGTGGTTGAAATGAATAACATTTCTCCTATGTGCAAAACCAACATAAGGCCATTACAGCTTTATGTGCTCCTATACATTTTCTGAGCAGTGAACTTCATTCAATAGGAAGGCTTCACGTTTACAGATGAACTGTATATATGAACTTCTAGAATTTCCAAATCTGTTTGGAATAGCATACTTTAAATGTAGTGGATATTAAGAACATTATGTTGAATAGGGCCGAAGGTACATAAAATGCACTAGAAATTTTCCTGTATTTGTAGTTAATTTCTAAGGGCCCTGATATACCGCCCAAACAAGCAATATCCTTTACCACCTATCTGTAGTTAAGTGTCCTTCTGAAAGTGCTGTTAGTATTTACAAGTAACTTGTTTTTAACAACTCAGCCTCCGAAAGGTACAATTTGGGCAGTGTGATGCTTCACCTTTAACATGAATACAGGCTTCTGTGACAAGAATGTCGGGGGGAAGACGTTGCTGGTTTTCACTGAATCTGTGACTTCCACACCTGTTTATGTAATAGATTTTCAGATGCTTAGATACCCTGACTTCTCGTTCTGTGCCAGAATTCTTATTTGTCCTGAATGCTCAGTTCCCTGGAGATAGTCCTCATCTCTAATCTTGGCGAATTTTTCCAATTCCTCCAAGTTTTAGATAAAAGGTAGCCTGGGATTAATATTTCTACGCAAAAGTCAGCAGCTCTTCCTTCCTGTTCTGTGCACACAAGTCTTTATTTTCTTTATTCAGGACAAACACGACTGATCATATCATTGAGGAGGGAAGCATCTATGGTAGAGTAGGCAGATGTACAGCTAACGTGTTTCGGTTTTCTGTTTGATCAGCATTTAATGGATTTGAGGGGCTTTATTTAAATCCAGTCAATCTTTCTGAAGACCCTGACCCTTTGGTCTCTTGTAAAAAGGTGTTGGATAGGAATGAAAGAGGCACAAAGTTGTTGGTTTGTGTTGCCAAAAATTCAGGGCAGTGATTCTGCAGTAGAGAAGAACAAAGAAACGTAGCACAAGTACTAGCTTTTAAGGGAATCTACTTTGTGAGTAGATAGTTCTTGAGAAGGAATTATCATTTTGTTCTGTCCCAAAGCAAGAAGTGCAGTATCCATGAAGATGCCTGAAATCTGCTTAGCTCATTAAGCGAGCTGGCATTTTTAGTCCTTTGAATGTTTATTCAGTTTAGTATTTTTCAAGTGTGTATAACAGTGAAATGTTGCAGAATGGTTAAACATATGTTTTAATTCCGCTGTTAGTTGCTGAGGACTCGTTTCCCCATTACTTGTTCGCCCTTCCTAAGAAAGTTCTCAGTGTTTTTCACTCCCAGTTCTCTTCTCGCAAATGAGGCTACTTCTCCCTTCCTGTTATGTGTGGGAGACAGATTTACTGCCCTTCTGTGGGTGAATTCACAGTGGGAACATGGAACTTAAAGCTATAGCACCACTTGTTTACAGTTTAAAATAAGAAATAAGAAAATTTGCTTGTTACTTACCCAAATTTATTGCCTAGTGCAGTGACTTTTACCAAGGAACATTGCTCTGACATTAACAGAAAATAATGCTTATTTCTGGGGTTTCTGTCTGTGCAGGGTCCTTTGCCAAATACTTGTGGTCACTTTTGGGAGATGGTTTGGGAACAGAAGAGCCGTGGTGTTGTCATGTTGAACAGAGTGATGGAAAAGGGATCAGTAAGTACTTTCACAGTTTTAGCTCTTTGTTGCATGTGTATGGTTTAAAAACTGTTAGAAAATAAAGTGTTCATATGTATTTTATCTAATGAATTATTCCTAGAATTGAGTTACTTGGTAAACCAAGCTTAATGAAGTCAGAAAACAAGCAAGTTTGTGATTGCAGGTCCTGATTTCTTTTGGATTTGGCAGAGATAAGACATGAACACATCTCCAAACAGATGAATATTTGGTCTTAATTGCTAACCTAGATATTTGAATGTGCTTTTCATTATATAGAAATTGTACCTATCAGAGGTCATTCACACTATGTGTTCATTCACAAGCATTATCAGGTGGCTTTAAAACGGTTGTAGAGGAACTTGATCTCGAAGTTTCCCTCATGCAGTAGGAGATCTAATTATTATACCTACTTTTATATGTGTTGCTTCTCCTCTTTGGGTCACTATTTTTGAAAAAATGTTACCAATATGAGGTAAGCTGGGGTACAATTAAGAGTTCCCGGTATCTAGCTCAAGCATTCATCTTAAGCACAGGTGTTAGTGCAGTGGTTTACTTGCTAGGACCAGCTCAGTGGGCTTAGTTCTGCCCAGGTACTTTAGGAAGCTTAAGTAAGACAAGAGAGTCAAAAGACAAAGGGGAACAATAGAGAAACCATTGGGATAATTTTAGGTAATTAGCCTTCAGATGGGTAAAATGAATTGGTTCCTCTGGTACAAAGAGCAGCTGCTGTCCTGAGAGGAAATGGCTTGGGCTGCTCAGGGTGGAGAGTGCAGGAACCACCAGATGTGGAGTTCATTTTTTCATCTGTGGCTTTGGAAATTTCCCTGGGTGCTGATAGGACTGCTGTCCTGTGCTCCTAACCTGGACTTGGCCTCTACAAATTCAAGACAAAAGTGATTTTAAAAACTGATAGATTTGTACAATTTTATGTTTGCTGTTGCAGTATAAGACACTTCAGAGGATGGGTAGTTGGCCTGTTGTATATCCACCAGTGATAACTGGGTGGTATGTGCTTTTGTGTAGTCAGGAATTTCCAATAATTAGGAAAATTCTTGTGCAGTGAGTTGTATTTTAACAAACTGCAGTCTTGATTGTGAGTGTTCCGCCTTTTTTTTTTTTTTTTTTTTTTTTTTTTGGTAGTGTAAGTGAAAATCTTCAAAAGAGATGCAGTAACCATATTTTTCAATAGCTTCTTCCTTTCCAACCATGCCCACTCATTCTCTTTAGTGCCAATCGTTTTGAACAAAACGAATTATTGCAATCCCTTAGGGCAGGCAGCAAACAGCAATAGGGGACCTACAGTGAAGCTCAACAGAATATTGTTTGCAGACACATTTGGTGGAGAAATTAGACACGCAGCCAATTGCTGTCTCTTAAACATTAATACAAAAAAGCACAGAGGATTGTGTCTGGGTTGTGACTAACAAACTGGAGGACAAAATTAGGGCCATAGGAAGTCTAGGCACTGGTTTATCTAAACTTGAAAGAATGGAATGAAATTATTTTGCCTACCTAAGAATAAAAGGCTTTTTTTAAATGCCATAAGAAATGGTTGGAGATGAGAATACTGTTGTTTTTCATCCCTGCTTCCACTATGTGCAGAACGGCACTTTCTGTTAGGTAACAGAACTGCATAATAATCAATTTTCTTGTTCCCATGTTTTTTTCCACTTGAAGACCTATTATGTGCAATTTGTTAGAAGAAGCATTACTGAGGACGAGCAATTCATTCCTGTTGCAAGTTTAGGTCTGGACAAGTGCTGGTCTTAATTCCATTTCAGAGCAGCAGTGTATAAATGCAGAAGTAGCAGGCCAGCTGTCACGGCCATAATACCCTTAGGGTGAATGGTCAGAAACTGTGTTGCAGACTTTCCTATTTGTCACCGAAGAGTTTCTTTAGTTTTGTTGTTTTCCCATACTGGGAAAAAACGTGTTACTTTCCTATTTGGTTGACTCATTTAAGATTCCAGCAATTAACAGTCTGATTGCAAAACCAAGTGCACTGAAAAAAAACTTCCCTGAGAACCTTGAAATTCAGTCAGAAGCAGGTAACAGGGATGTTTGCTGCTTACAGGATTTCTGTTTGGCACTTTACTTTTAGACTATGTCACGTGCGAAGTGATCTCGATGCTTTTTTTTATTTCTTTGGGGTGAGTGAATGGGGTAAACCAAAATCTCATCAAGCATTACCCTTGCAAATTAGTCACATTATAATTCTCTGTTTATAGCTTACTAATTGAATTCATAATCCCTTTTCATACTGTTTTTTATGTTCTGCTCTTTTTCTTGTTAACATTTATCCCTCCTTTTGAAATGTTTAACTATTTAACACGAGGATAATATATATCAAATGCTGAGTAGACTAAAATTCAGATTTTGGCAGAGTATTCTGGTAGCTTTTATATTTAGAAGTTGTTATATTTTGTTGGTATTATTATTAGTCTGACACAGGCCAAAATAAAAACCATTTTTGGTGATTTTGAGTAGATTCTGTATCGGTGCAGGTCAGCTGCACACGCTTTTAGCTCACATGTGGAATAAGAAGATTTCTACCTACACAAAGCTGCCCTTGAGCTGTAGGTATTTTCATGAGTTCAGTCAGGTTCAAGATAATCTGACATATACAGAAGATTCACTGAGGACGTGGTGCTGCAATATATAAGAAGACTGATAACCCTCTCACTGGAATTGTTTCTTCTTATAATAAAGGCAGATCATGAAATTGCCATATGAGAGAATGTTGTATTTATGGACACTTACTACTTTGCCTTTTACACAAACATAAATGATATATATAAATTGTTCTTGTTTATTTTTAGATAAAATGTGCACAGTACTGGCCACAGAAGGAAGAGAAAGAAATGTTTTTTGAAGATACAAACTTGAAACTAACCTTGATATCTGAAGATATAAAATCATATTACACAGTACGACAGCTAGAATTGGAAAACCTTACAGTAAGTACAGACACTACTACCAGTCAGATACTTTAACTTCTTTGATGGGAGATGCACCTCCCCATAACAACGGGACAGCCATCAATTCCAGCAGATTTTGTCGTAGATTTAGTAATCCCAGAGATTAAGATTGTTCTGTAGCCCCCTATTTGTGTTGTGGAAATGAAATTCTAAATATTTTTGAAATAAGTGTGGGAACGCTTGAGTCTACAGACAAAGATGTGAACACAAAGGCTCACTGAGATTAGCGTGTCACAGCGTGGGATTTCAGAAAACCCTTTATAATGTCACCTTGCAAATGTCATAGTGCTTCTATTCTTAGGTCTGAAGTAGCTGCTCTTCCAGTCACTCACTCTACAAGTTCCAGTTTGATTCTGTCTTGTTTTAAGTCTTCAGATTTTGTGCTGATGGCTCGCAGAAACCAGTAGTCATTTCAACCCTGCTTTTGCAATGAGCCATATGGAGCTCAGCATGAGGATCAGGGCATTAACTTTAAAAGAGGATCTCTTTTTTCTTCTTCTTCTTTCTTTCTTTTTGGCAATATCAAAATAAAACTCAGTACGCTGTTTCTGTGTTAGAACAGTGCTCTGATAGAGGAGAAAAACAAAATCAGAGTCATTCAGAGCAGAGAGAGATGATCTAAAGCTCCTGGGGGAGCCTGGACCTGGAAGAACGTGCAGGCAGCTAAGGTAATAGCTGAGGTTGCTGTGGGTTGTGCTAGGAATATTGTGCCGAGCTAACCTGATTCCTGCATGTGTGCTGTCCTGGTGCTGCTGTCTGCTGCACTGCTAAGGTACAGTTACTCCTCAGGTCTTCTCTTAGCTTCACACACTTGAAATGTGCTTGTTAGGAAATGTGTAACAGTTAGGAGCTACTAATTTGCCCAGCCAAATTGTACCTGAGTGAGTAAGAATTTTGTGGTTGTAGTTTGTGGTGTGCCTTAAATATGGTGTTTGCCACAGACATGTGTTTCAAAGCTGTGGCTAGGGGTTCTAGGACGGCATAAGCACCAGTGGCTTAGTAATCTTGGAAGAAAGTTTTTAAATAGGGAACAAAGCCTTAAAGAAAAAGCTGTGACAGGAAAGGTTTTCGCTCTCCGCAGTGGTAAAGGGTTTGTGTGGCTTGAGGTGCCTCGTTTTGAGAAATGTTCAGATGATATTCTGCCATTGGAAACTGGCAGGCCCCGAATAAAGCTGGCTATCCAGTGTTGATAAGTTCATTTTAACTGTATTTAAAAAATTAAACCATGTTATACATATGTAAATTTACATATCTCATTTCCTTTGCTCAAAAACCGAGAATTTCACAGCAAACACAAGATAGCTTTCATAGCTACATAGCTAAGAGACTATCTCAGACTAGAGGAACTTTGTCATTCGAATTTAAAAGTCAGCTGTTCTGAAATAGCTGTTCTACGAACAGCTTAAGTTCCTGTAATGTAGTTTGTGAGAGGAAGTAATTCAGCATGAATGTCATAAAAAGCTGTGTACGCACACCCCTCCATTCCATAAAAATCACAGGGTTATTTTTAAAGGAAGTGGCTGCAGTTTTTCCAAATGAATAAATATGAAGTAGACCTAAAGCTAAAAATGCCCAGCCATGATAGACATGTTAAAAAGAGATTATTTGCAAGGAAAATGAACATGCTAGGAATGGAATTTGCTCATTAGAACATTGTTGTAGGGAACTGTGCTTTGAATAGTCCTTGACTCTTATTTCCAGGCTAAAAGCTTTTATAAATACCTTCTCTTACAGACACATGGAACAAGAGAGATTCTGCACTTTCATTATACTACGTGGCCTGACTTTGGAGTTCCAGAGTCACCTGCTTCATTCCTCAATTTCCTGTTCAAAGTGAGAGAGTCTGGGTCTCTTAGCCCTGAGCATGGACCTGTTGTTGTGCACTGCAGTGCAGGAATCGGGAGATCAGGGACTTTTTGCTTGGTTGATACATGTCTGTTACTGGTAAGGACTACTTACCCTACGTGGTGGTGAAATGCTATTTCTGTAGAGCTATTGGAGGGGTGGTTTGTTGTAGGCTTCCAAGGAGCTGCAGCATTTTTTGTGGAGTCTTGCTGCAGTTATTTTACTCAGTTCTAGTTTGGCAGTTTAGACAGCAGGATTCCCTTTCAAAGCTGAGGCAGCTCTCTTGCTACCAGGTCATTCTGAGCATGTGGAAGAAAAGTCTCTAGTAACAGTGTGTCCTGCAAAGAGAGACCTTGCCCTCATAGTTACAAAAAAATCAGGTTTGATTTGGAATCATTAATAGTGTGAACTATCCTGATACTGTGAAAAATCTAATGAGCTTCCTTTTACACAATCAGCTTTCCCTGTAGGCAGGGGGAGACTGTCCTGGTTTGCAAACCTTCACTCTGTCGCTCTCTAAGAGCAGGTAATGCACAGAAGTCATGCCTAGGTTAAAATGTCTGCCTTTATTTCAAAAAAGAAAATCAAAAGGAAATAATGACAAGATCTTGGAGATTCAGTGAAGCGGTACCTCTCTCTCTCTTCTTAGAAACTGATGCATAGCTGATACCAGGTTTTTATTAATTCATTAATCCTGTAGTACAGAATGAGTAATTGTATTGGATTGGAGCGTGTTTCAAATTTTTCTCTTTAGATGGACAAAAGAAAAGATCCTTCTTCAGTGGATGTTAAGCAGGTTCTTCTAGAAATGCGGAAGTACAGAATGGGCCTTATACAGACAGCAGATCAGCTTCGCTTCTCTTATTTAGCTGTTATTGAAGGGGCAAAATTCATTATGGGAGATGCTTCAGTGCAAGTGAGTATCTTTGGCTGCACAGACTACTGCAGTAAGCTGCAACTCTCTGTTGACTCTAACAAACACTTTCTGGCATGGGCAAGATAGAATGAAACTTTGAATTTTTTGCTTGTTTGAACATGAATAAAATGCTATTATATGGGGGTCTTAAATACAAGACATGCTTTACTGTGTGATTTCTTCATAAGAGAACTTCTGGCCCTGTAGTACGTTAGCTGGCCCCTATGTAAGAGATACTTCTCAGTGCTCTCATCAAGGTATACCCTGGCTTCATCAGTTTGGTTTTCCCTCTTAGGTAAGAGCAGTTTTCTAATATGCCCCAATTTTAAGTATTATGATTTAAATTCTCTGTTTGATTTATGGTAATTTTTTTCTTTTTCAACGTATATGAGCATTCACCCTAAAAACTCAAATATAAAGCCTTTGCCATGTTAAAGTTAAAAGTTATAGTAGCTTCAATAAAAGAAATTATTAAATAGAGGGAAGTTTAAAGGGGTGTTTCCTTCTGTGAAGGAGCAGTGGAAGGAGCTGTCGAACGAGGACCTGGACCCGCCGCCCGAGCACACGCCCCCGCCGCCCAGGCCGCCCAAGCGGACCTCGGAGATGCACAACGGAAGGATGCCCGAGCACCCGGAGTGCTGGCCCAGGCAGCAGGTGGCAGAGGACGAGGCCGGATGCCCGGTGGGCGCCACGCGGGAGGCGGCTCCCGACGGCCGCGCCGGCGCCTCTGCACCGCTGGCCACAGACAGGTAACTGCCCTCCTTCCCAGGTTAGCTGTGCCAGGGAGAGTGGGCACTCGGCCTGCAGCTTGGAGATGTTACAGGAAACTTGTTCTTAAATGGCATTTCATACAAAAGGTCCTGAGCAGATCTTGATGAGCTAGCGTAACAGGCCTGAAACCCAGACCTGTGCATCCTGTTCAGTAAAGGTCTCATGCTTGTGTTCTTGAACTTCTCACAAAAACTGGGGCCATTCATGGGATGCACTAGAGTAGAAGAGAAAGGAGATGGTTTAGTCTGACTTTGCATGCAGAACACGTTACGTTACAGAGGAGTCTTTCAGCAGTTAGGGTGGTGTTGGCCTCTCAGTCACCCTTTCAATGTGAAATCAATCCCAAGGTGCTGTTGACCAAAGGAGAGGCCGGGGCTTCATGAGCAGAAAACTTTTCTGCCTGTCCTCGTAACCTGAACTGTAAGGCCTAGTAAACGTGTGGAAACGCTGGCGGCGAGCGCGGCGAGCCGGAGCTGCGGCCCTGCGTGCCGCGCCG
>VZSV01000029.1:2277441-2302132 GCA_013398735.1 Nothocercus julius | reverse complement strand
AATACTTGCTCTATTGTTTGCAAGGGGGAATGCTTTCAATTTTAGGCTTGACAGGAAAGCAAAGCATCCTTCCTTTGGCTCCAGCATCGTTCACTTGTATTGTGCTTACAAGTTATTCTAAGAAAACAAATCTATACAAGAAAACCTTGAGTATCTCCCTTTCTGCCACTGTACTGTGCTACTTCTTTAATGTGCTCCAAATCCAGGAGAATTCAGTGTGTCCTGGAGAGACAGCAGAATACCCAGTGAGGTGTGTATACGGCTTACAGTACGGAACTGTAAACATTTTTGTTTTGATGTCCTGTATATGTATGTAGTAGTTTGGGTGTGTATATACAGTAGCATTTCAAAGTGGGTGTATTGGTTAACCTATTCTTGGAAAATGGACAAATATCCATGTTAAACTTGTTAGAAAGTTAGTGAGCTGCTCTGCTATATGCCTTAAGCAAATATTTACTCATCAGGTCTTTCTTTTTTACAGATTGCCATAGAATAAACTTTTTTAAAAAAATAAAAAACAAAAAAGCTAAATGTTTTGGTATAATACATTTTCAGGTATCTTGTCTTTTGTGTAAGCCACTGCAAAGACCTCACAGGTTATAGTAAAACTGTACAGTTTTTCAAATTCCCATACAAGTTTTCAGTTCTCGTTTTAGTTGTAACAATAAAATTCTTTTTTTTAAAGAACGTATGTGCGAGTCTTACCGCTTCTTGTCCTCTCAGAGCCTGAAACACTGGCTCCTGGTTTGGATCACTTGCAAATCTGGGCTAACAGTGTTTTATTTTTTCACTGGAAAATGTTTTAACTAAGAACTTTTTTGTAGGTCAGATCTCCACTAGAAGGGAAGTGAGGGGAGTGTCCTGGAGTCTGCTGTCCCCTCCCACACCCCCCACTTGGGATAAAGAAGCAGTTACCCAGCCTGGGGTGGGAGTTTGTGTAGTACCCAAACCACCGTGACTGGTGGTTCCCAAATTTTCTGTCCCGTAACATGCAGCTGTGGTTGGTAGGAAGGTACTACAAAATCCAGTAACCTGCCTAGTTGTACTTTAGCAGGTGCAGCTGTCCCATCTCCACTTTGGATTACCTTCATTTATATTTTTAAAGAAAGTTACCAATGGAGAATAGCTGCATGGAAAGGATTTCCCTTAATTTCCTGCAGCAGCAGGAAGGCATCTCAGGTAGGTTTTCATGCACTGCCCTCGGGCACGCTCAGGACCCTGGTGTTAGTGGCTACAGCCTCGCTCTGACCGCAGCATGAAAAGGTGGGGTGAGCTGCCCCTCTCACGTGTCCTTCCCCCAAGGCCATGAACAAGAAGCAGGGAATTCACTAAAGCAGAAGCAGCAGCCTTAGAGCAGCCCCAGAGTTGTACTTGGCTGGGGAATGATGGGGGAGATGAAGAGCAGCCGGGTCCTGCTGGCGAGAGCTGCTCCGCGGGGCATTTGGGCACCCAAGAGCTGCAGAGCAGCCCTGGCCCTTGTGCTTGTGCAAAGAGTGGAACGAGAAGCAGCTGCAGGGCCCCTGGGGCAGCTGAGCTCGAGCGGCAGCATCTCGGTGCCTGGGGGGCTGCACTGCCCCAGAGCCGGCCCCTGGTGCTGCAGTGTAAAGCACAGGCAGGAATGTGTCTCAAATGCTTTATTACAGTTATAGAAAACAGTATGGAATCCCACAAATAAATACGGAATAGAAAAGTACTATTTATATATTATATATACACGTCAAACCCTTTCAAGTATTTTACCTGAAGTCAGGCTTCTCTTTGTGGCCACCCTCTGCTACAGGCAACAAGCACCGAGTAAGGAGCGTGACACCAGGCACGTGACGTTGAGAAATCCTCACTGATGGCTACGTGCATAAAATGTACATTATAAAAAAGGCAAAAACTTACACAGGTCTGTCCCTATGCCAGTCAGATCTATATGTGGCAGATACATGCCTTTCCTTAGCTGTAACTTCTGCTGTAAACTGCTGAGGCTACACACTGCATCTGCCCTAATCAGTCCCTGCTTGAAACTGCCCCTAGGTGCGATGGTCACAAACAAACTGAGCTTCTGAAGTAACAGACTTTCCATCTGAAAATGAATTGTACAGAAAAAGGGAGCTCCCACTCACCAAATGCTGCTGCTAGATCGTGATGTAGGTGGCAGCTGATAGGGAGAAGTGGGGGCAGCTGCTGCTCTGGAGGGAGAACTGACTGATCCCAGCATGGAACCACCAGAACTGCCACAGCCCCAGCTTGGTCACATCCCCAGCAACTCGGCTAAGGAACAAAGTTCCAGCCCACTCCTGCTACAGAATGAACTGTTTCTGGAACCAAAGCAGCCTAAGATTTTTGCCCTCACTGAAGCCAGCTTTCATTGTTTTTAGGTAGCGATCAGAAGTCTTTCTTACAAGCATTTTTGGAGCTCATTATGCATTACATAAACATTATGCATTATTCTGGCAGCTGGCAGTAACATCCAACATGTGATTTCCCTAGACAAGTTTCTCGATGAACTGTTACGCTGTTATGAAGTTGGAGAATTATCTTTTCATTCTTTTTTGAAACATGACAAATTAATAAAATCCTTACAGGAAGACAGATCAGATTTGACTTAGAGTTTGAGCAGGAAAAGACATTTCCAATGAGACGGGGATTTAACTCAAGTGCCAGCCTGGTTACATATTCTAGGAGATCCTGTTTTCTTCCAGCATTTGAGATTTCACCAGTGTTGACAGAGAGAACAACTGAGATTCCAATTTACTTAGTCTAGGATTCATACTACCTGCTCTGGAAACCTGTACTCTGTCGATGCAGAGCGCACATATAGCCGAGTGTAAGCAAACCAGACCTGTAAACAACAAACCAAGATCTTCAGGTACCAACATCTGGCCTTGTAGACAATGTGATTTAACTCCTCATATTTCCCTACTAAAATACTGTGATTTCAATTTCAGCCTCTTGATGTACAGTGTCCCTTAATTCACAGCAAATCCTGTCCATCTTCTCAAAGGCTTGCCGACCCTTTTCACCTGCGGAGAAAGAGCAACACCCTGTGCTTAGGAAAAGACCTCTTGGAAACAGCCTCAGAAAGGTAATGGTTCAGAAATGCTCCTCCTGTTGTGACTTCATGCAGAGCTGAAAGGAACTTTCAGCAGTGACAAAAGACTTCTCTAAACGTGCAGTTTGCCGAAGCAGTAGCAGCCATGGAAAGTCAGGTCTTCTGTAAATGCTTCCTTTTAGGTCTCTTGACTAACAATTTCAAGCGTTACCTTTGGAAAACTTGTTTTGTAACATACGTGAATCCGTATTTTTTGAAGTAAGCCTGGATATCCAGAACTAAGCCTGAATCTAGGTGTTTAGGTGAACAAAATAGAGCAGTTAGTATCTGTTACTGCGTCTAGCTGCTATGTGTTCAAGAAAGCTACGGTAGTCCAGGTATTTCCCCTTTCCCTTCATTACACAAGGGTAGGGAGATTAGCTTAGAACAGTGACACTTGGTGTAACAGGCACTAAACCAGTGTAAGACCTTGTCTGATCTGTACTCATCTATTCACAGCAGAGCAGTTTGGAGGAGAACAGCACCATCAGAATTACAATTAACTAGTGAGTTTTCAGGTGGCTGCTGATAAGATTACCAGGAAGAGATAGTCTGTTGGTGCTACATTACATAAAAGATCTTTCAATGGGTTTCTGCTAATCTGGTAGAGCTAGAACAGGCCTTACTGTGATTGACCACGTTCAAATGTCATTTTACCAAAATCTATGGGGGAAAATTGCTGACATGGGTACTCCATTAATGAAGTACCAGCGGCGCTGTCAGCACCTTCTGTGCCCTCTGCCACTCCTGTAAACCCTCCTGTGGTTCTTACAGCACTTCATCCTCCAGTCATCTCTTCTCTGAGTCTACATCCTTTAAAGGGAGCCTTTGCTCATTTTCTGTAGTAAAGTTTATCTTAACGGTATGAAACAGTCACTCCTGAAGCCTTTCTGCAGTCTTAGATGAGGTCAGATTGAACAACACACAGGTAGAATTCAGGCCTCTCTTGTTTCTGCAATATTACATGCGACTCTTTCAGAATCTCTCTCTCCATCTATGTATTTTTAAGTTGTACAAAACACTTACCAAATGATAGTGTTGTTTCCCTGGCTGCATTTCGAACTTCCTCTGCTTCAGATTGGCACAGATGGGCAACCTCCTCAATGCTTTCTATGCCCTGTTTGAGAAGAGCAAAATAGCAAAGGTAGCTCTTCAAAAAGCATTTTGATTAATACTTTCAGCAGAGTGAATACACACTAACTTAACTGTGCTCTTTACTCCCTCAGTGAATTCAGTTACAGTTGATTATTTTTCTGAACATCAGCTTCTCTCTGGCCCTTTCTCCCCTGTTTCAGGACATGAAAAGTGTTAAAAGTTCCAGGGCCCAGTTCACTGCTGTTGCGTGAGCATAAAAGACAACAGGGAATCCGGACTCCAGCTGACCTCGGAAAGCTGGTTTTGCAAGGACAGTGACTGCTTTGCAAACCTGACCTTATCTGAGAGTGAGACTCTGTGGCTTCGGGGCCTGTCTTGTGACTGCTGGGTTGTAGAAGCTGTACGGAAATAATCCCTTGGGTGTAAACAAATTTATTGCAGATTTGTAGGCTTTAAATCCACTTTGACAGTTTCTTATAATATCAGTGCAAATATTCCTTGTATTTGTGACTATAATCAGCTACTGTTAAAATAAGATTAACTGGGTTAGCTTTAGATTTTCTGCTTCTAAATGCTAAGTGTCCTTCACCAGTTAACAACAGTGCAGAAGTTAGAAAGGTTCTTTTCTAACCTCGTACTCTGCCTGCTGTATCAAAGCTAAGATTGCAGACACTGAGACTGCAGCTCCCTGGGCTTGCTCCCTTTTGAATAGCAACAATTAGTCCAGAACTCTGGAAGACCCCAAAAAATCATTAATTCCAAATACCAGGAAGCTGAAAAAATAATTTCAACAGCCTAAATTACACTCTTGTATCCATTAGTTTTGAACAGATGCACACCAAATTAAAAGTAAGAATAAGTTTAAATGCTTACTCTGAGGATTTTGAGGGCCAAACACGCAGCTTGCTGAAGTCTTGCATCAGAGTCAGCTAAAACACCAGTGTAAAAAAGCAGAGCCTTTAAGGGAAGAGAGGGGAGAGGGGGAGAAAAAAAAAAGGGGGGGGGTTAAAGCTCAAGTGCAATCAGTCAAATTCAGATTGCCAACATCAGCCCATTTTTACCTATCAGAACTATTTTACCTATTTGCGACTGAATTAAGAACAGAGGAATCTCTTCAGCACTCCTAGGCTTTAGTTTCTAGTTAGATAAATGAAGTGCTTAGAGAACAAAGTGCTGCTCTAGGAGAGGACGAGCTGCACACGTTGCAGGGACTGGTGTGAAACAGTTCTACCCAGCTCTACCTTTTCCCTCAAGCTGCTGTTTGCTGCCAGCCGGGAGAGGCAGGAAGTGGCCGCTTTGCTAACGCGGTGGTTGTCGTCCAGCTGGAGCATCCCGAGGAGCCGCAGGGTCCGCGGGAGAGGCTGGAGCTTGTTCAGCCTCTTCCCCTTCAGCTTCTTCAGCGTCTTCAGCCGCCCAGGGCACTGCAGCTCTTCGATCAGCATCACTGCAAGCAAAAGGACTCGGCTTCACCCACCAGCACCGGCAGCTGCTGCTAAGAGGAGACCAACTGCCCTCTCGTTTTGACTCCCTCAGCCCCCTGTAGTTCTTCACACGGATAATCAGCAAGCCTGGCAAGGCAGGAAGCAAATCAGGACAACTGCCCCTTTGAGCATCCTGTCTTCTTTCCCATTCAGTGTTTCATTTCCTGCTGTGCTGAGAGTGCCCAGCAAACACAGCAGTGCCCGCACTGCACAACTGCTGCTCACAGGGTGCAGCAATGCCCTTTACCTGCATTAAATGCAAGGGAGAACTGCGGCACCTTTGTGCTGGAGGACAACTGGACTAGTCCTAAAATAAGGAAAAAAGACTAGTCCTAAAATAAGGAAAAAAGAATCAAACAAAATATTTCTTTGAACATCTCGCTATATTGGTCAAAAAGAAATGCCTACATCTTCTCAAAAATAACAATTCAAGTACTGAGTACTGAGCTGACCACTGGAATTTGAAGAATATTCACTGACCAGTAATATACAAGTTCTCATTCCCCTACAAGATAAGTCAACTGTGTCAAAATAAGACTGAAGGTATAGCCAATATCAGGACTATTTTTAAAATAATTATTTTTGGAAACAAACTAAATGTTAAAGTCCCTGCAAATGTTGAGCTGAGTTTCAGCAAGACACTAGCTACCTCTTAGCAAATGTGTATTAGTGACCTGGAATTTAACACTATTATCTGTGTCTCATTACAGCTGCTAAAATCAAATAAAACTACACACCATCTACACAGTCATATAAGTGCAGATCTTTGCCAACTGAATTTCTGCTTTAACTTCAGCAGATTACAGAACCCTCCTTTTTGTGGCACTTGAGGTATACCCTTCCTTCACCCTTGTTTCATTTCTACCTAGTTAGAATTGGGAACCAGGTCTGTCTACCCTGTTCTGATTAAAAGTTGCATGGGCATTAGGGGAATAAAATGGAAACCAAACGGCCAATGCTCTGGTAGGCTGCTCTGCCCTGAAAGTATTTCTTGAGTAGCAGCCAAACGCTGGCCTTGCCAGTTCATGTGAAGGAGCCAAGTACCTGCCATTACCTTCTTTGGCAAGTTTTCCTAAGTGTTTCTCCAGGCTGGTAATGTGGAGCTTCTCCAGGTAGTTACAAAATTGGAAGAAAGTAACTGGTTCTGTTCGGAGGTAGGGAGAGGGGAGCAACCCATCACAGGTGACAATCTGCTCCAGCAAACTCTGCAACACTGAGGGCAACACAGAAAAGAACAGAAAAGACAGAAGAAAGAGCGCTTAACAACAAGATGCCTTAAAACAAGTACATAAGAGTTTTAGATTATTTTTAAAGCACACAAAGAAAACATTTAGCCTTGCAGGATGATAACCCAAAGTGGTTCTATGTTCAAGAAATGGACTGGTACCCGCTTCTAATTGCCCAGGATATCTTTCCTTCACTTTGAGCGTCAGCAAGTACTTCAGGGCACGACGGAACCTCTCTGCTGAAGCAAACAGGACGCTGCCAGGCTCTGCAATGTCACTCCAGATTTTCAGAAAATGCTTTTTCTTTTTAGTCTTCTGAATAACTGGAAAAAAAAAAAAAAAAGTCCTATGAAGCCAGTGAGATCTAGTGGATTTTAAATTTTACGTGAGAAACTAGATACCAGAGAGCATATCTAGAGCTGTGTCAGCACAACGTGCACTTGCATTATGGAGATGGCTGTGTTCAGAGCTGGAGGGTCCTGCCAGTAGTTTAACATCTTGCAAGCACTGATTTCAGCAAACTGAGCTGAGGTCCTAAACTGTCGTTAACAAGACCTGAGCAGACGCCTGGTAGAGCGACATGGCCCCTCAATTCACTCTTCATTTCTCCCCTAGTATCTAAGTCGAGAGGCACTTTGCTCTTCACTTTAACGGTTCCCACTTCTACCAGTGAGAGACGTGTCACTGTGGAGCGTTTTGGAGATGCTGTTTATGTAGCCTCAGCAGAGCAGAAGGGAGTCCCAGTGATCAGGCTGAGCAATGTCTCCTTCTGAATGACTTTCGAAGAACACTTGAAGGAAATACTCCGTGCTTAAAACCTGTCATTTCTTGCTCTTACCTGTACAGATATTAAACTTGTATTCTGCATTTCAGACGTGTACACTTTCCTCCTCTTATTATCCCAAAGACTCTTCCTTGCTTTAGGGGACAATTTAGCCTCAGATCTTTCAGCATAAAAGTTATGTTAGCAAGAGCTTCCTACTAGAATCTGCATTCCTGCCACTGTCTGTTACCAAGACGAGAACAAACAACTTCAAGTCTTCCATAGCACCTTTATGATTTTTGTCATCTCCCACAACCAATGCAACAAGGTAGTAGGAAAAGGGCTGAGATGGGAGACAGCACACGTCAGCTCTTCTTGCAAAGGTTTTCAGAGGTTGGGCTGTTTGCTTACTGTGCAGAAGAATAAATGTGAAAGAGGATTTAAGGATCTTAGACACACTGCTCCAGCTATTTTTTCTTTGAGCTAAATTTCTTCAAACCTTCTCCTTCCTTGAAGTGTTAAAAAATATACACATATTTCATTAGCCCTGTTCTTTTTCTAACAGCTTACAGTTTATCTGCAAGATCTATGTATCCAAGATCTATATATGCAAGATCTACTAACATAGTATTCACAAGGCATTCAGAAAGAAACCCCGATGTGCAGCAGCACTGTCTGGACCTCTCACCCCTCGGCACACCTTGGCATAATTCAGTTACTCACTCTCTTCAACAGAGCCCTCTACGACTTCCCCCAGGACTTGTGTTTGCCGTGACACTTCTTCCAAAAGCCTCTCCTGGACAATCTGGGCTACACTGGGTGAGCTCAGCTTCTGAAACACAACATGATCTTCTCAGTAGCTGAAACAAAGGCAGTTACCAAGCTCAAGATGACAAAGGCTGCACAATTTCTTGGCATCTAACTTCTAGAATCCATGGGAAAACACCAGGTTCTCTCAAAAGGTTCCTTTTTCCAACACCTCGTGGTCTGATCACTCCTAAATGCAAAGCAGCTCAGCATAACAGGGTGAGTAGGACTCATTTCTGTGCACTGGGGGTTCCTCTGAGCACCAAACCCTTGACAGACCAACAGCTCTGCTGTCCTCACTGCCCAGCCTCACCAGAGCCTCAGCAGCAGCGAGACACCAACGTGCTGGAGCACGACAGCTGAAATGGAGGCACGAGGACCCACAGGATATCCGTGAGGCCCCTGCATATTACCAGTTTCTTTCTAGTGGCAGCAGTTTTTCACAGCGAGCAGAGTTCATCACCTGCTATCTATACTCAACCCAAATCTGTCCTACTTAACCTGCAGCCTGCTCACCATTCCCTTGGGCACAGAGTTACTGCTTCCCTAAACCCAGAGACCAAAAGGGAGCAGAGACCCTTTTCTGTAACATTTGCATGATGGCTTCTGGCAGTGCACACACCGCATTGCTGAGACCTATCTTCTATTCAGCTTTCGCAGAGGAACCAGCTACAACTTTATGCTTGTTCATAACTACAATCAACGGTTTCAGTCTGCACTGGAAGCACACAGGCTACTCCTTACCTGCAGCAAGGATTTGCACAGCTTCAGATGAGTTATCAGAAGAGTGTCTAAGCTGTCATCACCAGTAGTTACATCTCTTGCTTCTGTCTTAATGTCACTGCTCAGGGAGTGCAACGTGTTGTCATTGTACGTGCTGTATAAAGCGGAAGGGAAATAAAAAGAAATGAAATGTTGTCCCAGCACAGTGATGCAGGAAAATCTCATGAAAACTGAGAGATTTTATTTAAAATTCCTAGGTACACTTAGCCTCTAAAATCCTACATTTTCACTAAATTAGTATGAATTCATGCACTCTCATTAGTAGCCTTCAACCGAGTTGCAAAGGTACAAACATGTGGCACTTAGCAGACAGCTGACACTATTAAGATGGCACCTGGAAGCATTTTTGATTGCATTTGTAACATTTCCTTAAAAAAAATCATCAGTATCAGTGTTTCTGCGATCAGCCTTCCCTACCCTTTGCATTGTCCCCTTTAAGGAAGGGCTGCAGACACATACCTGATGCTGGCTGTTCTTATGCTTCCAAATAATGAAAGTTCATCTGCACTGCAGTCAGTATTCAAGAAGTCAAAACTTTCCAGCACTGTCTCCACCATTAAACTTTCCATAGATGAATGTTTGCGGGGAAGTGTCTTTAGCTGTATTTAGAAAGGGGGAAAACTATTGTTATTTGCATGGATCAAGCCATTTTGAATGAGTTCTTCAGTGATTTTCCAATTGCTCTTAATAACAAATCAGTCTGCCGCACTCATTTTATTCTTAGCACACTAGGAAAATTAGCTCTTTGTACACTACTTTGATTCCAAAATAATGCTGCCAATTAATTTCATGATATACTTCAATATTTTAATCCAACTTTACTTACTCCTTTTTGGATTTCCATACATGTTAATGTTGGTATGAGAGATAATTTTCCCTGTAGCCCCTGCCATTAGTATAATCCTCACTCATTCCCTGTTTCAGATCCAGAAGTAGCAATCTAGGAGTCTGTGGCATGCCAGCACAGAACATTCCACTTAAAAAACAAGGATTTCACAGGGCCACCAACACTCTTCCCCCAAAAAGGCTGCTGATGTGGGGACACTTGTATTTTTAAATTTCTACTTTTTAGTACTTGTTTTAGTCAGTGCAGCATTGTCAATAACTTTTATTCCTGGCCCTATGCACTACAAGGTGAATTTCCAGGACAGTGTTTCAGAAAGCTCTTATCTAGGATCTTTCTGCTAAAGAAACAAGTATTTTCAGCATTATATGGTTGAAAGGCTGACTTGTCTCACAGACTGATCTGCCTGCAGAAACATTATATTTGATGAGCTGATGCAGCCATCTCATGGTATATTGTGTCTGAAAAAAATTAAGAAAAGTGTCTATCTGCTCACCATGTGAATTAAAAATGACACATGGTACATAAACTCTGGCATACAGTCCAGATCCTGCTTACCTGGACTACTTCCCCCTCTGACCAGATGCAGCTTTTCTGCTTTTTGTGGCTCACTGACCCATGCCCAGTATTTGAGAGCTGCCCCAAGAGATGCCCTGCACATCCTGCTGCTGGGGAGTGACTCCCGGGGCTGCCTCCTCTGAGCACTGCCTGACCTCTGGTGGCCAAACCAACTTTTGAGGGAACACGACATTGATCCATCTCACGTCAAAACTCATGGTCGTGAAACTCGGGGTCATGAAATAACTTTTAGGAATAACATTGCAAACAACACCATCTCTCAAGACTGAAATACTACCGTACCTTTAATTTATCCCTGACAGACAAGACCTGGTGTTCCAACTTCTCCAACTGGGCTTGCCTCATATCCCAGAATTTCAGCAAATTTAATACTTCTTGGAGAGTCTTATCGATTGACTTTGCACATCCATCTAGTTTTAGGACATTTTCAGCATTCAAGCTTCTCTGGCTCACGTTTTCTTGCTCTGTCAAATGGTGATTTCTGGTCTGATTGATAAAATCTCTACTGCCTTTGCCACGAACCACAAAGCTAGAAGGGGTATTTGGAAACCCATCCACACAGGGAGTTTTCTTCAGTATATCTAGAGTTACGTGATTTGGAAGAGGACGTTGTCGTTCTTCTGCACTAGTCTCCTGGATAATTACCAATGGCAACGTCCCATGGCCCAGGGCTGGAGTTGTGTCCCTGGATTCTGTCCCTTTCTCATCCTCGGAGCACAGCGAGTCCACCTCACTCGTCCCTGCAGCACTGTGAGGTTTGCTCCTTGGGTGCACACCAAAGTCACAGGCAGCCAGGTAGCTCAGGATGCTGGGAGGCTGAGCTTCCTCTTTTACCTCTCCTTCATTCTGGCGCTGTTGCAAAACAGACTGCAGCAAACAGAATCATAAGTGAGCACAAGTATGACTGGTAAGCAGGAGACACACCACCAGAGAACCATCATTTCCTGTTCTGGGAAACCCAGCACGCCCAGATACCCAGTCCTAAGGTCTGTGCATTACATTCTGCTTCCTTCATACTCACCAGGTAATACTTCTCTCTGAAGCTGGGAGTATTTGGTGGGGTCCAGTTGTATAAAGAGCTTTTCCTGCTACCCACAGAAAACTTGGCAGTGGTTCCAGGTGACAAAAACAGGCTGTCTGTGTCAAAGGGGCTGCAGCAGGAGACACAAAGGCCTAAGTGTTAGTAAGACTAGAAAGCACAGTGACGTTTAGCAACAGAAACAGCTGCTAGGATTTGAATCATAAAATTTGGTAAACATTTAGACATTTTGAGGGAAGAAAAAGAGAAACCGCCTCTCCGACCAATTTCCTTGAATTCAGCAGCAGAGAAAGAGGTAGATAAAAAGCTTGCATATTTCACACAGCATGTGAAAATTCTCCACACCCTCAGACAGGGACCTGTGCCACCACCTCTGGAAGACTCCAACAGGCTAAGGGTCTGAGAAGAACTCTCAGTTCTGCAGCATCCGGCTCAGTTACCAGTTTTGGCAAGCACAACACAGGTTGCTTGGTTATGGCCACTATTCCAGCTAGGAAGGAGATATAAAACATGCAATAAAGGAAAATTGTGATTAATTTCCCCCTTAATAAGCATACATCACCTGCAAAAGCCTCTATAAACCTTCTTAATGCTGAAAATATTTTTCAGTAATTGCTTTGGTTGGCAGAGGGAGCTTGTATAGTGGTACATAGCACATGATGTGGTTCATACAGTCACGGACGAGCCCAAAATTCCGGCCCCGGAGGACACTGGCTCTGCTCTTAGAGAAGCTGACAAGCCCCGTTCCGAAGGTTTCCCAATCCCCTCGCACATCACAGCCGTTCCTTTCCCAACTCTTTTGCAATCTAAGGAGAAGTGGATGAACTTGCTCAAGAAACACACCTCAAGAGAGGGAGAGGATCGAAAGCTCAGTAGAGCAAGGTTATTTTCTCTCCTCCTTTTGTTTGCTACTGATATGCTTTTTGGTGCCAAAGGAAAGTTTATTTTTACAGTTAAGCACTGACATTTTGGGGGAAAAAAAGGACTAACTGGCTAGAGCTAATCAGTAATTTCATAGGTATCAATATAAATAAAAAGACCAAACAGTAGTATGAGGTCAACTGCATTTAGCTGTACAAGGAACCACTGGAAGGCCTGAGAAGAGCCAAGTGATAACAAGCACTAATTGGTTACAGAGAAATAAACGTTTGCTCTTGAGTAAAAGCAGAGCTCCGCTTCTCTGTCCCTTTTGCTGCCGGATGCACAGACAGCCCTCAGCAGCTCCCTGCAAGTGGATCCCGCACCACCATCATCCTCAGCATGGAGGCAGTGCTCTGTGAACTTGCCCAGTGCAGGTTAATTGGCCTAATTAACAAGTGTCACCAGCTGGTGCTCCTCAAAGAGGCCAGGTCCCTGCAGTCACACTACCAACCATCTGCGTTGTTTCATTGCGCAGAGAATAAATTCAGTTTCTGACAATAAGAGCCTTTAGCCAAAGCCTGCTATGTTTACTGATGAAAGCCAATTACTTCCATCCATAGTGTTTCTTAGGTAGAGATCCATTCCTGGGATCCATTCCAAGCCAAATCCATCCTGCCCCTACTACAGCTACTAGACTCCCCCAGCAAGGCTGGCTCTGCTGCTGCCCGAGCAGTGAGCACACACTCAAGGCAGGAGAGGGAGCAGGGAGAGGGAAGAAGGTGAAAGGACCCTGGGAAGAACAAAGGCCCCTCTAAGCTGTCTATCATCTCCTGCCTGCCAGCAACCTCAGCACAATCCGTCGATGCTGGGACAGATCTAAGGATCTTCGAGCTGCTTGATATTGCCACAGCCTGGCAGGGGATATTCAGGGGAAAAACATAGGAAATACGTTGAATAAAGAAGGTCCTCCCCAGAGGCGTACTCAAACTCCAGGCAATCTGCAGCTTAGATCTGCCAGGCATCATTCTCTTCAAGCAGACCATTTGCCAAGAGCCACATCTTTCCGTAGTTCATCTAGCCACAATCTGAGCTCACTGACAAGAAGCCTCAGCGTAAGGCAGAAGTTTCATTATTCAGCTTTGAATTATGGAACAAAAACTTCTATTGGGGTGGGTTCCTTGATGGTACAGACAAAAACAGTGAATAATCATTCCCTAGTCATCTCGATGAACAATTCAACATTCCTACCTTTCCCAGACTGAAAACTTCTATTTAGTTCCTTCTTGTATGAGAAGTGCCACCACACCTCTAATCATTTGTGTTGCCTTTCCATCACCGTTCTATTTCTGTATTGTCAAATACATTTTGCCACTTAGTTATGGCTATTTATAATACTGGCATTAAGTACACAACTCTGCAGTACCATCATTTACAGGCCAATGTTAACGTCGTGTACAACATCCCTTTAGCTAAGGGAAGTTAGCATCATTGCAGCAGTTCAGCATTCAGATCCCAAACACACATGCCCAGTCTAGTCTTGGAAGAGATTTTCCTGTTTCACACCAGAAGCTTCAAATTTGCACAGAGTCAGAGATGTCCCAGGCTTGATGGCACTCAGCCATAGCCACCAGCCAGTGCAGGGGTGAGATCCTTGAGATTTCTTCATTTTCTCACTTGCCTGCATACCAAAGACACTTTCTGCTTTATGTCCTCAGAAAGACAAATGTACCTCGGTAGAATGTTCAAGACCTGAACTCAGTTCTTTCTTCAGCCTGAGGATCTGAATTTCCTTGTTACAATGAAGACAGTGCCCTAATCCCTTCCTTCCTGTCCAGTCATTACCTGTATCCCACAGAGTCTGGAGGCCTCTTGGTGGTAAGACTTATCCCCCTTCCAGACTCCCATTAACACAAAAACCCCTGTTCAGCTGGATGAGACTCACTGTTATTACCAATCATGAGATTTCTCTTTTCCTTATTGAACAGGGGTGAAAATACCTAAGCAAATTTAACAGGATGATCATTATTTGTCTTCTGCTATTCATTAAAGCACTATAACCACCAATTTAAAGGCTAGCACAGCTTGTTATAGAACTCAGCTACAACACTACTCCCAAAAAAGCACAGAAATATTTTGTTGGGCTACTTCCTACAGACACTTGTGTAAGTAACTATCTTTTCAGATACATCTTTGTTTGGAAGAAGAAAGGCTTTTAGAGGAAGGCATCAAAGACGTTGGGCTTTTATTAGGATTATTAGGATTCATGGAGGTTTGTTGCTCTTCTCCTCCACCTCCCCTTGTGAGCCAGGCCAGCACACGCCGCCCCTGCGCAGAAGGTCCTGGAGAGCCCTCACTGGAAGGGACGCTCGGCTCCCCCAGCCAGGCCCTGGCTCCAGTCTTCCAAAGAGACTCCAACCATTTGCTTTGTTCTTCATACAAGAGACACAGACCTCAGACTGCTGTTTAGGTTGGCCCAAAACCCAAAGGCTTCTGCCAGCTCAGCCTGCAAAGCAATTAGACAACGGACCCAAGCTCATTCATGCTACTCATGACACAGTCTATAAAGGAGGAGAAGGAACTTTTATTAGAACCCAGAAGACTAGCATCCTAGTTAAAGAAAATATACATTTAGAAGTGGAAGAATGATCTACATTTGGATCTCTCACAGAGCAGATTTAGTGTGAAAGCTTGCCTCTGAGGAAAGTTCGGGCGTAGCAGCTGGATTTGTTTAGTTATTCTTAATTCAAAGGAAAAAGCAGCTATTATGTTCAGTGTTTTATCTTTTAAAATAGAAGTCCCCAGTTATTCCCATGCAAATACTCTTTTCTGTAAACAACTTCAACAAAGAGGCTGTCAAAGAGGAGGAACCTGACAGTTCTGTGCAGAACTGCTCTGGAGAATCCACTTGCAGAGACACCAACACATGTGGCAAAACTTTAGTACAGCAAAGACACACATCTGGAAATTCCAGGTGGGAATTAAATCCCAAAGGAAGCACATCACTGCTAACCCTTCTCCCAGCTCAAAAAGCTGAGTTAGGGTTGTCTCCAAAGTGCATATACTGCCAACCAAAAACTCTGCTCTGGGCCATGAGCTACAGCAACAATTAAGTGACAGTGTAATTTAAATTATATATTTCTAGAAAATTATTTAATCACAAAAGCTATTTGCTTTGAGGAGATTTAGGCTCTTATTTGAGAAATGATGTAATATCCCAGAACGAGGTGGCATTTTCTTGTCCAGCCCTTCTGGAAGAAGGGCTTTCATACACATGAATTTATAAATTAATTGACAACGAGGCAAGGTAAGCAAGCAGAAAGCAGACTGAGCAAAAATAAATATGAAGTGAGACCATCTGTTAGAGAGCATTTGTATGTTAGCAAGAAGAGTTTAGAAACGATTTCTTCCAAACTCCATTATGTACGCGTCCTTCCTCAGTATAGCACTTCCTAGACTATGGCATAAGTGGATTTTATACCCAGTTCAACAAAGAAATTGTTTCCTTTACTGTACAAGTGTAGCTTCTTCATATGTTACACTTAAATTAATAACAGAAAAAGTAAAGAGTTCCCTTATGAGAAAAGCATCTCTGCAAACAGTGTTCACAGCTTAGTCCTTTCTGCCCTGACAACGTGCATAGAGCTTTTGATCATTTCAAATCCAGAATAAAGGCAAGGGAAATTCTGATAGTGTTTGAGCGTTGGTGGGAAGTAAATGACACAAGAAATACATATGCTAAAATAACAAAATATTTTAGTTGGCCTTGGTTCAGAGAAAGACTTTCATTAACAGCTATGTCTATACTGAAACACAACAAAAATTGTGCAACATCCTCATTCCACCTATTTATCAATAGCTTTACTAAGAAGATCTCTGCTTTTAGATTCAAAGGGGAACACACAGATATCCAGGTATGGGGAAGAAGAAGCTTCACAGGGTGTATGTGCAAGATCACAGCACAGAACCACAGCGGTCAATGCTTCTGGAATGAGGCTTTGTTAGCCAACTAATTACCAGTTCAGATCCTCAAATAAGAAACACTGGAGCTTCACAAGTCTCAGAGCAGCTGCACCTCACCAAAACATGTACCGCTGCCCACTGCTAGATCTCAGGAGAAAAGACATCGGCATAAACAGCAGGTGCAGGCAGAACTCCTCTGCGCGAGTTTGTCACTGACTTACAACAATGCGTGTGTTTGAAAATAAATTTGTCAAAGTTGACACTATAGCCCAATCACGTTTCCAGTTAAACAGAATGGATTTTCAAAGACTGCAGCATATACAGACACACTCAGAAAAACCCTGTATGTTCATCAATAAAGCTTCCTTTTTTTTTTTTTTTTTCCCCCCTCTCCTTCTTTCTCTCTCTCCTCCTCCTCCTCTCACGAAAGGGACCTGATGCTCTTGAGCGGAACATGAATACGAATTTCAACAGAAAACCTTTACAGGGCATTTCTCCTGTTAGTCATTAAGACGACTGTGACAAGGCTTAGGTCAAATGATGCTTCCAAATGTTCTTAAAAGTACAAACAGGATATTAAGACCTGAAATTCAAGTGTGATTCCAAGATACATCTGGTTACTTTATCCCAAGGGCAGAGAAGCTTTTCTCTGCTGAAAGACCTACTTGGCTCTCAGACATTTGGCAGGCTGCACACTGAACATACACGGAATTTTTTTTTTATTTTTAGATAATTTTAACAAAACAAGAAAACAGCATGGCCAGAGGAGAAGAATTGCATAAGGCTGAGTCATGGCTAAGTCTGGTCTGCAAACTCCTTGTCCTTCCTAATCTAAACATTGTTCCTGTTCCCCTTTTCCCAGAGAGAGACTAGATCTACAAGTGTGGTCACAGAGCAGCCTCCCCTATGGGCAAGTTCAAAGGCCTCTCTTCCATGTCGGCTGGTAAGAACCAAGGACTACAATAAACCATAAATAAAAATGAAGTGAAGCAAGCCTGCTGTTTTACTGGGCACTTTACCAAGATGGCTAGATTTAATTCCTGGACAGTATTGAACAGAAACAGGTTAACAAGTTTTGATTTGTTGCAGGCAAGACTCTCAGTATGAACTGACAGTCCCAAGCACTGAACTGCTTCTTGGCTTCCCAAGAAAAAGGGGGTTTCTCTCCCAGTACCAGTCAGATCTGTGATTTTTGCCAAGTTACATACCCTCTTTCCAGGAAGAAGGGGAAAACCAAAACAAACAAGCACCATACCCAGTAGTTAGCCAACCATCACATCATTTTCCTCGCTTCTTCAGAGATCCTCAGGAAAGCAGGTCACTCATTTGCAAAACAATTTAAGCGCAAGAAGTTATTACACAATGTGCAGACATCAGAGCTACAAATTATAATACACCAGACAGTGCTGTAGGGAAAGGATTACATTAGGCTCAGCATGCACCCATGTACGCACAGCCAGCCTGAGTAGAGAAGACAGGGCCTGGCAAGAGTGCAGTGGTACACCCGCATCAGGAGATACAGCAGTGCATTAAAAACAAAAAAAAAAGCACAGTTTGTCTAGCAGCATCTACACAAGTGAGCATTTGACTTTAATATCATCAGTAATTCACTACAAAAATAAGTCAATTTACAAATTCAAACTATAAAACAATTTTTCAAGTCACATGCACAATATAAAACCACAACTATTTTGCCTGCAAGTGAGCTTCCCTGTAGTGCACAAACAGGCCTCTTACAGCTGTGATCACAGTGTAAATACAAGTCTCTGGGGAAGCTTCCTCCCCCCGCCGGTGTATTTTTTTTTTTTTAAAGTACTGTGACATAGTAACAGTGATTGCTTTAATTTTCAATCATATTTTTATTGTGCCTAAAAGCTGTTATTCCCAGCTTCATTTCATCACCTTTAAGTTTTATTGTTCATGCTTCACAGACATATATACACTGCTTAAGGCTTGAGTTGAATGCCCACCCTGACAAATCAGTAAGCTAAGTAAGAGCTCGGTGTAGCCAGCCTTGGCTTCGGTTCCATCAGTGCAAGGAACTGAAGGGTCACAGAAATAGGGACTATCTTCCCCCCCACACCAAGGACCAAGATCAGGCAAACCTGTGGGAAAGCACGTGGCTGCTATCTAGCCAGCACCTGCTCTGCAAACAGAAAGGAGGACTGCGATGTTGAATGCTGCCGAATTACACATTAAGGAGCCTTTATTTCAAATTTTTAGCTCCAGCTTTTTAATTTGAAGCCGTACTTACTTCCAGAGGACCTCCAGTTGTAGCTTGATAGTGCCCAGCTCAGTTATATCCACAATGATTGCCTGAGGCTTCGTTGTGAAGAAGTTGATGCTGTCACATGTCACCACACCAACCAGAATAGTGCCCAGTCCTCGCAGTTCTGTCACCTGCAGGAAGAAAGAAATCCATTTTCATCAGGCCAGACAAATCCTAAGATTCATGTGCACAGAAAGGATTTGAGCCCTTGGCCTCAAATCTGTTCTGACACCCACAACAAACTTAAAATTTGATTACTCAAGGCTGGACTCGTAAACTGCTGTGAGCCAATATTCCCACAAGGACCAGGTCCTGGACAGCTTCCAACGGAGTGGGCGACAGAGCTGTGTAACACTTCTGACAACATAATTTGATCAGCTATAACTTGAGGTAAGTTCTTGCCTAGATTTTTGACAATTCTGGTTTGGCTTCCACAAATAATTGTCTTTTTTGTGCATATCTGCTGCATGTATTACAATATTATAATAAACCTGTCTTTCAGAAAAAGAATACACACATAATGCCAACACTCACCTACCTATGCTAGACTACTTCAGTTCCCACTTGCCTGCAGAGTCAGGAAGCCCATCTGTCTGTACCCACTATGACCTTTTTAACTGTCATGAGTTCAGCAGACAAAAAATAAATTTTTTTTTAAAAAAATCAGAATTTACAAGTGTAAGTCCTTCCTCTAAGCCCACAGAAGGCTCCAGATTTACTATCAATAGCACAGGCCTGCAATTTTTCCAGTCTGGCACTTTGCTGCATTTGCTACTTTAAAAACCTAATAAAACATTTGCTGATAAATATTTGCTATAAAAAACATACTATTAACTGAGCATCAAATTGTCCTGCTGCATCTGAAACAAGAGCACAAAGCAGCATCAGACTCAGCACAGAATTTTAGCACAAGTGCCAGAAGTCTACTTCAGGAATTACTTAACTGCCTAGATTTCCACTGGCTCTTAGAACAGATGATGTTGCTAGGATCCTTTTGGAAAACTGTCTTTTGCACCTTTTTTTCCTCTTTAACCTCCTAGGGATTTGCACTGGGCACAGATTATTAAGTACAAGGTGGAAAAAGGGTGTGCAGAACCTTAATCGTCTTTCAAGCTGACAGAAAGACACTGTATTAGCTCTCCCTAAGCTTTAAATGATTCATCATAACACACAGGAATATAAGTTTTTACAATTATTATGGGAAAACAGGCAAATGAATTAGTCTCTCACCCAATTTTTATTGTGTAGTAGTGGCAAAAACACGTTACAAGCACATTTCTTAGGGCTGTGCTGGCAAAATGTCAAAATGTCTATCCTATGTAACCCAGTTGTTGCTTCCAGATAGGCGGGGAATCTGCAATAGTTGTTTTAGACAGCAGCCAGAACACAAGCCTGTGCACTGGCACTGCGTCCCCTCGGCACTGGATCCAGTCGCCTACAGTCTCAGCTCCCTTCTAGCTTGACAGGAGTCTGGCCCACAAAAGATGTCAGGCTGTGGTAAAGAGCTGCTTACAGACCCATTCCACCAGCCAGGCCAGCAGCAGAGGCAGCTGCACGTGGCTCTGAAGACCCCAAGCGTCCCCAAGGCGTCACCGGTGCCTCAGAGCACTAACTGCTCTCTTGCTGGTATAAATTCACATGGGACCATACAGATTGTGTGTGTATATATATATATATATATATGCATATTATATACACACGCCTTTTTTTAATCATAAAAAAATACACCTTTATGTGTGGAAATCATAAGTATTAAAATGGTTTCCAGTACCAGGAGCACTAAAAACAAGAGACAGACAAATGCTCAATAAGCATAACATTGATTAACTGCCATATTTAAGTGAGTAGAAAACAGGCAAACAGAAAAACCCACAGGAAAAATACCGTGCTGCTTAAGAATTTTGGAAACTGCACAGCAGGCTATCTGGTGAGCAATATGACAGATGACCCATTAACCCACTGATTCCAGTCCAACCATCATACACCACACCTTGATTTCAAACTTCTCATGCAGATTGGGTATAAATATCTTTTCTTCTTCATCCCATGTTTGGCTGTCATCTGTCTCAATCTTGCCTTTCAGCCTCCATTTTTGGCGTCCCAGGCGCACAAACACCTGGAAAACATGGAGAGTAGAAGATAGACACACTGTATCAGCATCCTAAAATATTCTCTTGGACCAAAAAGCCTCACTGCTCTAATACTGCAGAGGCGAAGCATTTTCTTTGATCATTATCTATGCAGAAACTTGGATAAAGGCAGGAGATGAGAGGCATAAGTTAATGCTGTGAGCTTTAATGCCTTAATCAAGCACTTCCATCCATTCTAGAAGAGCTTGCAAAACTGAATCAAATACTCAGTGCAGCAGTCCTTAAAATAAAAGGCAAGCATAAGAACTAATTTGGAACTGCTAGAAGTAGGAAATCAAGCCCTACATACAAATCATGCCCAGAGCAGTATGCTGAGAAAGAAGAAGCAGCGACGTTGCTTGATTGTAGGGCAGCTTTCAACACATAATCACCTGCCAGGTTGGCTTCAACAGGCAATCACTGCCAGTTTTAAACTCTCTCAAAACTCTTACATTATGTCTTTCCCTCTTCCATCTCAGAAGCCAGAGTAACTAAGGAAGGTGCCACAGCACATGGTTTTGTTATACTCCATTTCTTGCTCCCCTTCCACACATTGCACCCTTGCTCTGCTATTTCTACAGAGTCAAAGTAGTAAAAAAAAGAAAATGAATTGCTGTATACTGCACCTCATATTGGTCCCCTGGGCAGAGACGTGCAAAGCCAACCAGTCCTGAAAAGAGAAGCAAACTCCTACTATTTAGGGAATTTCAGTGTCCCCCCAAAGCTCCGCTTGCAATAAACGAAGTATCTGGCTAACACCCCTTGCAGACAGCTCCACGTGGAAGCTATGTTGCAACCCAAAACACTCCTATAAGGACAACATTTACTTGAGCCAAGGGGAAAAAAACATGCCAGTTTTTGTTCTCAAATGTAAAATATCATTGCAGATAATGTTTTACAACACTGAAGCAAAAACAAGTTGCCAAGTTTCTGTTCAGACTCTGACCCAGAAACCCAGTGGAAGCAACTAACAGCGATTGCGGGTTTTCTATGAAAAAATTCTCATTTTTCTATTACAAAACAAAACAAACAAACAAAAAAAAAACAACAAAAAACACTTTCTCATCCATTCAGTGGCTGTTTATTCTGTTGATGAGTCCTGAATAAAATGAGAAGGGAACACACCTTTCATCTTCAAGTGAAACTCTCCCAAATGGACCTCCAGTGCCCCTTCTATGAAGCACATATCCTAGAAAGGAAGCAACAGTCACCCTGATTGAAAAGCAGTGTAAAATAACTACCCTTGCTGTACATGCCATTTTCTTATCTCACCTCTAACAGATTTGAGATAGATTTTATCTTTTTCAAAAGGACACAGTAACATTTTCACTAGTGGAGGCCATGCAGTCTATTAAAACTACTTTTAAGACAGAAAACTGTGAAGCAGCTCTACAAATGAGCTGAACTGCTTGAGCAAACCACTCTCAGGTACTTTTCACAGTTTGACAACAAAGCACAGCATATGAACTATGTACTCAATTCTGCTCCTCTGCTCCCATTACTCCCCTGAAAAATTACACTGGGCTCCATATTAAAGCAGAAATCTAGAAGGTTTTTCCACTCATTTCATGAATGCATGAGAATGCCAATTTGAGTAGCAACAAACCACTCTGCTGAAAAGTTAAGGCAGAGATTTCAAGAGCTCTACACATTAGGTACACATCTCCCAAGCTTTAGTTAGCGTTATGTACCTGTATTTTTTCTAAGCCTGTAACATCTGAATAATACACAAATAAATACAAGCCATTAGAAAGTCTTGGCACATTTTTGGCTAGGAACAGAGCAGTCAGCTCCTTGCTGGATGTGTGCAGCGTTTCCTACCTCTGTGCACCCTTGGAAGTTCTTGTAAAGCTCCACTAGGCTCTCTCTGGAGGCTTTGGTGGAAGGAGACAAGGAAAAGGCTTGCTTCATATTAGCAGCCCCATCTCGTAGCCTGCACTGGATACAGTAAGCTTCATACAGCTCTTCTACCTTTAAGATTGGGAAGGAGGGAAATGTAAGGAAGGGAGAGAAAAGAACAAAATGATTTTAACAAGTTTTGGGAGGGAACATCAGCCCAGTCTTCTCTGGCAAAAGAGAACAAAATCCCATTATCAGAGACTTGCACCAAGCAGCAACTTCTCTACTTTACAGACTGAATAAAGAGTACACTGTTAATATTTAGACATTCCTGCAAAGACGGAGAGAATATCGATAACCTCATAACACTCCTATTATCAGGGCAGAAGATGGAGTACAAGAAACACTTTGTTTATGACAAAATTACTTGGGTAGCAGGAAACTGATCCCTTCAGTACAGGTGAAGTTTAAGTGTTTTAATCTATGTTAGAAATTTCATTCCTTTGGAATCAAACAGTAGTCATGCAGTCTATAGAACTGCTTATCTAGGTCCCCTGTAGGAGAAGGGGAGGAGATAAGAGAGTCTCCCACACCAGCACTTTTCTGAATAAACTGGCAGAATATGCAAACCAGTTTCAGAGATGGGCTCAGGCTGGGTTATGCCTGACATTTAACCTGAATAGAACTATCCAAGAAAAAAAACAAACCCTCCTTCTGAGGGCCTACAGCTTTCAAAAAGTACCCAGCATTATCCCCCTTCAAAGAAGCTGTGATGGAAGTTTGTTTTTTGTTTTTTTGTTTTGTTTTGTTTTTAAATTCAGACAACACTTACACAGCAGCATAAGCCTTACAAATACAAAGCAGAAATTCCCTTACCTTGCTTATGTGAAACTCCAATTTTCTGATGTATCTCTCCACAGAGCGAATTTGCTTTTAAGAGGGGAAGACAGTCACTTGAGAAGTTGTTCCAATATATATTGTTGTTGAAATGTAATAAGACATCTTTAGTAACAGAGTGATTATCACTCCAATTTTTCTCCTTTTCGCAATGTCACAAGTCTTACCTTATCCAGGTCATAATAGAAGGCCTGAAAAAGAAATACAACCAGCTGAATAGGAGAGCATGTATACTTGTACATATTAAAGATATTTTCATAATTACTACAATACTATGCAAATCTTTATTTAATTGCAGTAAATTAAGAGCCGTTGCTCACTATAAGACATATCCATTTTATTTATTAGTATTCTCCTTTTCTGTGAGGAGTTTGTTTTTGTACCCAGGTTCCTGAAGTGAGACGACAACAGTCTCATCATCAGCTGTAACAAGAATCTGGACGTTGGTAATGGCACATGAGAGTTTAACTTGTTAAAATCTAGCTATGAAAGATGACTTTATGTCCCAAACAAAAGGCAAAGCTGGATCTATGAATTGTGTTTTCATCAACACTGTTGCTGAAGGTAATGCTAGGGATTTGAGGACATGGCAGAATCTAAGTTGCTAGGTCACATCTACTGCATGAAGCCTGACCTCTATGGCTATTCCAGTCTAGAGGCAGGCACAAACACCGACCACCAAACTGGCACTAGCGCAGTAAGAAAAGTGATGTGAAAAAACACACAGCTGGATGTTGGAAATCCCAAGTTCAGTTCTCACATCTAGAAATATAATGCAACATGTGCCAGTACCAAGTACTACCACACTTGCATGGTAAACTTTAAGTTGTCTTGCACTGCCGTATCTTACTGCGGTGCTAGAACTGGTCGTTAGGAGTCCCAGAAGTGACAGACATCATCAATTTTCATACCAGCATTCTTAAAGTCATTACAGTGATTGCTGTCAGAAGTATTCTTACCAATCTGGAATTCCTCTTTGTATCTTTGTGACGACCAGAGAGATAATCCAACTCAGCCTGATGTGCTTCCAAGTATTCACT
>VZSV01000029.1:2263088-2274522 GCA_013398735.1 Nothocercus julius | reverse complement strand
TTTTTTTTTTTTTTTAAACAGGTTACTTGTTCAGACTGCCGTTGTCTTGCATGCCAACTAAGGACCTAGTTCTGTGAGCACCTTCACAGCAGTTGCTCCACTCAAGCACAGGTAAGGGGGCAGGGATGTCCTCATTCTTACTCTCAGGGGAGACACAGGAAACCAAGGCAACAAGCATTTTATCTGCTCAGGGTCTAACAACCCTGAACTAGAGGTAGAATTAGATTTCAAGAGGCTTCTGCTCTCCAGCTATCAGTAATCCCCAAACAGTGACAGCCTAAAGCCTTAACACTTTAAGTACTAGCTGGGACACAACAATTAAATAGATTATAACTAACACAAACAACTAGTTTTAAAGCTTGATCAAGAGACTATAATTTTTTGTACTATCTTTCATTCTCACAAAGACTTCCTAAAAAGCCTTCTGAAGTACCTATTTAAATGCTTACTTAAGACTCCTGAAATATTTTTAAAACAAGAGCTCCTGAGCCCACATTACATTTATTGCCTGTGTTTTTTCACAGGCTTAAAATGACACCTACTTTCAAAAGTACTGACAAAAACCGCCTAAAAATTTTCAGTCTGAATAATTATCAAAACTCTAGCCAGTCACTAGTTATGACTCCACAGCATTCACACCAAAATACAAACAGTGCAAACACTTCACACCCACAGACTCCTTCTGGCTCACCTTTTACTTTTGCACTCTCTAAAACTTAATTATTTTTCTCTAGCTTTTGTTAATGTTCCCCTGAAGCCAAGCCTCTAAAATAACAATAGGAAGCTTTCCACTACACCAACCTGAACCTTGCCCTCAGCAAGGCACCCCTTCCAGAATCCCTATCCTACATTCAGCTCACCTGAGAAAGTGAGGAACTCCACCAGCCTTAATTATCCACAGGCTGCCTTAAAGTCAAGGCATGTGACTCCAGGGGTAAGGAAATAAGTGAGTCTGGTCATTAAATTATCAGCCCAGCAAACCTGAGAGGTGTTCTCAGTCCTAGTCTAGGAAACCTTGAGTTTAAAATCCCACTTTCATACACTGCATAAAAATGTAGAGTGTACAGTATGAGATTTTAAGGAGAACACCAAAAAGCTTGGTGTTATATAGATATGTTTCCTTGTGAACTTAGTAATTTCAGTATAAGATTCCTATTTAATAGATAGCAGTAATAATATTTACTTCCTGAGGAGACCATTGTGAGGCAAAACGAAATAGTGTGTCTCATTGAGAGCCTCAAAAGGAAGTTGCTGAAGAAACGCAAAAGTATATTTAGTGTCTGCTCAAGAATCTCCATGTGGACCTGATTTGTGTGTCATCTTTTGGACAGACCTTGCACAGGGCCCCTGCAGTCTCTTGCTGTGTTTTGCAACAGTGCCTGAGAGAGAAACTAGTTAGGAAAGTTCTTCACTGTGCTGGGGAAGGTTCCTGGGTATTTACCAGGCTGTATCTGGTGCACATCATCTTTTCAAAGTGATTTCCTTATGGTGGAGATTCCTTAACAAAACTCTCCTTTGTCTAAGCAGCTAATAACAAAAAGCAAAATCAGGAAAAAATGCACAAGGAGAGGCATGTAGTTAATAAACCTTTGCAGTTAAAAGCAACACAACCATGTTAGGGGAAAAATGAACTTTTCTATTTCGAGCGTTCTTACTCTGCTGGATGTGCCTTTCTTGGAACAACAGCTGTTCAACACTTTTCCTGTAGTTCCTTTCCCTGCAAGCACTTCCACTATGTACTGCCAGATCAAGTCTGTTTATAGAATTTATTGCCTGTGTTTTTTCTCAAGAACTTAGTGATACTTGTGATTTAAGATGTCCGACCCTTGCTAGGTGCAGTTTTATTATTACTCAGCTTTCACAACAGATCTATTTATTCAAATGCAAACACTTCTCAATTGGGTCACAACTGCCTTGAATTTAATTCCTTCTCCCACTTTACCAGTCTTGTGGTTACAAAAAAAAGTTAATTCAATCATTTGTTTCTTTGAAAATATGTTTTATTAGATGAGCCTGGTATTTTACTTGTATACAATAGGATTTTTTTTTGAAAATACTGTTTGAGGTTTTTTTTCAATATTTCTATATGATGTTTCTAAATAATTCATTTTGTTATTATTCTGGCAGCGCTGGCAGACAGATTATATTAATTTTCTGTTTATAAATCATATCTCCTAAAAGCACTCCACAAATGATACAGGGATCACTAAATTCAGAAAAAGAACAAGAGTGCTTCTCAAGGAAAAGCTGCAGATTTATCAGTGTCAAGCAAGGCTATACAACAATTTATGATACGCAAAAATGGAAAAGCAGAGCAGTATGGTTTAACAATTATGGCAGTGGAGGGAAAACTGGAAGAGTCTATTGCAACCTTGCCTGTACTCTTGACCTTACTGACAGTAGTGAATTCACAGTAGTCGTCTTTGTCTTCCCTCCCTCCTCCATTTGTAGCAGTGCCAGAAGCAGTCCCTCCTCCAACATAATGTTGCTCTGCTTAAATAACTGCAGGAATTGAGTCAGATTCAATTACATATTTTGCAAATAAATCTTTAGCATCCCCATCATGAGATTTTTTAATTACCGTAACTATTCAGAAGGCCTTACCTTTTATCTGAGAGCTGGCAGGGTCGGTGTTTGTCAGCGGCTGGCAGGCTGCACACAGGGCTGGGCGCTGGGGAGCAGCGTCTCCTGCTGGGGCACCAGCTCTGCGCCTGGGGCAGGCTGACACCCCAAGCACCAGCCCCTCCTGCACCTCTATGAAAGGCACAGCTCCTTCTAATTCTGACACTTAAGCCATTCAAATCGGTAATTAATGAAAACTGGAAAAATGGGCAATTGTGGTTTTATTTATCTGCAACACTTCCATTTAAGTATTGGACGTACTTCATGTGCTAGTAAGTAAAGTGATTTCTGTGTTCTTATCTGCTCCTGAGCTTGCAGAAATCCAGCAAAGTGGGTGAAATTCACTATAGCAAACAGAGTTTAGGTAGCCTCTCATAACAACACCTTTCATACCAACATTTTGCTGAAAGAAATGTATGCTATGAACCCTTTGCTACACATTTTGCTACGTAACCTCTGAAATGCAGCCATCTCTGAAATACCATGTAGCAGCTGCTTCTCAGTGCACAATGACAATACCCCACACTTTAAGATAAGAATCAAGAATTTCTATGTATGGATACCTGAGGTCAGCGCATATGTTCATGGTACCTAATGTCTCTTGTCCAGAGAACCAGGAGCTTTTCTGTTCGTGTTACTTACGCTAATTTTCTGTTCTGCATAGTGTTGAATCCCGTAAAGGAACAACTCCTGCTGATACCACCCCCATCACCAGAAGAGACGAACGTGAGCTTGACCGACATGACCGCCAGTCAGGAAGTCTGTTGGCTTCTGAAATAAACAGAAAAACAGCTGAGTGAAACCTCCTCCTCACAGTTTACACTTAGACACTGCTGAGCTGCACAAAAGGCAATACTCAGAACAACAGCCATTAGATTAAACAGAAAAAAATCCTTGTCTGCTAAACACGTTTCCTCTGTTGCTATCCGCAACACAATTAATAAGGAATTGGACTATCTGAAACAAAATCTCTCATGCCCTCTGCAATGGCTGATTGATTTTGCAAACTTACTATGTAAAAGTCAGAATATCAGCTACTTACAGGCTCTCTGCATTTCTGATTTTAAAATAAAATAAAATAAAATAAAATAAAATAAAATAAAATAAAATAAAATAGTCCCACTGCTGAAAAAGGAGCTCAGGCCAACCCATGTATTTCCAAGTCACTCTTCATGCCAGAACAATACTTAAGCCCCAGACTTAGCCTGGTCCAAAAAGCAGTTCTTTGCATCTGTGCAGAGCCACACTGAAGTCAACAGTAGAATTAGGGCTTTGGCTGAGTGTGGTAGTTAAGCTCAAGGCAGGAGTCTCGTTTTAACAGTAAAATTCAGGTTTAGGCTCCTCCTCTGGCAGAAGTTCTCTTGGATTGCTCTCTTCTGTTTTCCATCAGTCAAACCCTTTTGCTTTCTGGAGAACTGTGTTCTCTGCCATATGTCTATAGAATCCAAGTTACAATATAAGTAACAGACATATCCCTCAAAGCAGCTGTAGAAAATCACCCAGACAGTTAATATGCAGAACAATTCCCTTCCTTCCCCCCACAGGCTGGCGTAATGTAAACACCACAACTAGCATATTTGCTTTATTTTTTTTAATGATGCCAAAATGAGGGCCAAATCCTAATTTACCTCTTGGTTCTTAATCCGTACTCACACAAAACTCCATTTGAAATCGCTGAAAAATTTTGACTAAGTAAAACAAAAAACCTGGAATATCTTTTTCTGTAGAGATGTACAGAAGCGGAAAACTCCAGTAAGGAGGTCTGATACTCCATGAAAAAGTTTGTCCTGTGTTACAGAAAATGCTCCAAGACATTGGGAGCTCTTATTAAATACTGTAGATACTGGAAAAAAACATCTGCACCCAGTCCCTGTGTCTCCATATTCCAGCAGCGTGGATGCAGTTACTCAGACTAGAAGCCCAGAAATGTCAGAGCAAGACTCCCTCCTGGCTCTGCCACTAGCTTGGAGAGAGACCTAACTCAGTGTTCTTCTACAATGGAGGTAAAGCATAGACTGTCTGATGGTTAAATATACTTCCCAAGAGGGATGAAATTTTGAGCATATTTTGCAAATTTTGAGCATATTTTTCAAATTCTGGCAAGGTTTGCAAATTCATCTCCAGGTACAGGAAATTACTGTGACTATGCTTTAGGTACCATTATCTGCTATGGCAGTAACTAAAGTTTCCGTAGCAGAGAGTCTGTTTGAGTGAGAACTGATTATGGGTTGTGAAACCTCTCAACTAGCTCCCTGAAGCCTTAAGAGCTCCTATTTCTTTGTCTGTTCTACAGGCTTTGCCAAGCTCATAAATACATCCATGAAAAACAAGCACGAGGTATTAGAACAAGATCTGACAATCATAAACTTGAGCCAGCTACCTGCTTTGCAAGCTACCTTGCTTGCTGCATGGAAGACAAGTGTTGGGTATAGCTACTTATTTGGTACCTCTGTGCATTAAACTCCATAGGACTCCACAGCTTCAGTGGCATCAGTAGAAAACCTGCTATATGGACAAATTTAGGTGCATCTCAATCACCTTTTAATCACATTGCACAGCAGTTACATTCTCGTGCTTTGAAAGGACATCTATACACATAGAGGGCACTTGCATCACATGACAGCTGAAGTATTGTAATCTTTTCCATTCTTTCCCTCAGTTTTCAGATGCTTACAAGTCTGTGAACAGTCACCCCATCAAAAGGATCATTAGTCTGAAAAAAACAAGCAACTTACTGAAAAATGTCATTGCATAACAAGTTGTTAAAGGAAGAAATAAGAGAAATAGCCTCATGGTTATTGACCATATCCCTCATCAAGGCTGAGCCAGATTCCCAGGATCTATTCTTCAGCTCCCTAACCTAAGAATCCTATTTCATGGGTAGAAATGAGGGAGGAAATGCAGAAGAAAGCTTGCGTAATTTTATAGGGCTCCTAAAGCCGATAGAGCTTGAGACTGAAAGGCTTTGAAGCTTGTGGATATTAAGCAAACAAAAACAGGGAGATCCCTGACCAACAAACATAAGTTAAGTTTGAAACGTACAGACCCCCACGGCTCAGCTGGTGAAAAAACTAGATTGCTTAGCCCTGAGCCTGTTGTCATATATGTTAGTATAAAATGAAATACTATTCTGGACTCCGAAAAGATATACTGTCGCAAATTAGTGCATATGACAGATGTACTGGACCTTACTTGTGTATAGCCATAAATATTTTTTAAAAACGCTAATATTTTTGTTATTTTTGTTGTTTTTTCTTTATAACTGCACAAAGGTTCAACCCTCAAGGCCACTGACTCCGTCATATCTAGTCGCAACATATACAGCAATATTCAGATACAACTCACAAGCACATTTTTACTGATACAAAGTTTCCTTTCACAAAAAAAAAAAAAAAAAAAAAAAAAAAAAAAAGACTGCATCATTAAAGCAGTTATCGATTTTACTTTGAAATCATGTTGATAAAGTCACACTACACACCTGCAATATATTTTTGGTAGTAACCTAGAAATCTTACCACTCATTTCACACTTCTGACTAGAAGGCCATAAATAGGATGTCATGACAGCATTTTATTGGTAAGAAAGATTTATAAATGCAGTTGTTTAAACAGAAGGTTTTGCTAGCCAGAGTGTCTGTATAAATGTGCTGAGCTACATTACAACTGCCCCTGAGTAAAAGCATCTGGACACATCTCAAATTGAATCTCCTTTTAGGCTAGAAATAAATAAGATATGGACTCCTGACAAAGCTGAGTTCAAATCCATCTTCCAATCTATCATCTCTGCTGGGCACGTCAATGACTTCAAATCTCTCAAACACAGGCATTAATCCCTTGGGATCAGAGCTATGCCCTCACACTGAATCTTCCCAAAAAGCACAGCATGTGAATACAGTAGTCCGCTTTGGGCTGGCACATGTAGAACACAGACTATCAGGCCCAATGGAAGACGCCTCCTGCCAAGGGCAAAAAAATCATGGATCTGCTGGAGAAAAGGAGGAGGCTTGAAATGTGTGATAATGTTTGAGAGTCTTCAGACAGACCTCCATACTAACTACCTAAACTTACTCTAAGATATTAACATCTGCAGTGTTGTAAGACTGAGATTTCAGGGTCTAAGTAACACATTTTAAAATAGATGGAAAGAGGTGTTTTCTATTTTTTTAAAAAAAGATTATGTTCATTGGTTCTTGTTTTCAAAGGTTTTCAGCACCCCAGTATTCTACAATCATTTAACCTCAGTGTTCCCAAGTATCCAGACATACAGGGCCAAACTTCTACTCTTCCATGCAGCAGGGGGTACATTCAAATCTCATGTTCTACTTACCCTGTGTTAGTATTAGGCTATTCCTCAAGCCAAACGACCTTCATCCTCTACAAACAAAAAGCTGGTGTCTGTTTGTATTTATGGCTAAACTTTTCCATTCCTAGTCACACTCTTAATTGTTTCTAGGCACAATAGTTTCAACAATTTTATGAGGAAAACATGACTCATAGACTTCTTACAAAGTATTTCTCCTTGTGTTTTGTACTATAAATTGGTATCCTTCTTTTCCTTTTAAATATATCCTAGAGGTTCACTTGAACTTGGTGAACTATTGCTAGAGTAAGGTATTTGTGTTTTCTTAGAATATTTTAAGGTTCCATTTGTGAAGGAGCTGTTCATTAAAGGACAACATTTGCTTCCCTTTGCATGTATGCAAAAACTGTACCAGATTTGCTACAGTGAATTGTGGGCACATGCATCGAATCCATAGCCTAGATAAGAAGTGACTACATTAGTGTGGTCAGTCATTAGGGTATCAATTCCCACTGTTCACGGGCTTCAACAAGCTGCATATTAACCAAAAATAAAACCAGGGTTGAAACCAAGCAAAGTATTAGTCACTATATAAAATAATCTACATGATAGAACAAAAACTATTAAATGTCAGTCTCTTAAGACAGTAAAGTGATCTCAGGATCACATTTATGATTTTGGGTAGATCATAAGATCACAATCGTTTGTTTTATGCCACTCACCACTCACTTCTTTCATTTTTAGACTACTATTGTTATTTTTCAACTATAACTTAATATAAAATTCTAACTGGACATATTATGCTAGCTTTACTTGCAAGGATGAGGGGGTCATTCTGTCTTCTAGCTGTGAAAAACAAACAGTTGACTTTATTTTGCATTATCACAACCTATTCCAAATGCAGACAATGGCATTTCAGTCTTTCACAACAAGGATAAAGAAAAAAAAAAACAAATTGCCACAAAGTATTACTATACTGTCAACGTTTTAAACAAAGACTTAGTGCTGGACAGGGCCTGAACCAGTAAAACTTTCTTGGTAATTTCAATATCCTGGAATAGCCTGAAAGTTTCTAGATCTTGGCACTTACATTGCAGCCTTGAACATTTAGAGAGTCCAGACCCATTAAAATTAATGAAACTCCTGAGATGTGATAACAACACAACTCAGACCTTATTACTCTAAAGGTGTATGGAATGAAAGCTGACTGAATAATGAATGAAATTATCTTGAGTATAGGACAGTGTTGAATCCACTGGGAAAGTACAAACTATATTTAATCTTTGCTCTCAAGCATTCTTTAGAAAAACCATTGACCTCAGTGGCAATGTCTGCTTTGCTAGATAAACATTCCAAATTTATGATTAAATCCCCGTAAATTTTCAACATTTTTGTTATTACACAGACATTCTATTTATATTGTTACTGAAAAAAAAGAAAAAAAAACTAGTTATTTTTCTAGATATGAAAAGCCACTTGAATTAGAGACAGAAAGAATCCTTGAAGCTGCATCTCAGTATAGCTATTTTCACACAGCATTATACACAGAAGGAGATCCTTTCTTCAGATATACCCTTTCCCTGGAGTTCAAGATCAAAGCAGCACAGGACAATCTGCACAGGTTATGTGTGATTCACTGTAATGCTCTGACTTCAGGGTATCATTCATCCAGAACTAGCCTTTCACGCCAACAAACATAACCTGTAACTAGTCCACCACTCAGGGGAACAGCCGTTGTAATTACAGGTATTGAAAATGTATGTTCTGTATTTTATCAAGTCAGTATGCTAAAACAGGTTTTAAAGTAATGGGAACAAGTAGCTCCCTGTGATGATCATCAGTACATTTTCCTCTTGCTAGTTTTACCATCAATCTCTGAAGCACTAACAGGTCAGTTTTGCTTCTGCCTGGCATTTTCCAGCCCTCCTGTCTCACAACTACTCATGTCTTCCTCCCCACTGCCACCTATAATGAAAATAAAACAATGTAGAGAAATGCAGAAAAAAAGGCAACCCATGCAGGAAACCAACTTCTACCTGTCAAAGATATATATTTAGCCACCGTGCCATAACATCCAGTGAATCTATAGCTGTATAGATGCATGAACAAACCTGCACCCAGCCATATGCATCAGACATTTCTGCAGTTTTAAGACTGAGAAATAAGCACAATTACATAGCAATTTGCCTAAAAGTACAGAACCTGCTAATGCTTTTCTATAGACCTGCACTACCTACCACAGGACCTCTTGCCCTAAACCTGTTTAACTCAAATTATTAGATGGGCCTTTTACTTCTCAACAAACTTGCATCTGTTGGGTTGTATTTTCAAAATTTAAACGATTTTGGAATATAATCATATTCTTAAAAGCAATCTAGGCTCTTAAGAGCTAGTTTCATTGATTTTTAATAAGAATTACATTCATATCTCACATTTTAAAAAGGCACCAGTAGTGTATTATTCATTTTGGTACTTCTGATTTTTTTTTCTGGGCAAATTTAATTCTTAAATATATATTTAAATACCAAATATATGACATACACTTTCCTCCTAGCATATGCAAGCCATAATGAGAAAATCAGATAAACAGCTTTGCCCCAAGTTACTGCTTTAGTCATTCATCACCAAGGCCCATGTGCAGTCTTATGGCAGCGTTTGGAAGCGAAACTCTGGAGTCCAGGTTTGCTGCACTTTTCACTCTTCCCAGACAGAAGTTCTGGATTCAGGTTTGCGGAACAGCACAGAGGTTCATCTAAGAAGTATCCCTTGCAAAGAGCTTCCCACGTGTGGGGCAGCAGGTATGAAGTAACCATCCCTACCATAGTTTCTTGAACCCAGGACTGGACTTTCAAGTCCAAGTTGACCTGTTTTTCAAGCCTGGGATTCAAAATGTTACTGTATTTCTAATTAGCTTTCATCTAGGCAAACAGATCCAAACACTGTTCTCAGTGACGCCGATGCACCTTAGAGGAAATTAATCAGTCGCTTATTCCAGACTGTCAGGAGAATCCCAACAGCAGAAGTTGGCCCATGTTTAGTCAATGACCTGGAAACTATTTTTCAAGGGATAATTTGTGGTCAATTTTTATCTCCCTCTAGTGGCAGAGGACCCCAAACAAACCAAGCACAAAGCAGCCCTTGCTACTGACGGCACATGGATGCATTTCACCTATTTCTTCCAGGCAAGTTGTTACCTGGAATCAAGGTTGGCAGTAAATCCCATCATTACTTTCGGTGAGAGTGCAACAAGAAGGGAATGGGGGATTGCACAGTACCCAAATCCCCGTTTAGTCCCTTTGCCAGCATGTGGCCTGTTCCTGCAGCTTCTCCAGCCTTGCCTCCGCCACAGCTCTGCTCCCGAGCCCTTCTGCACCGCTTTGCTTTCCTCTGCAGGGAAAAGTCCAGAACAATTCGCCCATTATCAGCTGATTTATGAGCACGGGGCTTGCTGCTAGCTCCTCTGGTTTCAATTTCAAACTTGATGACAAACTTGCAAGCCTGAATCAGAGATTCAGGAATGTGGCAGGCTCCACATGCTAGCCTGACTTGCAGCTTTTTCAGCTTTGGCAGAATTCGAGCCTGCAGTTAGCTGCATTATAATGAATACTTAAAAACAAATTCCTAACAAGAGAAGAAGCAGATGGTGTTGAGAGAGAACAATTTACAATTGATGAAGAGTCCCTTCCAAATCTGACAAACAAAAATTTGCCTAGCAGCAAGGCACTGAATCCTATGAATTCTGACTTTGAGAGGTTCCTCCTCCTTAATTAGAAACGCCAAGCAATAGTCTGCAAGACACATCACTTCTCTCTGCTTGCCCCAATCCATATCTGAGCATGTTACACACAGACCTAATCTGCATGATCATGTTTCCATCCTTTGGCCAGCGCTAAAGGCTCTGAAGAGCCTATTGCCAGGTCACTTCGGAAAACAAAAAAAACACCACCCTGTCCTTTATCTCAGCCTTTGGCTTGTGGAAAGTCCCAGTGTTTAATCTTCAACAGAAACCACCATGATGGGGAGATAAGTGTTCCTATTATTGCACTCAGAAGTAGATGTTAACCAAAACAGATGACAATCTTTCAGTAATTGTGGAATTTGATGTTCAGCAGTATGTGGGATGCCTTTTGATATCTTCAAGAAGTGAAGTCTGTGAATCACTGCAAAGTGGTCTGTGTCCTAAGGCATGCTTCTGAAGTGGGAGAAACCTTCTGATCGGGAAAACTCTGCCTTTATTAAGAATTAGACCAACAAGTGAACTTCCTGTGGTAACAATGTTTTGTTTCCACAAATGTTACCAAGATGGTTTTGCTCCACAGAAGAGAAACCAAGTTGCTAGGGTAGGACTAGTATCCCAGAGAGCGCTGAAAAAGGAAGAAAAGCAGAAAAACTGTGACATAAGAGAGAGACATAGACATGCCGTCGGAAAGAGAGAAAAGTTTGTATTTTAAAGCAAAATATTTCCTTTAATGATGCACAGACATAGACTTTTCATTTTGCTTTTTTTTTTTTT
>VZSV01000029.1:2243778-2259959 GCA_013398735.1 Nothocercus julius | reverse complement strand
CAATAGGATCTCTGTCTCAAACTTCTTCAAAGAGTATGAACTCAATTCTTTGTTCCCTGAGGACTCCAAGCTTTTACTGCAACTAACAGTCACATCTGTTTAGCGTTTAGTATTTTTTCTCTGTCATAAGGAGTTTTTCTTAGACCTTGGACTGGTTTACTCTACATCTACGCCTAAGTACAATAACAAAACTCCCACAGAAGAGATAGCTGCGTTCTTTTGCCAGTATATTTCAACTTCTCTCCCCAAAAGACACTGGCAAACCTGGCAAAAGGAGTCCTCTCCCTGAGGAGAGCTAAATCTTTCGGGGTCTCATTTTTAACACTCCTCTGACACTCACAGTTGCGCCAGAAGCTTTGAAACAAAGATCTTCTGTACAGCTACACAGGAAAGTTTTGTTGCTCTAATGCAGCTAGAGTAGTTTTGAAAGGTATTAGCACTCTGCAGATAATGCAAAAAAATCCTCCAAGGTGAGCACATTCTGGCTCTATCTAGACTCCCAGCACCTCACTGCTCTCAGGACACTGGCGTTATTTACTATGGCAGTGCTCCTAGGATGAGTGAAACTGTCTGGCAAGGCTCTGCTTTCTATCAGCACTGTTAATGTTCTCTCTCACACTTCAAAGAATTAGTATTACACTATGCCCAGTTTTATGGTGCACTATGGCTACCTCTGTACTTGCATCTATTGCAAATGCAGCCATGGTGGTCAGGGAGACTCCCTGGCCCTGCCCAGCTCGCGTGTGAGGGCAGGCATCTGCAAAATAGACAGGGACCTAACAGTTGCAGAGGAGGGCTTGTGCCACTTGAGATACTATAAGAACTTTGCCAGTGCAGGTATACTGCTATAACATACCCACTCTTCTGCATCATGAAAAGGAATAAATTGTATTGGCCAACAATGCTGCTATACTAATACTGCTGCAGAATCTTCTACTGTCATTTGGTCATACCATTTAAAAAAAAAAAAAAAGTCTCAACTAAGACAAAGTCATAACAGCACAACATCTAACTACGGAGCAGAGTTTAGTATGGCTAGAAGGCAAATGCTGGAAGAATAATTGCAATTCTCAGTACAAATCCTTCATGCCTCATAAAAGAATAATTTTTGTGATGTAACTTGACTTAGTTTGTTACCCAGTACTTACCTATGAGCCAATTATACCTGAGACTAATCTTGCAGAACAAGACCATACCACTTCACAGAACAGGGTTTTCTCTAGGAAAAGTCTCTTAGTTCCCTTTCCACATGGACTGTGTGACCTGTAATGCCACCATCCATGGTGGCTCAGGAGTACGACGAGCTGTTACTCAAGACCCGTGCAGCAAAAGGCTCAAGGTGTCTGTTAGCTCTGCCTACTAATCCTTAATTCATCGTCTCCTATTGGCTTAACAGAACAAGGACAAGGCATCACCTTCAGCATGTGGCATCTAGCAAAACGACACCAGGCTTGCATTATGTTATAGCTACTAGAGCTGCAAAGAAATGGTGGCCAAATGCACAGTCTGTATTCAAGCAGCAATTGCTTGGTAATTTAGGATATTCTGGGGATTAATGAGATCGCCTGCAAATAGCTTGAAATTTCAGGGCAACGCACAAGGGAAACAGTTCAACATCACAGTATAGTGATGACTCCTATGCTATCAAAGGGCTGCACTACATGGTTACCGACCTGCTTTTTCAGCATCAGCCGGGCAAGGTTTGTAAAGCTCTAGTCGTGTCCTGCTGCTGAAGGGTGCTCTAACACAGCAGCGATAATCTGCCTGTTAATGAGGAATCAAGGCTGGCAGGAGAGGCAGCAGATAGAACAGAGTGTCCCTGCGAGGCTCCGCACCCCTTGGCAATTTTTCCCACACTTGCAGTATGACCCTCTAACTAGACACCAGTACACAAATCACTGACCTTATGAACTCACATTTGTGGTCCATTCTCTACAGAATCATCACTGATAAAATACAGCCCAGAGAACATCCTGGCAGGAGATCACTCTTGAGTGATCTTCAGAATTCAGAAATGACCATTCTGATACAAAATGCACATGCTGGCAAGTGATTCAAACACCACACATATCCAGAAATAAAGATTCCAAACAGGTCCCTGACACAGCTAATCCTGCAAAGACATAGCACATTCAGTGCTCCAACAGCAAAATGTCATTTGGCTTTACATGCTTTGCTTTGCTCAGGAGAGCTATTTGACAGTACTGCTACATGTTTACTGTGCTGTCAAAGATGACCTGACAATTATAGGTCTCAGTATAATTGCTCATTGCTTTAAATGAAACTAAAACCAGTCAAATTCGTACACACTGGGGAAAAGGTTCATGATGTACTCTTATTACTATAGTCCTGCAGATAATGAGCTAGACTGGGCAGATGGGGAGATTATGCCTGGACTGGAGATTTAGCAGAAGATCCAGAATATGTTTTTATCCCAAGCCTTCCCCGCAACAGCTCAGGAGTCTTAGACTTGCACTTATGTTCTGGGGGGATGGGGGGAGTGGGGGGGGTGGAATCCTCAAACATTTTTGAGATCCTTTTCACTGCTACTTAGTTGCTTTGCACTTCTAATGTTTGTTTGCAGCCAGCTGGGAGGCCTGCACTGATTTTCTAAGATTACTTAAATTCTTCTTTATTTGTTAACAACTGATGTTGGTTGCACAACCCATTGGCATGCAAACATTTCAGAAGAGGGGTGGGGAACAGCTTAGTCCTAATGCAAGTAGGAATAAGATTCAACGGGCTTTAGCAGAGTTGCAAAAACTAGAGCTCTATTGTTTCAGTGGGAGTTTCAATAAATAATATTTCCATTAGCTTTCTATACAAAAGACTGGTACCTTCCATTTAGACACACAGAGCTACTTCAAGTTAGGACTAAACAGTAAACATTAAGACTTTCAAGCACACTGAGCTCTTCAGATTGTTTCCTCCTTTGGTTATCTGCTAAGCCGCAGTGTTGGAGAATGATTTTTCCTCTTTGACGCTGTGGCAATTTAAATAATAAGACAGAAGGTATGTAAGCGCAGAGAATTATGGAAAAATTTAATTGGAATGTTAGTATTTTTAAAATGCACTTAACTCAAATGTAGCTGAACTGACATTATTCAGACCTTCCAGTTTTATTCAGCACTGGATTGGAAGCACAAGAAATTTCAGACCCAAATGACAGGTTTTTTTTAGAAAATTATAAGCACCCAAACTAGAAATCTGGATTCAAACATCTGTGGTCTTCCTGGGGAATTTGGATATAGATTCAGATCCAAATTTTACACTGAAAGTTCATTTATGACCTGTACAGGCACAAACTTTAAGCCCAGCTCTGCATTCCTTCCACACCCAAAACTGGAGTTCTGCCTGAATCAGGAATGTAGGGGAGAAATTATTTTCTTATCTTTATGGCAGATCTAGTGTGGTGATCTACAGGCCTCTGAACTTGCCAAAACTCAAACGTGTGACACAATATGCAGTTTAATTCCAAAACGGATATATTCCGAACTATTACTCTTATAGGGCACTTAAAATAAAATAATGCAGAACTATTTCCATAAGCATAAATAATTGTTCGTAACTCCAGTATACATGGATATATTCTGATACTCTGTTACAAGGAAATTTCAATAATGGAAAAGAAAACTGAAAATAATGGAAAATCAGACAAAAAAATATCACAGAGGGTTAAATAAATATATCAATAAATTAAAAATGGCTTCTCAGCATAACATGAACTTACAAAATCACAGGGTAGCATTATGCACAAAAAATGCATCCGATAAAGTTTTTCCATTGTGTCAAAAAGTCACAGATTTCATCCCAACTCTTTGGTCAGTAAAATGCAGTGATGTTTCCCTTAGCTACCCAACCAGCAGTGCTTCAAAACTTGCAGGGGGAAAGACTGTCCAAATGCACGAATGACAAAGAACCATGGAAACAAGTAAGACTTTTTACGTGTGGAGCTCAGCTTTTTATAAAGCTTCCCAATTTTTTAGTCAGTTTTATACAGCCCAATAATGTTAGGTACAGATGTCATATGTCTATTTTTTTTTCCTCCCTAATCAGCCTAAGTTAAAAGAGAAAAAGCTCTTTTAGCAAATACAGGACGTAACTACATCTGGACAGTTTCTGATACCCAAGTGGCAACCCATATCATTCTGCTGCTGTAATTCTGGCCTTTCTGGCTGTTTGGCGTTTTATTCTACCCCAACTAGCATGCAAAAATGTGGGGGGAAAAAAAAAAAAAAAAAGATGCTCTTCCGTGGTCATAAAAGCCAACAGGAATATTAAGATAATTTTTATTGCATTTTGTTCAGACAAATATATTCACAATATTTGAAAAAAAGGATACACTGAATAGAGTACCCTGGGGCAACTAGTCAGAGAAAAATAAACACTAGCTACAATCAAGGGCTTTGGCTGCTTTAAGCCTTCCTATGTAAGATTAAATCAAAATATTTCCTATACACATTCCCTCTTTTCATCAGCATGTCAACTGCAGCAATTAAGAATGTGCTATTAATTGTCAGCATTAAATCTGGGATAATTTTATATAGTCAAATATTTTTTCTTACTTTCATAGAGACAACTTACTTGAAATGGTTTTGAAGCATGTTGCAAATAGAGCTAAGTGAATCAGCTAGCACACAGCATGCTTTTCAAGGAAAAGTTTCTAAAAATGAGTCAGGTTTTAATAAAAATGCCTCTGAAGTATGTAACTCATGCCCATAATACAATATTTTTCAATTTCCAATCTTGTATAGAGAATTTTTAAAATCCTAACAGATGTATAAAACAAAAAAGTAAAATTCTCCCTTATTGTCTCCCGTGCACACATGTAATACACACAGAAATCAACAGCAGGCATTTAGACATGAATACTCTTTACATTTTCCACTAGAAAGACGATTCACTTGCAAATCTTTTTTCCCTTTAAATTGTTTCTGTGGCAACACATCTGGTGATAAAACTCTGGGCCAGAACATTAACTTTCCCCTTTCAGAATAGTTATGTTGTTGTTCTGGCCTGCAAGACTGTGAAGCAGGGAGAGATGTGCAAATACATGAAATTATATAACCCTTCTTGCCTTCAAAGGCACACAGAATATTAGCTATTGATCCTCATAAATAGCTTAAAATGGTAAATTCAAAAATGTTTGTAGAATTGTTAGAGAAAACACCTGTTGTGAGCACACATTTTATGACTTTTTTTTTATTATTATTATTTTCAACAAAATGATGAGTGCTTTGTTCCTACCAGATGAACAAATATGAAGAAAGAATTAAAGCGAAGAGAAATGAAGTTCCCTTCCTAATCATCAACGTAACTATCCCCATGTAAGGAATAAGGGTTCATACCTGGTTTTATCACTTCCCCAGGGCCACCTAAACGTTACTGTATTATCACCATTTTACAGATGAGATATGTCAGGTGTACATGAGGCCAAACCTTATAAAAAGTCTGCAGAACCTGCATGCCTTACCTGAGGTTACAGACACCTACTGATACTTCATGTCATGCCCTGGACAGCTCAACTCAAGCACAGCAACATTTGGACAATCTGTAGTCTGAAAAATTTTGTTGTGGGGAATGGAGGGGAAAGAAAAAGGGGGAGAGAAACTCTATAGCTTGAGTTCAGCTTGTAAGCCATGAAATGAACAATTTCTTAAATCACTAATAACCCCGAAAAGTCAGTCTGAAATCTTACAGACATACTAGATGACTGTGACCCAATGCAAGTTATTAGAGGTGCTTTAGAGTGCAGTGAACACTGGCACATCAAGACACAAACTCTGCAGTGGTCGGAGTTCATGAGAGGGCCAGAGCAGTGTGCAGGGCTACAGAATCCTCTTCATTCAGTCTGGAACAGCAGGAGTTAAAAAACAAGGAGAATGGATTTTTGCTATTCAGTCAAGCAGATCAAGGATGAATTCATGGAAAGAACATATCTGATGAATTTAAAAGTACCACTGACAGTTATTTTTCCAATAATAACGGCATTTTAAGTTCCCCATGAAACAGATTTTATTATTTAATTTGAAACAGCTAAATTCAATTCTGGATCAGTTACATACAAATTGCTTTGCTAACTATACTTACACTATTTTCTTGTATTACTGACAAAGAAAACAAGATCATCTTGGTGTTCTGATCTTCTAAATTACTAATGATTAAATGCATTGATGAGCTAAAGACCATTTTTTTTTCCTAAGATGTTGAATTGAAGAGTAATTATGTTTTCAGGCACTCTGTCTTTGAAGACATTTTGGTTTAAATCAATTTGTGCTTAGGGAGAATAAACTGGCAACAGAAATGGAAAAGTCAGAAAAAGTGGATAGAGATGATATTTCAGAAATAGACCCTGATGTCCCTCTTGTACTACTGGAGGCGCCACCTTAAGACCAGAATTAAACCCAGGACCCTGAGCACCTGTAGTCATTAAAGGCTGGCTGATGTTCTTCACAAGATTTGCTGTCTATGTCATTTTGGGTTGTCAGCAGCCAGTCGATCCAAATACAGCTCTGGCCAATAACATGCTGGATATTTCAACTCTATCTGTTCCTTTCTCTCAAACTTTGGCTAAGATCAAGTGTATATATTAAACTAACATTAAACCTACTATGTCACATATCTTTTTCCTTCCAATATGCCATATTTATTCTAGCCAAGTGGCATAATTATCAACTTTTCTGGGGCCTTTCCCACTCCTTTGCTTTATTATGTATATCTTTCTATACTCAGAGCTTCTGTTTTGTCCTGGTGCACCATAATTCCACATTATCACCCTCCAAAACCTTCAGAAAGAAATACATTTTAATAATAATTTTCTGCTCCCAGTAGACTGAACCTGGTTTCCCTTTATAGTCACAGTGGCCCTACTCCATTTCTCAAGTTTTTTTTATAATGAGGTAGGGTTCTGCATTTGCAAAGGAATTTGCTCTGGGAGAGAGTAGAGTGATACTGGTAGATCTGCTGTTACATGGCTCCATCTCTCCATGTAAATTGTTGCTTAGGAACTCAGAGCTACAATGAATATTGCAGAGCATTTCTGCTGTTGCTTTGTCTTGATAGAAGGAAATCACTTTGTCTTACACTACCCCTTGGGGAATAACATTACATAATTCACCATTTGGTATACATGGCTCCCCATTCTTGTCTCTGTGCTGTCAGCTGAAACACCCCTGCTTCACTTCAGCTATTAACAGACTCTAGAGCGGAGCGCAGGATTGAGGTGCAGGACCTGTCATCCCAGGGAAGCCCTTTAATTCCTGTGAACAGTATCCAGACTCCAACTGGAAGAAAATTTTATCAAGCTAGTTTTTCATTACTGTAGCACGTGCTGTATCTCTGTCAAGTTTCTCGCTAGACCTGGGGCACAGAATGTGGGCTCAGTCTGCCAGCAGCTCCACCCCATTTTGGCAAGTTTTATGCAGTTTTTCCTCTACTACGTGTCGTGCTTATGTCATTCACTCTGCAGAACTCAGAGCAGCAGCACAGAAACGATAAACTGTTCTAAGCACGAACACAACAGAGAGGAAGCTCTGAAGGCTCAGGTCCCACTGAGCACATCTTTCTGAGACGTCTCTTTCCAGTCAACACAAAATATTCTCTCAGATATTCTACCCTTTCTGCACTTTTTTATTTTTATAAAAAGTCTTTTGAAAAAGAGTACTTAATGCCCCTCATTAATTTGTGTAGTCCCATTTTACTGCTGTGAAAACACAGCTAGAGTTGGATTAAGTCCTGTTTCTAACCAAGGAAATGACAGAATCGGGAGGCCTGAGTATCGTGCTGTACTCTGACTCTGGCTCAATATTCTCATGCTTAAGAAACGCGTCACTATTTTCCACATTCCTTCAAGTTTCTCTGGGTAGTGAACAACTCATTTTCCATCTAGCCCAACTTATTTAAAATGACTTTTTTGTTAAAGAGGAACTAAACTTTGGAGCAAAATGTAGCTGCGCTCTGACCCGCAACCTCCACCCATATTTATGAGCAAGTAAAACGTAATCCCTGCACAAGCAGAAAGACTTAACTGACACACAACCAGCCCATAAAATGAGACTTCCAAAGCCCCACAGGATGGCAAAGGGCTCTCCTAATCTCTTACTTTCCGCCTCATCCTGCCGGGCATTCACCTCCCAGGGGCTCCTTGCAGGGGAAGCGCTTACCCTGGGTAAGAGCCACTGCACTCTGGGCACCCTGTGCAGCAGCAGCAGCAGCAGCAGCGGCGGCAGCCGCGGCAGTGGCGGCGGCAGTGGCGGCAGCAGCAGCGGCAGCAGCAACAGCAGCAGCAACGGCAGCAGCATCCCGTGCCGCTCACTCTGTGCACACTCCCAGGAGCCTATCCCCGCTATAGGAGGCTCCTCACACCCTGCCCTGCCACCCTGTTCCACTTCCCGCCACCCAGGCGGCCCCGGCCCCGCCATGCCGCTCGCACCTGGGGGTCTCCTGTGGGAAGGCCGCACTCCTGGGGCACCCGGCAGCGGGGCCAGTCCTGCCCAGCCCGGTTCAGCTCAGCTCGGCCCAGCCGCGATAGGCGCCGCTTATCACCGCCGCCCGCCTCGCTTCCAGGAAGCGTTCACCGCTGGATGCGGATCACCCTGTCCCGCTGCCTCCCTCCCTCCCTCCCTCCGACCCCCCTCATGCTGGCGGGGGGGGCTGGAAAAGCGCAGCGAGGCCACAGCCTGTGCCCAGAGGACCCTCCGCTCTGTATGGGGAGCATCCCGAGTGGCCCCGCTCACTCCCGCTGTTCGCGCGAGGTCCCGCGGGCTGCAGGGCACGGACGGGCGGGCTGCGCACCAGGGACACCAGCCCTGCCCTCCCGCTGTCCGTCCCCCTGCCTCCTCTGTCCGCCTCTTACCCCTTCGCTGCTTTTCAGCCATTTCCTCCCGTGCCCGATCCCCTCCCTTCCCATTTCCCCATCCACTGCTCACTCCTCCTCTCCCCTCTTTCTTTTCTCCTGACAGCTCCCCCTCATCCCATCTCTTCAACATCCCTTTTAAAACGCTCACCTTACACTGTCCCCCATAATTCGTCCCTAACTCTCATCTTTCTACTACTGCCTTCTCCCTTTTCCCATCCTCCCCGCTGACTTTAGTTTCTGCTCCTGAAGAGGAGGGATCTGCTCTGTCCCTGGTTGTTACTAGAACCTGCTCCAGCCCTTGCTGCTGCACCCACTACTCACCATCTCGTTGTTTCTTCAAGCCTCTCGGGAATGGCTTCACTCCCGCTAGCTTTCTAGGCACCCTGCAGGTAGCCCTGCCAAAAAAAAAAAGGCGAATTTGAGGCAGAAAGAAAGCTGGAATCCTCCAAAGCAGCACAGCTCGTGGGGAACCCGCCCGCACACTCACCTCTCCCCTTCCAACAGGGCCCTGCCAGGTCCTCAGCAAACATCAAGTGCAGGCACAGTCCCTGCTTGGGTCTGTCACCCTACGTGACTCTGTCCCAGCTTTGGAAACCCTTCTCCGCTTTCACATAGGTTTTTTGTTTAGAATTGTTTCCCCATAAAGTCAGGCAAGCAGATTCACTGACAGGGCAGGAAGTCAGGAGGAAGCCAGGGGGAAAATGAGTTGACTCTTTGGAAGTTGGTAACTTCATTACCAAGAGCACTCACTCCCTCTCTGACCATCTTCTGCAATACCTAGCACTCATAGCAGGCTCTTCCATCCCATGGCAGCACGAAACACAAACTAGGCTTCTCAAAGCACCAACTGGCCAGAGATCCCATACAAGGACCTATTAGGACAGAGCTATTTGCTTTAAGTTCTTGATGGGGTTAATCACAAGCATTTGCATTTTTCTATCCACATGATTAAAAGAAAGTCTGGAAAGATGCAGGGAAGCTCTGGCGCAGCCGAATGCATAAGTCATTAAGAAGACGCAAGAGGGAACTGACACACATGAATGTGAGAGCAACATAAGACAAAAACAGATGGGCTGGTGGTGTGGGCTGAGCAAACAACTCAAGCACCTAAAAAGAACAGTGCTGAGCTGCAAACAAAAACAAGTTTGATACCTGAATCTGACACTGGCAAGTACTTAGAAGCTTGAAAAAGGCAATGGTGACACACCATGGAAAAGAACAGTAACTAAATAGTATTTCCCAGCATTTCTAACAAAATAAATTGCACAGAGATGCAAATACCCGTACCTCACAGATTCTATTCTTTATTACTCTACTAACTGTTCTTTTAATTTTCCTAGTATTTGGAAGCTTTATGATCAATTGCACTAACTGCCTGAGTAAACAGCCCCCCGAGAACACACCAGCAGCAGTTTTAGATGCAAGAAGCTCCGCTGCCTGACGTGACTTTCCATTAGGGACTGGCAGTCTTGCAGGGAGTCAGCCAAGCGGGAAGCGCACTTCAGCCTCAGAGCTGTCCGTGCCAGGCGCGTCTGCTGGGCTCGCAGGGTGCAGGACGGCGCGAAACGGTTGGCACTCCCTGCGCGAACCCCGAGGGGGCTGCTCTAAACCGCCTTAACTGCAGCAGCAGAAGGACGTTTGTCAGAACACCCAGTCTCTGCAGGAGCCCCTGCAACCACAGCTGACCTAACAACTTTTGCTCTTATTTCCTCTGAAATATGAGGCTGATAACAAATTTCACAGACCAGATCTTCTGCTAATGTGAATGAGCAAGGATCCATCGATCCCAGTGCTGATGGCCCTACTTATTTCAGCTGAGGATTGGCCTTACGTGTTTTTATTCCAGTTTATTTTTTATGATCCTCATTTGCTGTATCTTCATCTGGTGTGTTTATGTGGATGGTAGTTGGTTTTCATTATTTTTTAACTGCATTTCAGATTATTTGCTCTATGGTTTTATTCACATTCTCCTTTTCCACGAAATTCTAATAAAATGCTCGGCTGCAGATTTTCCAAATTGAACACTGATGTTCAGTGCAGTTAATTATGTACCGGGGTTCAAAGCAAGTTCTATAATGTAACAATTTACATATTCTTGAAAACAATGGACACAGTCCTGTAAACTATTGTTGCAAGCTAGTTTCACATCCTTCTGGAATTTCCTTTAAAAAAGTACATGTGTTTAGAATTGTCATACATACAAAAAGCAGTAAATACTCCACTGTTGGGACCATTGAAACATTACAATGAAAGTAGAAAATATGAACATTCTTATGTCTTTCAAACCTAAAGGAACATCAAAAAAAAAAAAAAAAAAAAAAACTTTTCTTCAAGGACTTCAAAGCATCTCCCAAATACTAATTCAGTCACTCAATATCTATCAATAACCAAGGATATGCAAAGATCATTCTACTCTCCAAAACTCAGGATGGTTTTAACAATATTATGTTTACTGTTCCAGCCTTACCAGTGTTCTGGCATACTCAGTTTAATTGAATTTTATTAAGGCACTTTTACGTGCTCTTTTTTTTTTAAGACCAACTGAACTACAGAGAGAAAACTCAGTGTGTGTTTGAAGCAGCAAATATCTTCTAAGAGCTTAGGGAAACTGGGACAATGACTTAGCACACATAGATCCAGTATTTTCAAATGTGACATACATGGGAAAATTGCTTTTCTACTGCCTTTGGGTAGTCCTTCTTCTGATTTACTTATAGCCACTGCATCAGTATTATTTAGTTAATACAGTGACAGTTCTATTGCATTAGTGTATAAATGTCTGCCTGCTTGAAACCTATAGTCTCACAGTGTGTTTAACTCTGGGTGCAAGTATAAAACACATTCAGAAAAAAAAAAGCTTAAATAAATTTGAAACATCTAAATACAATAAATGTTTTAGAAGTTCCTAAATGTTTTATAATTCACTTCATCTTATTATTTCTATGATAAATCAATGAAATATTAAACCATGATAAGATTAATTTTATATATAAATTACATGCAATGCTATGAGAGCAATTATTGTACTGCGAACAAATATTTTCTAGTGACATGGCCAATATTATAACTAATAAGTAAGCCTGATGTTTAACTACAATCATAATTACCCAAATAGTCTAAATACACTTACCTTTCATATTGAGAGTGCCACATGAGTTCACCCCGGGAAACGATTTTTAAATTCCGAAGGCACCAGTAAGATCCACAGTGCCCTCTGCTGGGCTATTTTCAATATTCTCTGAATATTTCCACGTAACCCATTATCAGAAGCTAGAATAGACAACCTAGATAACAGGCTGAAAGCCTGACGAATTTTACCTAGATGGTCAATCTTTATATCACTGTGCTCTTATATCACTAGCTCACCAGCTAAGCAGCCCTCAGCGTATGTGTAGTGCAGTGCAATCAAGCACCATACATGTCCATATTTTTCTGAGCACTGGTCATACAATCACAGACGAGTTACATATTATTCAGTAATAATCCGATCATAAACATTAATTAATTTAAACTAATTAAAAATTAACTAATTAAAAACTAATTTTTAAACTAAAACAGTTGCCATACTTCTGTAGTTGGACACAGGTAGCATTTGTAAAATTAATTAATTTCCTCTCATCTGGAAAGGTAACAGAAACATGGCAGGTCCTGCCTTTATTTTCTTCCTTCAAAGATTTCTACCAAAGCACTTCTAGTTTGACTCTGCAGCAGGGCCAACTTTGTAGACACTCATTTGTTCCCAGTAATTCTGAAAGAAATCAGACATTCACGAACAAGCTACTCCAAGAAAAGGCAGTTAAATGCAGGATTTCTAAAGGAGTATCTGTGGCAGTGTGGGCCAGAAGATACTGTCTTACAACAGTGACATACGAACTCACTACTAAGGGATGTCAAAACCAGGCAGTGACAAGCTATGCACTGCTTAAACAACACCTCTTGGAGAAGCAGGGGAACATATGCCGACCTAGCTGTGAAGCAAGGTATTGCATAACAGGAACTGCATGATTATAAAAGATTAAACAGTTAGGATCTGTAGCAACTAGTTTGTTTTAACACTTAAATGTTATCCTTGCTTGATAAAAAATTACTTTTAACAACAGACAATGCCAAATGATTTCCTTTATAAAAGCACTGTACGGACACAAATAATTCTAAGATATATCAGCACTATTAAATATAAAAATATTCCTTTGCAGTAAAAGGCATCGGTACTCATTATTCAGCAGATGGCACTTAATGTGCTACTTATTCTAGGTTACTGACATTACCAGAGGACGCTGCTTCTATCCACAAACAGCAACACACGCAAGGTACTTCCCAGCAAGCCTGAAAGTCTGTGTTCCCCAAATGGATAATTCTGAAGTATGTCAGTGTGAAATTTAAAATAAGTTTTTCATCAATTACTCTTTTTATCTATTGTATTTTTTTTCCCCAAGTCTAGATCTGGAAAACTCTCTTGAGTAATGGAAAGATGAGAAACTAGTGTTCACTGATCATTTTGAGGAAAGGAACATCAAAGTGCTATCTATAGACCTTCATAGGTGTCTGTAGACAGACCTATAAAGACAACACAGGTGATGTTTTCTTTAGAACACCTTAGCCGTAAGAAGTCACTAAGCTACATACATGTGTGCACAATGTGAGACATCAGCAGTGATTAGTACTGCAGTGTTTAATTAATGACGTAGTTTCAAATTAATCCAGAGTCACTGCCTGGAATGGAAATGGAGGAATACTAGATGAATGAGAAGAAAAAGGCTTTAAAAAATTGTATTTTTATTCAGAAAACTCAATACAAAACAATATATCGGTGTGAACTTTTGACTTTATAAGAAAGTAGATTCAAAAACCTTCAGAATTTAACACAACAGAAACTTACCCTACCCAAGAATAACCACAGAAATATACTACAGAGCATCTGTTCCTAGGGCAAGCAGCATTCAGAAATACTTGCAAGACATCCCTTATTAAAGGCCTGATGTTACAGTTAGTTGAAGTCAGAAATTCAGTTCAGAACGAAGAGCAGAAATAGGTCTCAGAAGTCTAACCTAAGAGTCCTAAACAGAGCTGGTTTTCATAGCTCTTCTGTGTTTGTGACAGTCATGATTCTGCAGCAAGAAATATGACAGCTCTTACAGCACATTGCCACTAGTCACCCATTTCCACCTGCACAAATATTGCTGATTTTGAGCAGGTTCCTAAGTAACTTTAATTAGCTGGTCATACTTGTGTGAATAAGTTTTTAAGTGTTTTTGAAAAATTGTAGCACATGACACACAAACATTTATTTGATCACATGAAAAAAAAGACAGCTGTTTACATAAAGAAAGATAAATAAATAAATAATGCTCCCAAACCCCCAAACTGAAAGCAAAACTGTATTTTTGTTGAACAAAAATATAATTTGAAGTACATGTTCATTTGGACTCACATGCTACTACATGTTTGTGGTAGGTATTTAAAATCAAGCTCCCAGAAAAAAAAAAAAAAAGTGCTCCCAGAAAACCTCCCCAACTATCCCAGATTAGGAAACTCAACCTGTCTTTCAACTTCATAGAAGCTGAAACTGAGCATGCCATGAATAGCTTGATCAAGTCTGAATCACAGGTTTTAGAGAGCTTGTGACTAAAATAGCTCTACAAACGTGTGTTAATCCTGGCATAAAAAGCCTGCCTTTCTCCTACCTTTATCTTAAAACAAGTTGTTTATCACATTCCTTCCTCATACATCAGCTCCTTGTGATGAAAGCAAGCCTGTGATTAATACTTTTTATTACGTTGGTTCCAGTGACTTGAAATGAATTTGCCCTCACTCTTTAAGCATGCTACCACACCCACAGCACGGCACTCAAACAATTCTAGGAATGCAAGGTAGAAAAAAAAAAATTATCTTAGCCCATCCCCCATAAACCTACAGCAGTAAAACCAACCAACTGCATGTTGTCTTCAAGTACAATACATAGAATCACAGAATCATAGAATTGTTACAGCTGGAAAAGACCATCAAGATGGAGTCCAACCATAAACCTTCCAAAACCCTGCCAGCTAAACCACATCCCCAAGTGCCTCATCTACACGTTTCTTAAACACTGCCAGGGACACACCTTCAGATTTTTTTCCAGGCAAAAAGACAAACCAATTGCTTTAGAAAAGCCAGGAAAGGCATTCCTATGGCTCATTAATCAAAGCAGGTTGCAGAAGTCAGAAACGGGAAGCAGTCAAATATCTTTTCAGTTTTCCTAACTACAAAGTGGCATAATAAGAGATTTTACCTGCATCTGGCTCACTTAGCTGCACTCTGCTATTTTACATTTACCATAGCATCATGGCTTTTATCTAAATTTAGGGGCTAATCTCTCTATGTAACATTTTTTTCCAGTTTAAACACAGAACATCCTGGATAAAGGATATGAAGATTTGAAGTTGCCCAGACATTGACTGACAGCCAACTATACTTAACAATTAACAACATCCTTTGTACTAATTAGTGCTTGTCTTGGCTTGAGTGATAGGTGCAATTTCTTTGCCTGTGGCATGATGGGACTAAGATTGGCTGTATGAAACGGCATTGACTTAAAAGTGATTCAGCACTGGATGTTTTTAAACACTGATTAGCGACCAAGACATGTGAACTGACGAGACACTCATAATCTGCCTGACCTGCAAGGAAATGTTTGTTGGAATTCCCTTCATAGCACTTTATGCAAAGCCTACATGACAGTGGCTCAAACTGAGTTCTTTTCTACCAGGAAGCGATCTGTATTTAAAAAAACACCCTAACGTAACATGGTTGATCCGTGAGCTTCCTCCCTATCAACACACGTGAAGTTGTACTAGCAGGAAGGCCTTCTTCAGATTGAGGTCTCCCCACTAAGGAGATCTGTCACCATCTCCAGCGCGGTTGGCAAGTAGAGGCTTTGAATTAAAGTAAGTGTTTTATATCAGAATTACAGCGATACACAAAGTTAGGCACAAGGCCATGCTGGTTTGTATCGCCCAATACATTAATATGACGTGCAGTTAAAACAGAAACACGAGCTCCAGCTTCACTATGTGCCAGATACGCTACATAGCTGTATCCAGAGCGGAACAGCTCAAACTTCATGTAAGGTCCATACACATTTCAGGCAACCCGCAGACAAATCACCTCACACTTAGCACTACGCTCACAGGACCCACCTGGGCCAGTGACAAGGCCCAGGCTGCTGACAAGAGCCCCTGAGGGGAAGGAGGCCGCACCAGATCCGGTTCCTCCAGCACAAAGGTCGCCCAGCCACATCCCACACCTATAAAGCCCCAGGCCATGAGAGAGAAAAAAAAAAAAT